>OLKM01000050.1:653185-682417 GCA_900291075.1 Melanogrammus aeglefinus
TTTGGTGATCATGGGACAAATTACAGAGGAAGGAGTGACTTTTTATCAGGGTTGAGGGAAATGGGTCCAGGTCACAGGTGGTGGGCTTCATCTTCCTTAGGATGTCTTTACATTTACATTTAGGGCATTTAGCAGACGCGCTTTTATCCAAAGCGACTTACAATAAGTACATTTGTCATAAGAAGTGCAACAATATATCGCCGTCGGTACAGAAAGGATGTTCATAGAACCAAGTGCAAGTACAACAATCACTAGGCTAACCAATTCCCTGTGTCACAGCAATGATAGCAGCTACTGCAGTTGCTACACAGTCAAGTACTAAAATACAATACAATACAACACAACACAATACAGTGTACAATGGTGGCCAGAGGGGGGAGGGGGGCTATGCAGAGTCGAGGTGGACTCTGAACAGGTGGACTCTTTAGTCTCTTTCGGAGGACAGTGAGCGATGTCTTCAACCTCATGCTGAGTGATGTCGGTGAAACAGCAGAGGAGCTGAGTAGTCCCGGACTGAGGGTTGGCGGATGGGACTAGTGGTGCACAGGAGGGGCAGGGGGGCCTGGAGAGAGGGGAGGATGGAGGGGCAGGGGGGCGGGAGAGAAAGAAGAGAGACAGCAGGGGGCCTGGAGAGAGGGGAGGATGGAGGGGCAGGGGGGCGGGAGAGAGAGGAGCCGATGTGGTCTACTTTCGATTTGAAGAAGGCGATGAAGCTGTTGCACGGCTCCTGTGTTGTCTGAGTGCAGGGGGGTCTGAGGTTTGAGGAGATGATAAGCTAAGGCCCGCCCCCATCTCCAAAACCCTGTGACGCTACAATATTATATTATAAAGATATCTATATATTATATCATCTTATATTATTTAGATATAGACCTCCTGGACTCACACCGGAGTTCCCGGAGGTTTCTAGATTAGAATACTTTATAGAACGGGTGATATTATGAATCCTAAACCACTGCGTCGTTTTTTCTGACGTCTCTGGTACTTCCTCAACACGTAGAGACCGACCATGGTTGAGAATGAATTGGCGGTTCACGAGAGGAAGCACAACAACATCTCCGGAGATTCAAGAGTGAAATGACTGCGCAGTATTTTGAGCGCCAGATGCTACCGCCTCTTCTGTCAGCCAATCAGGAACTGAGGAATCAAACTCACTTCCGTTTCTGTCAAACTCTCTCACACACACTACTATGCTCTCTCACAAACACTACTATACTCTCTCACAAACACTACTATACTCTCTCACAAACACTACTATACTCTCTCACAAACACTACTATACTCTCTCACAAACACTACTATACTCTCTCACAAACACTACTATACTCTCTCACAAACACTACTATACTCTCTCACAAACACTACTATACTCTCTCACACACACTACTATGCTCTCTCACAAACACTACTATTCTCTCTCACAAACACTACTAAACTCTCTTACTTACACGACTACACACTCTCATTCATACATGATAAAGGAGTATAATAGTGTGTGTGTATGAGTATAGTGGTGTTTATGCGAGATTATAATAGTGTGTGTAAGACCAAGTATGAATTCTGTCCCAGGCAGCCCCTCATAAATGTGTGTGTTTATGCGTGCATGTGTATGTTGAGTGGCATGTGTACGTGAATGAATTGTCCAGGGGTGATTATTTTAGCCTCAATATATTCTATTTATTGTCCATTATAGGCTCAGTTTGTCTGTGTAATTGAATGCCATTGTTGTCATTGTAATAAATATATATTGGTATTGCACCTTGTGTGCATGGACATGATACATACAAGTAAAAGACAGGGACCACTTGACTGAATACCCTGAGATGAATGAGACATAATTATAACTTGGTATAGTAGAATTAAAAGGGGTACAGAATGACTTCATAGACAGACTGACTCACGCATAACATTTTATTTATCTTATTAAAGAAGAAAAGGACCCTGAAGAGGAAGGGATAAGGAGGAGGAGGAGGAGGAGAGAAAGAGTGAGTGAGAGAGAGAGAGAGAGAGAGAGAGAGAGAGAGAGAGAGAGAGAGAGAGAGAGAGAGAGTGAGAGAGAGAGAGAGAGAGAGAGAGAGAGAGAGAAGAGAGAGAGAGAGAGAGAGAGAGAGAGAGAGAGAGAGAGAGAGAGAGAGAGAGAGAGAGAGAGAGAGAGAGAGAGAGAGAGAGAGATGATGAAGGACTCTATTAAGAAGCTCTTGATAACACCTTGGTGACTAATGCTCTGTGCTTCCTGCTGCAGGAAGTAAGTGTTACATCTGTGAGTGTGCGTGTGTGTGTGTGTGTGTGTGTGTGTGTGTGTGTGTGTGTGTGTGTGTGTGTGTGTGTGTGTGTGTGTGTGTGTGTGTGTGTGTGTGTGTGCATGATCATTCCCCTCATAAGTATGTGTGTAATCATAAACTATTTTAGGTTATTGTGCTTAATGTTAGTGTATTACGGTGCAAATTAAACCCATACACATTCAAACACACTGTATGTCTGTGTGTGTGTGTGTGTGTGTGTGTGTGTGTGTGTGTGTGTGTGTGTGTGTGTGTGTGTGTGTGTGTGTGTGTGTGTGTGTGTGTGTGTGTGTGTGTGTCTGTGTATGTGGCACATGGCTACCTTGTGCAGTATATTGAGCCTAATGTTAAATGACTCAAAATGCATCTAAGATGTTGATCTAAGGCGTTCCAGATCAGTCCCAGAAGAGGCTCTGGTTCCCTCGGTGCCCTCCGGTATTGACTCAGCCTCCAGCTCATCTCTCCTGTGTCTGGGGCCCCGCCCACCGTCACCATGTGATCTCCTAGCTCATCTCTCATCGGCTCCTCGGGCTCCCTAGCTCATGAATGCAGGGCTGAGGCTACGCTGCTATTAAGGTGTTCTCGCTCCCTCACACACGCTACTCCGATTCACAAGGACCACGTTTAGGGGGTGCTGCCAGAACGGTTGATTGATGTTACCTGGAACCCATCTGCAATATATATATACATATATATATATAAAATAAAGATGTTTATGTGGGGTTGTATATGTAGGTCCACAGCCCGGTGTGTTTGTGTAGCACACATCTGAGCAGCAATTGGCGCTAACATGCTAATGAAAAGCTAACCTGTGGCTTTGTTCTGCCATCTGGACTCGCTGCCCTCCTTCCTATCACACACACACGCACACACACACACACACACACACACACACACACACACACACACACACACACACACACACACACACACACACACACACACACACACACACACATAAAGACACACACACAAACACACACACATAAAGACACACACAAACATACACACACCGGACACACACACATAAAGACACACACACACACACACACACACACACAAACACACACACACGCCACACACACACACACACACAGACTTTTCACCTGTTTGTCCATTTCTCATCTCATTAATAAAAGTCCCACTCTCTCATTCACATCTTTTCTATCTTACCTCCCTCCCCCAACCGTCTCTCTACCTCCCCCGCTCTCTTTCCCGCTTGCTCTCTCCCCTCTCTCTCTCTCTCATCCATACTTTTGATATTAGCTGCCGGCGTGTGTGTGAGTGTGAGCTTGGGTGAGTGTGTGTGTGTGTGTGTGTGTGTGTGTGTGTGTGTGTGTGTGTGTGTGTGTGTGTGTGTGTGTGTGTGTGTGTGTGTGTGTGTGTGTGTGTGTGTGTGTGTGTGTGTGTGTGTGTGTGTGGTGTGAGTGTGTGTGTGTGTGTGTGTGTGTGTGTGTGTGTGTGTGTGTGTGTGTGTGTGTGTGTGTGTGTGTGGTGTGTGTGTGTGTGTGTGTGTGTGTGTGTGTGTGTGTGTGTGTGTGTGTGTGTGTGTGTGTGTGTGTGTGTGTGTGTGTGTGTGTGTGTGTGTGTGTGTGTGTGTTTGAGAGAGTGTGTGTGTAACAGTGTGTGTTTCGTAACAGTAGCAGGATATTGCATTAAGCAGAACGGGGTCCGATGACATGTGAACACCGCGGTGCAAAGTGCACGTTGAAAACTCAGACCTTCTTGGTCTTCTAGGAACGAATGGGAAACACATCTTTCGCTCTACCTCAAGTCAATTGCAACATTTAATCTCAAATTTGCTTCTCTAAATTGCTTTATAATGTTATATTCGTAATAGTAAATGACATTGTAATTGTAAACATTGTAAACATTGTAAATGAGTTGAGTCCATTAGGATATTAACTTGTTCACGGATTCCCTCTTCATCTTTACTTTGAATCAACACATGAATGTATTTCCTCTGAAGATCTGTGAGCCGTCTGCTGACTGTTTCTAGAGGCTTCCATGGTCGTCCCTGGCAACATGACACATCTATTCCTTGGCCTCTCCACATCCTCTCAGACACGGAGTTTGAGCTGAAAGAACATGATTACAATATTGATCAGTGCTCTAAGTACCCAAGCACATCCTGGCTGATCAATACTCATGTTTTTCCTGCCCCAATATCCTGTTCCTTGACCCCCCCAACCCCCCAATCATATCCTTTTCTACCTGGCCCCACCCCCATTTCCTGTTCTATCTTTCTCTTCCCCCATTTCCTGTTCTACCTGGCCCCACCCCCATTTCCTGTTCTACCTGGCGTGCCCACATTTCCTGTTCTACCTGGCCCCACCCCCATTTCCTGTTCTACCTGGCCCCACCCCCATTTCCTGTTCTACCTGGCGTGCCCCCATTTCCTGTTCTACCTTAGAAAGGATCTAAACAAGGGCTCTTAATGGGGGAGGGTCCTTCAGGGCCAGGGTAGCCCCTAATAATGAATGTAATATTTACTATTTTAATCTATAAAATGTCAATCAGCAGGCGCTTTTATCCAAAGCAATTTACAGTGACTTGAGATACGTGTCATTAAGGAGCAGGTTGGGGTAAAGGACCCCTTACTTAATGTTAGGAAGCCCATATCGGGAATCAAACCCAAACCTTTTGGCAGGGAGTCAGTCCACCCTCGTCACTACAGCATCCTGTCGCCTGCCCCTTTGTCTTGGAGTGGACACTACACTATAGCTATTTTAACTAATACTTTGAGCAAGTCTTGAATCTAGAGTCTATGGATGTATGAGTCATCTGGTAGAATGTAGCTTGTATTGCTGCAACTGTGCAAAAGTATTTTGTTTGTTTCAGACATAATTAATTAGCATTCATTAGCACGTATTAACATTTATTAACATCAACAGGCGATTGTTTAAGTTCACTAGTCTTGTAGTTCAGTGTCCTCTGTTCTGTGTTATTCATTCATTCATATGCCACTTCATTTAGGATTTGGATTTCCGATTGTGTTCATCTCAATCTAATATTTAATTCCAGTTATACGTCCTTCATAAGCATCTTATCTGTAGTCTCGAGTGCACGAAGGGAACAGTGTGCGTGTGTGTCTGTCCTACGGTAGGTTGTGCTCCTGAAAGAGAGAGGGAGAATGAGTAAGAGAGAACATATGGCAGTGCATGATGTATGTGTGTGTCTGTCTCACTCTCTGAGTGTGTGTGTCTGTCTCACTCTCTGAGTGTGTGTGGCTGTCTCACTCTCTGAGTGAGTGTGTCTGTTTGTGTATGTAGGCTGCATTCTGTGTGTCTCTCAGTGTGTGTGTCTGTCTCACTCTCTGAGTGTGTGTGTCTGTCTCACTCTCTGAGTGTGTGTGGCTGTCTCACTCTCTGAGTGAGTGTGTCTGTTTGTGTATGTAGGCTGCATTCTGTGTGTCTCTCAGTGTGTGTGTCTGTCTCACTCTCTGAGTGTGTGTGTCTGTTTGTGTATGTACGCTGCATTCTGTGTGTCTCTGAGTGTGTGTGCCTGTTTGTGTATGTACGCTGCATTCTGTGTGTCTCTGAGTGTGTGTGTCTGTTTGTGAATGTAGGCTGCCTTCTGTGTGTCTCTGAGTGTGTGACATTATAGAGTGGTTTAGCAAACAGAACTCTTATTTGTTGTAAAAAGCAGAACAACGGCATCTTTCAGAGTCCGGTGCTTACATCTGATCTCAAGCTCCTGCGGTATTCAAATAGCGAGCATATCTCTGCAGGATCTGCAGACAAATGACGCTACGACGCTCGAAGCCCTCCAGCACAGAGATCCTGTTCATCCTATAGCATGGAGTCATCTACGTATGCGCGCAATTAGAAATGATGATAAGAGATGTTGTTCATTATATTAAAGATATCAACAACGCAGAGTTGGAATCATCGACCAACACAGATAGAGACATAATCATAATTTAACTTAACCTAAATATAACTATATGAACAATTGTTATTGTTAATATGAACTCGTTGTTTTTTCGAGGAATCGAAAACTGGGCTGGTTTTACCAAGGTGGTTTGCCTTCAAAAGACACAGTTTTGTTGCATTTTCATTTCCATTTTCAGCTTTTAATACTTTAAGGATTCACTATGTGTAGGCTATGATCTTCATCTACTTGGTAGAAACAATATCAGCAGTGTATATGACTCCCATGTCAGGTTTGGTACAAAAATGTCCCCTATACTGACCAAAGAACCAGTGGTTACTCCAGTCAATGTCCAAACTATCCATTATTTAAAATGTAAAGGACCTATAAACATGTCTAAAACTACATCCAAAATCAAGCATGATGGTTACATTTAAAAGTTACAAACAAAACATTGGATGATGTCAACAAAATCTACAGATTGAGCATACAATTGCATTGCAATGCATTTAAATGAGTCGTTGCTGATGTTACATGAGGAGAGTAAATAAATCTACATTGAACATTCGGAATCAAATATCTTTTTGATTTTCTCTTTTCTTTGAGAGTGATAAAGATAGAGAGAAAGTGTGAGAGCGAGAGAGAGAGAGAGCGAGAGAGAGAGAGAGAGCGAGAGCGAGAGCGAGAGCGAGAGAGAGAGAGAGAGAGAGAGAGAGAGAGCGAGAGCGAGAGCGAGAGCGAGAGCAGAGAGAGAGAGAGAGAGAGAGAGAGAGAGAGAGAGAGAGAGAGAGAGAGATGCTAAAGCATTTCCTTACACACACATACCAAAATGAATGCAGGCCATTTCAATATATTCATCAATTTATTGACCATTTTAGTCTCAGATTGTCACATTACTATGGCATGTGTGTGTGTGCAAGTGTATTTGTGTGTATGCATGTGGAAGCAGCCCACTAACAGAAAGTAAGAGGCGTTAGATATGACGATCAGTTGCTAAGCGATGGCGGTTGCTAGGCAGCAGTAGGGGGAGGGGATCCCACCGGTTCTGTCTGTGTTCCTGAACACACACCTCACTTCCTATGTGTATGTATGTCATGTGTTTCTGTCTGGCAATGTGTTGTGTGTGTGTGTTCGTGTTTGCATGTTTTTTTCTGTCTGTGTGACTGTCTGTCTTTGTGTACACACACACTCTGAGTACAATCTAAAGGAATTAGGGAAATATCCACATTCCAAAGGCTGATATTTGTAAATGTGAAATGTTCAGGGTGTTCGCCACCCAGCCGAAAGGTAGGTACTGGGTTCGATTCCCAATGTCTGGGGAACCTGTAGGCCGCCAAATAACAAAACACCCTCTAAGTCATAAATGCTTAATCACATGTCTCTGGATTCACAGTAAGTCACAGTGGATAAAACAACTGCTAATGAATAAATCATAGTTCTACTCCTAGAACATTCGGGACCTGGAGGCTCAACTAATCCCAGTCCCGTACTCAAAGTGCTTCACGAAAACCATATTATACAACTCTCTGCAACCCTGGGCCCTCTAAATGACCTGTACATCCCCAAAACCAGAGGAAAAAACCTTGCGGAGGAACGCAGAAGAAGTCTGTCCTGGGACCATTACAGTTCATCCCAAACCCATCTGTGTCCTCTATCTGCAGTCCGTCTTTGTCCTCGGGTTAAAGGTGTAGTTTGGCATTTTTGACATAGGGTCTGATGGGGTTCTTTATCATTGGAGTCAGTTTTCAACACATTTCATTCAGTCCTTCTAGTTGCAGAGTTTGCTGGTGCTGGGCTAGCGCACGGCAACGGGCAATGCTAGCCTGCTAATAAAACAGTCTTACCCACTCCACAGTACACCCGAGGCAAATCAACTATAACGCCAGATGGTCGATGTAAATCTCTGTGTTGAATGTTAGAAATAAAACCAAACTTGCATTGCATTTTGAGGGACTTGCTGTGTCTCAGCAGCAGTGTTATGTTCCTGGTAGTACGCTACAGTAGCGGCGGACTGATACCTAGGTTAAATTCCGCTGCTGTTGAGAAAGTAGTCCATCAAAATGCGATGATTCATGCGATGCGAGGTTTAACAGGTTTAACGTCTGTAGCCTTCACTCGGACGTGAACTCATTCTGCCATGCGGGTGTCTTCATTCATGAAAAAATAAAAACATTCGGGAATCTGCACATTTTTCTAAAGAGATTTTCTAGACTCAGCAGCCCCGGCTTCTCCAGTGAACCAAGAAAGCCTGCGCCGGGACAAACAGAATTATACCCCCTCGGTCTTACACAGGAAACTTAAGATAAGACGGGGAAATCGCCGGGCGTGCCAAGCCGCGACTGACCCGGCTTGGCAGTGTATAAAGGCCTTATGCTGTAGAGAGGGCAGAAGTGAGCATCTAAAAAAGCAGCCAATCATTCTTAAAACAGTTCACACAACACAACACACAACACACACACACACACACCACCACGGTGGGTGCTGACGAACTGCACACACACCAGGGCACTTGCTGATTCACTGCGCGCGCACAGACGCACATATACAGATACCATGGGGGTTGCTGGCTGACTGCGCACACACACAAACCTCTGTTCCTAGCCTACTCACCATTCGGAGAAGAGCTGTCGGCGAAGTAGCCTCATCAGAGACTCTACTTGCGATTAACAGCAAAGTCTCAGAGCTTGGCGTCTTAAATCTTTTGTCAACAGCTCTTGCCTTTCTCTGCGTGCAACATCACACAAAAATACGTAATGTGGGGTCGTCATGGTGTATGTAGGCCTAAAGAGGGGGGTTCCGTTTCATTTAATATGTATAGTCTCCAATAACTCCTGCTCAGCCCCGCGCAGCTTACGCGTGACCGTGACGAGTGTGTCTCTAACCTTCTGGGAGTAGTAGCAGGATTTGATACATTTAAATTCAAAAACGGTTGTGGTAGAAAATACAGTTCACTGTATCCGGCCCTTTACATTTAAGGTAACAGATATAGATATTCGATATCCAAAAAATAAATACAAATAATATAACTTCAGACTAACAATAGTATGTCTTACTGGTGCTCCATCTGTCTTGTGAACGATGTCATTGTTGATTCGGGGCAGTGGTTGCTTAGCGATCAGGGAGTTCCGCTCTCACAACATCCGTAACCTTAGCACACACTGATGAACTTCCTGCTGCCATAGTCACACTTCCAGAGATGTTCTTGATCTGCTACTCAGTTCCGTATAGAAGATGGGTCCTTCGGTCCTTTTGGAGGGGTGTTATGACTGGTAACCTACAGTATGTGTTTTGACGTCTCTATGGTAACACACATGGTCCTGCTCCTGGGGAAGTTGTGGGAAGGCTGTGTTTGTATTTTTAGTGTCTGTTTCTGTGTGTGTGTGTTTCAGTGTGAGTGTTTTTGCAGCATGACGTAAAGAACCGCGTAAAGTGTCCGCAAACTCAACCCAGAGCGTACACCACAGTGCTTTTCAAGAATACGTAGCTTTCCTGTCATTAGACCGTGATCTCAACAGAGCAGTCTGCAGTCAAGTCTCTTAAAGTGTAATTCTGGCGATCCCTCCAGATACTTTTACATTGAAAATGTATCTACCGTAAATAATTTAATAGGTTTGGCTACCGTAAATAAATAGTTTTATGTGTAGGGACCTGCAGAGGTTTGGTGCTATTTTGAGCTATATTAGTGGTTAAAAAATGCAGATTAACATGGAAGCCAAACATTGTGCTGGGCAAACTCTATCCTCGATTTTTAATGAAAATAGTATCTGGAGGGGCTTATTTGATGGGTATACAGGCCAAAACAAAGACCCTGGATTCAATTTTCACTCGGAATTACACTTTAATGTCTAATGCTTCCAACAACAACAAATGGTTGTGCCCAACATTTTAGTAATGATTTATTTCTGAACGGGGCCAAGCCCACCGCTGGGTCAGAAGGGGTTTGAAGGTACCGGGAAACATTGTGATTGAATCATGTCAATGAATTTCAAGTATGTTCTTTTCTGGATTATAGACGTTAGTGCTATTGTTACATTAGTTATTATTCCCAGTTACTTTGAGTAAGGGCTAGGGTTTACACCATCAAATGTTTTTACTGGGACTAGGATTACTAGTATACACAGTATAAAACATCATGATTAGCAACAGATTTTCCAATAACCAAATTGTTTCATTGTCTCTCCGTATTTCAATGTGTCTTATTTTCTACGTCCATTTGATAACCGATAACATACCAGTTGTCAGTGCCCTTTTTTTTTATCTTTGTGTGTGTGTTTCAGTGTGTGCGTGCAAAAAGCAAATCTAAAAAAATAAATAAAAAATACCTGTTATTTAATTAAAAACACGAATGTGCCGAACTCGCTGAGTTCAACCCCTTCCTTGATTACCACCAGCACTAGCCCTCAGTGATCTGGGCCTCACTGGGGGGGTGTGGGGGGCAGGAACCGGTCTGGTCCAGTCTGGTGAAGGAGAGGTGGAGCGGTTCGGCCGGGCGGGACGCCGGCAGCCATTTATAGGAGGTGTTCTGGTCGGGGGGGTCCAGGGCCCAGTCGTAGTGAGTCAGCAGGTAGCTGCACGCGGTCTGACCACACACACACACACACACACACACACACACACACACACACACACACACACACACACACACACACACACACACACACACACACACACACACACACACACACACACACACACACAATCACTTTTGTGTTATTGCTTCACACCATATAAAATACATTATCCTTTCACTTCATGTTTCTTGTGGATCTATGTTATTTTATGTTCTAAACACATCATATCGCAGACAAATACGCGCGTTATATGTATGGGTGTGTGTGTTCGACAAATGGTCACATCAATTCAATGTCTTTGTAAAGGGAGCCTTCCTTTTTCTAGGTCAGTCTAATAAGGGGAAATTGAAGACATGGTCAGAGCTATTCCATCTCTTCTGTGATGCCACCTGGCCTGCTCCTATTGGCCGACCCGGCCTGACTCAGTGAGAGAGAGAGAGTGAGAGAAATGGAAAGAGAAAGGAAAAGAGATGGTGGAGAGGGGTGGGTGGGCTTAGCTCAGGAGGTAGAGCAGTTACCCTGTAACCGAAAGGTTGGTAGTTCGATCCCCAGCTCCTCCTAGCTGAGTGTTGATGTGTCCCTGAGCAAGACACTTAACCCTAACTGCTCCTGACGAGCTGGCTGTCGCCCTGCATGGTTGACTCTGCCGTCGGTGTGTCAATGTGTGTATTAACCGATGTTAGTCGGATAACAGCGACTGCTAAAATGCCCTAGTTGTAATTGGGAAGAGGATTGGAGGTTGGGACGGGGCGGACGCGGGATGAGGGCTGGAAGGATGGTCGAATGTAGGAAGAGAGGTACGGAGGAGAAGGGAGGAATCACTTCTCTGACCCAGATTGTTGTCTGAGCTTTATCCGAGGTGTGTGTCATTTGTTGAACCCTATTATGTCATATTGTAACGTAAGACAACAGAAGACCATCAGCGTCTTCTTTACTATCTTCATCCTGTGTGTACTCAGAGAGAAAAAACTAAAGTACAATATATATATATATATATATACACACATCACGCCACATGCAAAAATTAAGCGATGAATGTACACATATATATATACACACACTCACGACACACATGCAAAAAATTAAGCGATGAATGTACACATATATTCACACAAACATACACACACACACACACCACCTGCATCCAAAAAAAACCACACGAAATGTGGTACCACCTTCTTCCTGCTGTCATAACTGTCAACGGTCTGTGTCACACACACACACACACACACACACACACACACACACACACACACACACACACACACACACACACACACACACACACACACACACACACACACACACACACACACACACACACACACACACTAACTTCATGAGGAGTTTGACTCAAGGTTGAGAATGAAACTATTTCTCTCTCTCTCCCTTTCTCTCCCTCTTTTTCTCCATATATTTCTCTATCGCACCTTCTTAACAATTAACAAGATACTAATAACAAAACAGACGTAACAAGATGGAGGTGAGAAGGTAAAACGATTGAGGTGAAAGGGTAAAGGTAATAAGATGGAGGTGAGAAGATAAGATGGAGGTGAAAGGGTTAAGGTCACAAGATGGAGGTGAGAAGGTCACAAGACGGAGAGGGCATGAGATGGAGGTGAGTAGGTAACGGTCAGGACATAGGTGATGAGATACTTTATTGGCCGTGTTGGCTCACCTTGACGAAGCTGTCAGTCAGTGTGTCCCCGATGCAGTTCCTCGGTCCGTTACCTAGGCAACAAAGAAGATGCTCCTGACCCGCATTCCTGGAGACAGAGACGTCCGATTCTTAATACTTTATGGTCCATCTACAGCAGACAACTAGACAACTTCATACCCTACTTGATAGTACACACCGTCCTCACGTTCAGACATAAACACAAATGGAATATAATGTTAAATAATAATAACGTTTTGATATAAAGTAATTCCTTGCCCGAAATGATGGACGTAATCTTCATAAAGTTCATAACTTCATAAAGTATCCATCCTAATATCACCCATTCATCTGTCTCATATCTCTCCTCCATCGTCCCAGCCATACCTCATCCATCCATCCCGCTTTCATCCACCCATCAATATCTGGTGTGTGTGTGTGTGTGTGTGTGTGTGTGTGTGTCTTACTCTATGTCTGTCTGTCCATCTCTTCATTGTTTTTCTTCTCCTTACTGATATACGTGGAGAAGGAAGTATATTTTATGCCTTTATTAATATGTTAGTATAATTCCACTTCAAGAACTACAATTGAACATATGTTTGGTCTGTATTATAACTGGTCACATTTGTCCCTTTCTCCCCAACTCTTTCTCTCTCCTCTCTCTCGCTCAACAATCACTACATTCACTTCAGTATACAGGCTCTATAAATATTGTGTATAACAGCAGCCCATCCTGTTTCTCTCTCTCTCTCTCTGTGTCTTGCTCTCGCCCACTCCCTCTCTCTCTCTCGTCCCTTATGTACCCTGACTTCCTGAAACCTGAGTGCTGATTACAGAAAAACAGGAAGCATTAGAGAGAATGAGAGAGACACCGAGGGAGTGTGTTCAATGTTAAGCACACACAGTGCCCAGCAGTGTGCTGGGCGCTATTACTAGTTACAGCTACACTGTGTAACATAACTACTACCAGTTACAGCTACACTGTGTAACATAACTATTAGCAGTTACAGCTACGTGTAACATAACTATTACTAGTTATAGCTACGACGTGTAACTTAACCGTTACTAGTTACAGCTACACTGTGTAACATAACTATTACCAGTTACAGCTACGTGTAACATAAATATTACGAGTTATAGCTACGATGTGTAACTTAACTATTACTAGTTGCAGCTACACTGTGTAACAAGCTATTATTCTCTCCATCCAAGTTTGTATATTTGTGTATTTCATCCATCTATTCATTTAGTAATTAAAACATTACACCTCATATTTCCAACCATTAATACAATTAATTTGATGTATTTCATAACATATTGGTCGACACTTTAACATTCACTTACATCCTCTATTTAGTCAGATAGCCTCCACACCGCTCTGATGTAGAATCAGTGACACAGCTAGCTTGGTAGGAATGACCCTAGCTACTACTAGCTTAATATGTGACACGTTTCTAGTTATGCTATATGCTACTAACTAGGTTTCGTATTGCAAGCTCCAATGAGACCGTGTATAACATTGTGTTCCTAGCTATGTGTTCTAAAGTTTGGTGTTCCTGTATCTGTGCACCGTGTGTGGGTGTTTAGGCTACCGTGCGTGTCATTCAGCGCTTCAGTCGACCTGATAGTGGAAAAGCACACACGGGGGGCGCGTACAACACACACAGACACAAAGGTTTGCTTCATACTAAAGCTTTTCAGTGCCATGTGCTTTTTTTCCAGAGAATGTCTGAAAACGTCTCCTATAAAGAGATACTTGACTGTTATCGAACCAAACTCCTCCACACGACTGGTACGTTTATAACAAGAATACTCTGACATTTCTTCAGTTGTGAAGTACTTGATGCTCTCTACAGGACAGGGATGAAGGTTACACATAATATGACCCGGATTGTGTCGGTGTGAGGTGTTTGAGTCCCTGTGCTGTGTGACCACCCAGACATTGTGTCTACCGACCGCAGTACTATGGGTTTCCAGGGCTGAGGACACATTTGTGTTCAGTTGAGAGAGCGTCGCAGACTGGAAGATACAGATCTAGAGAGGAAGGCTGTGGAACGGTCTCTAAACCGATCTAGGGATCAAAGTATCTGCTGCCAGAATAGGAGTGTGTCTGTTTACATCATACAATGTCACGACTACCAACACGGGTTCTCTTTACTTGTGTTGAGTTCACTTGGATCTATTTTAATGAGTTGAGAAAAATAGACTAATAAATTACCACACACACACACACACACACACACACAACACACACACACACACACACACATGGTAGGCTGTCAGGTGACCGGTTGCCATGGCAACAAGTAGCTGGTATTTGCCTCAGCCTTGTGGGGAAGAGCCTGAATGAGTTCAGTTCAGACAAAACATGAATGGAGCTGATGGATAAACTGATGAATGGATGAATTCATGGATGTGGTATCGAGCGGATGAATGAAAACATCTGTACCAATTGACTAATCAATCAATGAGTAGATGAAACATGAATGATTGTCTCTGTACTGAATAAGGGAGGCTTAGATCAATGATGAATGAATGAATGGAGCTGTACTGATCGATGAATTAATCCCTGAACGGATGACTTCATGAATGGAGCTATACAGATTAATAAAATAACGAATGAATGAATGAACTGATGAACAAATTCATGAGGATGAATGAATGAATCAAGGGCTTTTGTTTGATATTGTGAGATGTTATGAGCTACAGAAATAATAATACCCTGAAGCATGCTGAAATCCTTCCTTCCTGAGCCGGGTGGTGAGCAGGATGGTCTAGTGGCTAGTGTGATGAACGGCATCAGGTTTAAATCTCCAATGTCCTCCGCCTCCTGCAGAGGCCTCCTTCGCCCCTACCTGTAATAACCTCCACCGTCTGTGTGGATAAAAGAGCCTGCTCAATGACTCCCGGTTCCCAAACAACACTGCTCAAAAAGGTGAGCGATGGCAAGGGCGCTCCCTTGAACTACAGCTCCGACACAAAGACTGTCACTATGGCAATATCAGCCTACACTCATATCTCTGGACCTATTTCCGGGTCTTCCATTTGGACCCGGTGAGGAGCACTTGTACAGCAGCCGTGTTACAGCAGTGTACAGGCGTCCGTGTTACAGCAGTGTACAGGCGTCCGTGTTACAGCAGTGTACAGGCGTCCGTGTTACAGCAGTGTACAGGCGTCCGTGTTACAGCAGTGTACAGGCGTCCGTGTTACAGCAGTGTACAGGCGTCCGTGTTACAGCAGTGTACAGGCGTCCGTGTTACAGCAAGTGTACAGGCGTCCGTGTTACAGCAGTGTACAGGCGTCCGTGTTACAGCAGTGTACAGGCGTCCGTGTTACAGCAGTGTACAGGCGTCCGTGTTACAGCAGTGTACAGGCGTCCGTGTTACAGCAGTGTACAGGCGTCCGTGTTACAGCAGTGTACAGGCGTCCGTGTTACAGCAGCCCGTGGGTAGAGATGGACGAGGCTCACCTTCCTGTCCACCTGTCGGGCAGGAAGTGGTCGGGCTGCTGGAACACTTCCGGGTCACGGTGGACCGCGTGGCTGACGTACATCACCACCTGACCCCGGGGCACGGAGAAGCCCTCTATGGTTGTGTCCTGTAAACACATACAAACACACACTTATATATATATACATATATATATATATAGAGTATGTGTGTTGATATATATAGATATATATATATATATATATATATATATATAATATATATAATATTTGTGTGTGTGTTTATCTATCTACACACACATACGTATATTTATTTATATATAAACACAAACATACATACACACAAACACCGTATTTCTCTCTCTCTCATTCAGTTTCTTCCCCTTATCTTTTAGGATCTTTTAGTTAATGTTCACACACACACACACACACACACACACACACACACACACACACACACACACACACACACACACACACACACACACACACACACACACACACACACACACACACACACACACACACACACAAATAACTTAGTTCTGCTTGACAGCTTGAACCCTTTTTCCACCTGTTGGTGAATACAAATGATCTCTCATTTCACTCTCCCTCCCTCCCAGGTTCTGTCTCTCTCTCTCTCTTTCTGTCTCCCTCTCCCTCCCAGGTTCTCTCTCTCTCTCTCTCTTTCTGTCTCCCTCTCCCTCTCTCTCTCTGTCTCTGTATCTTAATTCTCTATCGCTTCTTCCAACTCTCTCTCTCCATCTCTCCCTCTACACCTCTCTCTACCCTGAGTCAGAGCGCGGCGTGTCACTTCCTGTCGATGATGTCATCATTTTCCACCCAGCGCCTCTTGCCTGAGGGATGGCTGCCAGCCGATCAATCGCCACCCCCAGATCGATCCCCCTGATTGGTCTGTTGCGTAAGCTTCCGATGAGGTCAGAGACCAACAGATAACGGCCAGGGGGCGGAGACTTCAGCCCGGCCAATCAACAACTAGAGCTGCAGGAATACAGGCCCCTTGTTCGGCCTGAACTATGGCTGTAAAATAGGGCAGCAGCATTTTGATAGATTAAAAGCTTTGTATATGCTTATTAATGGGAAAATACGCAGACTATAGATCTAAACTATTCTTATTCTGTTCTGTTGTTAAATTTGCAATCACAGCGGAGTGTTCAGAGTGTAAATTAAGTACAAAGGTTTTACTTCATTAATAGCTATAATGTCTTAGTGCATGAAATTCAAGTAGAGCCAAACTAACCACCTCTTAACTAAGACCACGTAAATGGTAAACACATAAGAGAAAATAGTAAGTACTACATTTTCATTGGCAATAGACAACAGTTGGGCGCCACCTGGTGGTTCGTGAGTGTGAAGAGGTTGAAACCTGTTTCTGTCAAACACAAAGATTCTCAACCCAACCTTATTGGCTATCCTGCGTCCACCAATGAAAGGAGGCCAGAGTCTCTGAACCTCCAATAGCATGCAGCGCAAGAACTCGGGCTCAGCCTTCGCCCTCTGCCGCATCTTCTCCTAGAAAGACGTAGAGAGAGACAGAGAGAGAGAGAGGGAGAGGGAGAGAGAGAGGGAGAGAGAGAGAGGTTTGAGTTTGGATATTTGGATGGTGTTTGTATGTGTAGATAGAGAGTAGAGAGAAGAGAGAGAGAGAGAGAGAGAGAGAGAGAGAGAGAGAGAGAGAGAGAGAGAGAGAGAGAGAGAGAGAGGGGTTTGGATGGTGTTTGTATGTGTATATTTCTTAATATATGTCCACATGCTGTGGCCCGCTGAGTGAGTGAGAGTATGTGCATCTATGTGCGTGCGTATATATGTATATGGTGTGTGTGTGTGTGTACCTGCTGAGGCCCGCTGAGGGCCAGGGTAAAGGAGGTGAGGAGGGAGGCCAGAGCTTTGGGGATGAGAGCGGAGATGAAGAGCAGGAGGTGCTGGGAGGCACAGCCCGGATCGGGGAGGGGCAGCGACCCCAGGGAGCCCACCAACCTACAACCACACACCCACTGAGACGTCAACAGAGCCACGCCCACTGAGACGTCAACAGAGCCACGCCCACTGAGACGTCAACAGAGCCACGCCCACTGAGACGTCACCAGAGCCACGCCCACTGAGACGTCACCAGAGCCACGCCCACTGAGACGTCACAGAGCCACGCCCACTGAGACGTCAACAGAGCCACGCCCACTGAGACGTCAACAGAGCCACGCCCACTGAGACGTCAACAGAGCCACGCCCACTGAGACGTCACCAGAGCCACGCCCACTGAGACGGCACCAGAGCCACGCCCACTGAGACGTCAGAGCCACGCCCACTGAGACGTCAACAGAGCCACGCCCACTGAGACGTCAACAGAGCCACGCCCACTGAGACGTCAACAGAGCCACGCCCACTGAGACGTCAACAGAGCCACGCCCACTGAGACGTCAACAGACGCCCACTGAGACGTCAGAGCCACGCCCACTGAGACGTCAGAGCCACGCCCACTGAGACGTCAGAGCCACGCCCACTGAGACGTCAAGGCCTTAGGCCTGGAGCACCAAGGCAATGGTTTGATGCTCACCTTTGTGGTTATACCCCGAGTTATAGAATATTTAACAATTATCCCTCGAGCCCGAATGGGCTATGACTCAATAGCCCATGAGGTCGAGAGGGATAATTGTTTTAGTAAAATTCAACTCTAGTAGGGCAGTAAAAACATATCCAGAAAATAATTTAATATCGCTTTTGTTTTGTACATATATGGTCACGCGCGCATGTTGTCAGAAACTTCATCAAAACGCGAAGCAGCCGCCATTGTTTTTGTTTACAAAGCCGGTGTTTTCGCTACTAGTAGGCCCTGCTAGTTGCTCAGCCAATGAAAACGCAGCATTAGTGATAGCCCACTAGTTGAATTTTACTAAAAGTATATATAGTAATAGAAAGTGTTATAGAATGTGGTAATAGAACTGTCTTATAGAACATGGTAATAGAGTGGTGTTAATAGAACATGTTGTAATATGACGTGTTATAGAATGTGATAGAATAGAATGGCTATTAATTAATAATAGAGTAACAGAACAGTATGTTACAGACAAACAAAGAAGGGGCATTTTAAGGGACAGCCTCATTAAAGGGAGGCTGTCTAGACGGCCAGAAGGTGAGGACCAGGACCCTGTAGGTGAGGACCAGGACCCTGTAGCACTACAGGTGAGGACCAGGACCCCGTAGCCCTACAGGTGAGCACCAGGACCCCGTAGCCCTACAGGTGAGCACCAGGACCCCGTAGCCCTACAGGTGAGCACCAGGACCCCGTAGCCCTACAGGTGAGCACCAGGACCCCGTAGCCCTACAGGTGAGCACCAGGAAGACCGGCCCAGTTGTCGGGGCTGAGCAACAACTGTTCCAGCAGGTGTCTGAGGCCAGAATGCTGAATAAATGGGGTTCAATAATGACCAACCCCATTCACCCACGCCCTGAAGGTGATCAAGAACAGCACCTTCAGTCAGAGACTGAT
The DNA here is from genome assembly GCA_900291075.1 of Melanogrammus aeglefinus. Classification (NCBI taxonomy): domain Eukaryota; kingdom Metazoa; phylum Chordata; class Actinopteri; order Gadiformes; family Gadidae; genus Melanogrammus; species Melanogrammus aeglefinus. The sequence goes on from OLKM01000050.1 coordinate 672,519, forward strand.
TAGACCAATGTGCAAAGCCGAGAGATACAGGAAGTCTAGTATACCAGCTGCTATAAGGTTTTACAATGCACAAAAATAACTTAGGACTTTATTTTTGTATTTATTATTATTGTAGTTGATTGTATTTTAACTTGCCGTCTGTGTTACAGCAGTGTATGGGTGTATGGAAGCCATCAGTGGAAATGTGTGGTGATTGTCTGTCTTGAATCTGCAGTGACACTTTCATTTCCTGTAAAGGATATTACACTGATCTATATCTATCAGTAGTCCTGAAGACCAGGACCCTGTAGTCCTCTAGTGGGGCTTTCACACCAAAAAGAACCGAGAACCAGTTCCGGGCTGGTGCTAGGGCCAGTTCCAAACTGGTTCCAGCCTTATCCCAGTTACGAACCGGTTGGTTTCACACCGGTGAGAGCCAGCCATGGAGCCGGCGAGAGCAACGTCATGACGCCACTTCAAACGTCTGCATACGTCTCCGCTTTTACCGGCAACCCTTGCAGTTTCAAACACAACAATGGTGGAATACGCGGCAGCTGATCAAAGATAGCCTTTGTCCGGGTTGCTCCCTCTAACTTGTTCTGGACCTCGGAAGAAGACCAGAATCCAAGGAGACAGGTTGTCTCCTCCACGGTCCACTGCGTTTTCGCCTTCACATCCATCGTTTACTTCAGTGTTTTTAAAAATGCCGGTCTTCGTTTGTCTTCCTGTTTATGACGGTAAGGATAACCCCGCCCCCTGCCCCTGGCGTAAAGCGGTTCCCGTTCTAGCCCAGCTCACAACTGGGGCTTGAGTTGAACCGGTTTTTAGGGGCCGGAGCCGGTTCTTTGGCGGTGTGAAACCAAAACCCTGGCTCTAGCTCCGGCCCGGAACGGGCTCCGATTTTGCGGCGGTGTGAAAGGGCCATATGTGAGGACCTACCCATGCTTGTCGTTCTCCAGCTTGTCCTTGATGATGTCCAACAGCCTGTCTCGGGCCTCCAGCGCGGTGGAGAACCCTGAGGACCACAGGGGCACCTTCAGGCTGACCGGGGCCGAGATCAGACCTGGGGTCACACCCACACCTCATGTTATGTATCAGTGTTGACAATGTCTTTATGAGTGTGTATTTAGGACTGTGCATGTGTCTTAACATGCCAGAGTGTGTGTGTGTGTGTGTGTGTGTGTGTGTGTGTGTGTGTGTGTGTGTGTGTGTGTGTGTGTGTGTGTGTGTGTGTGTGTGTGTGTGTGTGTGTGTGTGTGTGTGTGTGTGTGTGTGTGTACCGTGCCAGTGCTGCGTGCACAGCTCAGTGATCTCCTGGTAGAGCTGAGGGTGCTCGTCTGGCCGCACATTGAGGAACAGACCCAGGACCAGTTCTGTCCCCAGAGCCTTAAACAGAGAGTACACACACTGGGGCTCACCACTACACACACACACACACACACACCACACGCACACACACGCACACGCACACGCACACGCACACGCACACGCACACTGCATTATTCTTTTGTTTGATTTGTGCATTTGGCACTGACAGTAATGCAGATACCTGGTTAGGGTGTGTGATTATTGTTCTTTTTGGACAGGGATTCTCTCATTTGTATGATAGCATGTTTGAGATAATCATCCCATAGTCATAAAGATTAAACCTGCACTGTGTGTGTTTTCCCATAAGCAGCCCCTAGTAGCTTGAGTGGTAGCTACAGTTATAGCTTTATATTTAAACATATAAAATAAACTACAGATGTTGCATCGTATCACTCTTGAGAAACTTTGTGGCTTTGATATTTTTCTATAGGGTAAATAGCATAGCCGCAGTACAAAAGCTCCAAAGTGCACGTCTTACGTCCTGGCACTTAATGTACGCACTTATTGTGTATCATACTTAGTTGTGTAGCAACTTATCCCAGCTATCTTTGTTGTATATGGGGTATGGGTTAAATCATGGGCGTAGTTTCCAAAATCCTGTTTGTGTCCCCCCCACTTTTTGAACCGCAAAAATCCCCCCCCCCGCCCATAAATTGTATAATATATAATATATATATAAAACATTTGCCGCGGCCACGGACAGCCTTCTTACACGGTTCTATAGTAGGCTACATTTTGGCTCCTGTGGACTCTGAGTCCTGGACGTGTTCCACCACGCATGCGCACTTGAAAAATTGCTCACTGAATGAAGAGGCTTCGCAGGGTTTTTCATAAAAATGAAACGCCAACAGCAGTTCAATTTAATGTATTTCTTTGGAGGGGATGAAAAGAAAGGACATGTGAGATGGTTGATTATAAAACCTCTCTCTCTCTCTCTCTCTCTCTCTCTCTCTCTCTCTCTCTCTCTCTCTCTCTCTCTCTCTCTCTCTCTCTCTCTCTCTCTCTCTCTCTCTCTCTCTCTCTCTCTCTCTCTCTCTCTCTTCTCTCTCTCTTCTCTCTCTCTCTCTCTCTCTCTCTCTCTTCTCTCTCTCTCTCTCTCTCTCTCTCTCTCTCTCTCTCTCTCTCTCTCTCTCTCGAACATTTACACTTCTCTTCCCCAAACAAATAAGGAAGCTTTTTGTTACTAAAGCCATGAATCCTGGAAAGCGTATTCAACATTTTGGAACTACCTCTCTCATGTGTTTATATTTGGAACATGAACACAGGAAATGTATTCTTCTTAATTATTTCCAGGATTTTGTATTGGTTACCGCAGTCCCTAAAGTATGTAGAAATGCAGGAAATGGTATTCAAATCACAATTTTTTTCTTTCTCGGGCCCCCAGATTATTGTGTCCCCCCCCACTTCTTAAACCAAAGTCACACCCTTGCTAGTGATTGTTAGTGCTTGGCATTTGGTTCTATGAACATCCTCACTGTACCCACAGCGATAAATTGCTGTTTCTCCTTCTTCTGAAAAATTTACTTAGTTGCTCTTGACAAGTGTCTGCTAAATGCCATAAATGTATATGTAAATATAAATGTCAATCAAGGTTAAATAAAGTGTATTTTGTAATTGTTTATTACCTGGAAGAAAGAGCCTGGAGGTGGCGCTCACACAAACTGAGAATAGAAAAAACAAGAAGAACATAAATTAAGGCAAGAATAATCAAGTTAGAACTGTTTACTAGTAACAGGGTATCTGCAGGTATCAGCAAGTCCAATTTAAGACTTTTTAAGACCACCCTGAATGAAATTTAAGACCTAAAACACGCGATGGTGGGAGGGGATCCCGCCGTATTATAACCCAAGCATAGCATGCGTGTCCCTCAATGACTCATTCACCTACCCATTGTCGCAGACTAGCTAGCAAGCACGCAGACAATCGTTTATATATTCAGCTAGCAAGAAAGAAGCCTCTCTACATGTCCTTCCTGAAAAGTCCCACGAGAAATATAAAATAATAAATAGTCCTGCCCCGACAAATTTAAGACCTTTTGTTACAGTATTTAAGACCAGCAAATGACGTAACAGATTTAAGACTTTTTAAGGCCTTCAAATTAGAAACATGAATTTAAGACTTTTTAAGGATGCGCAGACACCCTGAGTAACTAAGCACTCACTATCGGGTACTTTCACTTTCTGTTTATGAATGGTTGTGAGACGTGAGAGGGGAGGACGCGGTTGGGTTTGTACCTGATGAGGTCACTGTTCCATGATTCTAGACACGCCCCCGTAAACAAACTGCTCAGAGAGAGACGCAGCAAACACGCCTCTTCACCTGGAAGACACACACACACACACACACACACACACACACACACACACACACACACACACACACACACACACACACACACACACACACACACCACACACACACACACACACACACACACACACACACACACACACACACACACACACACTTTAGCTCTTCAAATGTGATAAATAGTAAAAGTTCAAGTGGTATGTGTGTGTATGCGTGTGTACCGTTTGTGGTGACGAGGGTGTCACCATACATGTTGGTCATCAGATCCGTTGGGTCTTTGAGAAACACGCTGGACTTCTCTGAAGAGGGAACAACCTGCAAATTAGTCAGCTAAAGACATATTCTTAGTATTTAGCTCATCGTTCGGTCTCTTACAACGCTAATGTTCAAAACATAGCAGGAAATGTCTCTGCATTCTATGCACTGCACTACTGGAACTTTTCTCTTGCAGCTTTTTACTTTATTGAATAAATACCTCAATATATTGAGAATAAACCATGCGCATACACAAACTCAATCAATCCAAGTAATTGTTTCATTGTGGCTACAACACAAGCCACGACGGGTTTCTAATGGAGAAACTGACATAGTGCAAGTTTAAAACCATAGCAGGAATAACAGTCTTTACCAGTGCTATTATGCTAATGCTATTATGCTAAAGTTAGAAAAGCAGCGACGAGAACAATTGTGCAGGAGAAATGACTGATTAGACCAGGGCCCCCAGGGCCCACAGTCTGTGACTGCACACAGACAGCGAGCTGGGGAGTGCCATGTTAACAAGGTGATCAGTAATTAAACCCTGGAGAGAATGAAGAAGAGATCTCTGTTGTTCTCTGGTGGGCAGCTTTAATATTACTACTGCTCTACAAGCTAGACCAATATATACTGAGTTCCCAGTGCATATGTCTTTTATTTCGGACACATATGCGGTTGTTTTGATGCATTATTTCCCATCTAGGATAAATCCATCTGGTCTTTAAGATTCAAGTTTATAGCACATTATAAATTCACTTAATTAAACAGTTCAACAGCTCACTCTGTTTCGACCTTTCTACATTTGTTTTTCTTGTTATAACAACAACAAGAAACCAACAAGAAACTTTTGTAGGATGATATGTTTACTTTAGACTTAAAGAATGACACTGAAAGACACAGGACCAGGCACGGGGATGAAACGGTTACCAGTTTTACGTTAAACCGTGGTAAAATTCCCCATCAGTGTCCCACCCAATTCATGTGATGCCCCCCCAAAATCAGACTGGTTAGGAGTCAAAACGAATTAGCATATGTACGACAATTAGGATATTGTTTTATGGATTTAGCATTCAGATTTAGGATTTCGATAAAAGATTTGGCTCAGATTTAGCATTTCGCTTAGAATTTCGATAAGATTTTGATATAGATGTAAAATGTAGATTTCAATTTAAGATTTCGATTGATGATGTAATTCTTATTTTAAAAATGTGAACAAGTGGCTTGTAAATTGCAGTTCAGTTTGGAGGGGTACTTATTTGCTAAACCCATTGAAAATTAAGCAAGGCTTGAGCTACATCTGGAACAAGGGCAGGAATTTTTTAGTAACATAAATGTACAAACGGCCCCCGACTGATTACAACCAAACCACATAACTCTTAGATCAACTGAAACAGAGGCAAACAAAATGAAGAAAAAGATTCACTCTTTTATACAACCAGAAATTATCCCTAACCTTTATCGTTTTTGTCATCATAGTTGGGTTTGATCGCATAAATCCACGATAAACTGATAATCCAGAGTATTTTGTATGCAAACAATCAATGTATTGTAGCTATTAGCTCAGACAGGTTTCAGAGGAAACGGGTACATTTCCTTAAGTCAAGTCTTTACCCTGAACTTTCAATAGTGGGTTCCAGTGTCAAAGTTGTACATTGGATTATTTGGATCTAATTGTTTGTGTAATCAAAATAAAAACGTTATGCTTTTTTATGTTTTTCAATATAAAATTTGTTATAATACTGATAACGAGATAAATTGCAACATGTTAATCGCAATATAAAATGTTCATCCCGTTTCATACCACACACACAACCTGTTTTTGTTGAACTCCGTCTCTATAACTATTACTTTGTCCATTTTCATTGAGCTTTGTGAATCAGTGTGTGCAATGCAGCATAGTCAGGTAGACCAATCTCCACCTTCAGGATGAGGGTCTCAGGTTCTGTGCTACTGAGATGAACAAAGACTTCCTTTCTACCTGGATTGCCAGTGCACATAGGTACTGCCACTCAGGATATACGAGACAACGTTTCAAATAAAAGTATCCTGGCACAGGACCTGGACTGTTAGAGAACCTGACACTCAGGTGTGTTTCCAACCAGAAGCCTGGCCTGACATCAGGTCCATACCAACAGCTTATAGAACAGATAAGATAGGATCACAGAGGAAGGAGAGGGAATAATACGGTAACATACAGCCTTCCTGCTATGGTTATATTGTATTGGTTAATGTTATATCAGCCCTTCCTGGAACAGCAGTGAGATAAGGAAGCAAGCCTTTTTCCCCGACCTATCAGTTCCTCTGTAGATTGCTGACCACCCGCGGTTTAGTCACGGCCTCCACAGATTGAGGGTGGAGTTTTTAGTTGAGGTAGGCCTATATTCCAAACACATGAGCATGGTTTCCAGAAACAACGACCAAAGTAAGTTACTGTGGTCGATATGGGTCTGTATTGGCCAGTAACCACAATATATTCTCAGTGTAGGCCTACTTTGAAATATATCTCAACACACTTGACTTCTCCTTTTGACAGCAGCACCGCTGTAGTAACATGAGCCGCACGCACACGGTGCAACAGTCCTGACGTCCCATTGTGTGTTAGAGTGTGTGTATTAGTAACACACACTTGAGAGAGAGAGATAAGCTCATAGTAAGTAATACAAGTCTTTAACGCTTAACTTTCTATTAAAATTGGCTATCTTTTTGCCTACCACGACTAGTAACTCCCCGTGCAGCACCTCTCTGACTCCCCTCACTCACCATGCAGCACCTCTCCGACTCCCCACACACTCCCCGTGCAGCACCTCTCTGACTCCCCTCACACTCACCGTGCAGCACCTCTCCGACTCCCCTCACACTCACCGTGCAGCACCTCTCCGACTCCCCACACACTCACCGTGCAGCACCTCTCTGACTCCCCTCACACTCACCGTGCAGCACCTCTCGGCTCCCCTCACTCACCTGCAGCGACCTCTCCGACTCCCCACACACTCACCGTGCAGCACCTCTCCGACTCCCCTCACACTCACCGTGCAGCACCTCTCTCATCCCCCTCACGGAGCACACCAACACGGTGGGCTTGTTGAGGAGTCGAGACTGAAACACTCTGCTGTTGTGTTTCTCCAGCCGGTGGTCGCAGAAGCCCACCGGGTCTTTATAGAACTCCAGCGACCTGTCCCCCAGCACCGGGTACCCCGCGTTACCAGGTAACTCGGACATTATTTATAACCTGTAGTCTCGGCCCGGGTCACTTTTTCTGAGTTCACCGGCAGTACTCGAGAAATCTACCTCGGTATGTGTTGACTCTGAACTCAAAGGAGGAACTCTGAACTCAAGGAGGAACCACACGATCCCAGAACTCAAGTAGTCCACTTGTACTCTGCCCCCTGGGAAGCCGAAGTCATGTTCTCACCTAATGGGTCGCATTTTAATTCACGTCGTCGGTCCGGTGTCGCCGAACGATCGGTCAATTGCGCTCTTCCTCTCGCGATAGTACAACCAGATAGAGAGAATCCATTTGTTGTATCGCGGTAGTTGGTCGACGAAGGCGGTGGACCTGCTGGTATTGGTGGATAGAGATCCCTCCCAGTTTGTGAGGCTGCTGGTATTATTGGTCGATAGAGCCCCCGCCCAGTTTGTGAGGCTGCGGGGGTATTGGTGGATAGAGATCCCTCCCAGTGTGCAGGTGAAGAGGTAGGACTCCTGTCTGTAGCTAGAAGACGTCTGGAGAGTAATGATGGATTCAATGATTATTTACCTGGATTCAGTTCACGTCGGTCAGTTCGCCAAGAAGAATCGTTCAGAATCGTTCGTTCGTTTGTTCGTTCAGTGAATGAATCATGGAATGCTCGGTTCTCAGCTGAGTCAGTCAGATTTAGCTCCTCCCTCGTTCTCATTCTCAAACGATCGTGGAAGTCGGTCAGTGGGGGGTAGTTGATTAATGGGGTGTTTAACATATCAGCACGATACAATACTTGATTTGGCAATGATGGTGGGGGTCCCGGGTGGAGAGCGAACCATGAAAAGACAGATTGACGAGACATTCAAATAATCTGATTTTCAGCACTGGGCGACCGCCCCCCCCCCCCCCCCCCCCCGCTAAAGCGCGCTAAAGTGCCCTCAAGAGTGGCGAATTACGAGAGAAAATCCCATCTAGAACAAGAAAATCCGCTAAAGTGCTCAATGAGTGCCCTTCTAATGCCCTTATAGTGCCTACATGGTTGAAAAAATGCCCTCTAGAGTGGTGAATACGAGAGAAAGTGCCTTATTGGCTACCCTTTTCATAGGACAAAAAGTATTGGGTGCCCTCTATGGTGCCCCTTCATACAATTAATTATGATGATGTGCCCTCTACAGCAAGAATATGGCAAACCAAAAAAACATGTTGGGGTAAGATAGTGAGGTGCAGACGTTCCACTCTGGTAGCTGACGAAAGGGGAATGAGAAGGAGGCGCTGCTTTCATGTGGCGTGCGTCGACGGACTGTAACACCGAGTGGTCCTGAAATCTGCATTGGATAACGAAGCAAAAAGAATATTAAGTGGGCGCCCTTAGCTCAGTTGGTAGGGCGTCCCCCCCATGGGCCTCGGCCAGCAGCGGACCAGGGTCCGACTCCGATTCCAGCCCGCGGTCGTTCTCTGCATGTCACTCTGCCCCATTTCAACTCTGTCTCTACACTATCAAAAGCATTAAAATCCCCCAAAAATCGTAAAATTAATAAATAATATTATGAGTATGCCCGTACCATGGCCCGTAGTGGAAGAGGCACAATTAGATGCAAGTTGAAACACGATAAGTAATCTCATACGCACTGGTCCGTGTTTTCAATGCACCTTTTGGCTATATGTTACGTTAATAAACGGAAACGCAAATGGTTGCCAGAAATGACAATGAACAATAAGTACGATAAATATAATCTATTTCATTTTAGAAAAAGATTATTCCTTACTTTTATTCTTTTTCAGTTTTAGCAACACCCATTTAGAATGTTCGGTACAGAGGGGGCTTCATATCTATGTGAACAACAGGAAGGAGTTGCTACATCCTCTGGCATCTTGTGTGAGGCAGGTGATACAGCAAGTTTTCTTTAAAGTTGTAAAGATTGATCTACACCAATGATTCATCACTAAATACTAATGTACACGGCAAGTGCTTTTATAGGATAGCTGTATTCATTGCCTGGATTCCTAGCAAAGGAACTAGCTAAATTAAGAGTGGGGTTAGATATGGGCTACTCTATTATTACAGAATGCTAAGGAGAGAAAGAAAGCTGAATGACATAAAGAAGGAGTTGAAAAATGCTGCAAGATGTAGCTTTATTTTAGGATGGATCAGAGCTGCAAAGGCAGGAGGGATAAAGAGAAAGGTTTGCAGTCATTATTGCTAGTATAGTGATTCGTTTTTGTATGGACTCAATTAACATTAGAACCGGCCGTGTGGATTTAATTTGCCATATAAACTTTTGTTTGAAATTATTAGCCCCAACTCTTTGACTTTTCTAAATTGTGTTGTGATGCTCTACTCGGTTAAATAAAGTACATTAGTCTGGATTAAAAAACAGGAATTTATACTAAATTGGATAATTTTGGAATTTATATTTCTCAGATTAGCAAAGGATAAATAACACACTAATATTAAATCGTACCAATTCCGCGCAATTCATTTATATGCATAATTCAGAGACTTTTATACTGAATTTACAATGTTTCAATAGTCTGAAGTGAGGGGTCTCAACTTTAAAGAGAATGCATGTAAAGGCTGTCAACAGAGACTATGTTGGATTATTACTGGAGTCTGTTGCTATTTAGCTTATCTGTACATTGTCAAGAACGCTAATTTTTGCACCAAAAATTTGACTTAAACATTGAGCGGTTTTTTGCTGACATGAGGGGGGTCATTCCATAGGGATGAGGGTAGTGTAGTGCAGGCTGACTCTTTTGTATACATTATAATATAAGTACTATAGTTCATTTATATTATTATTATACA
>OLKM01000051.1:0-2500 GCA_900291075.1 Melanogrammus aeglefinus
AGCCACTATGTAAACATGAGGTGAGGGCTGGACCATGCTAATGGGCGTTGTCTCTTTCGAAATGAACGCATGCGATCACCCGCTCACACTCAACTGGGATATGATTAGGTCATAAGTAGTGATGGCTTCAAACTCGCAACACAACAACGCAATGCCGGTTGGCAATGGGAACGGATGATGAAAAAAAAAAACAATGCCTGCGTTACTTTAGCATCCGCTCCAATAAAACCTTTCTGTCGTGGTTTTGGGTCGCTTCTAGAGGCCATTAAATAAAACAAACACACAAACATAAGCATCTAAAGAAGAAGCTTAGCTTTCCATTTTTGTTATTACACAATATTGCTTGATAAATAGGTGCCTACTTTGTGTCATTGTGAAGTTATTGTTATTGTTATTAAATTGTATTACAAGCCTAAGCTGGACGAAACATAATGGGCTTTCAATCCGGCAATCTGATAAGTCAACCCAATGTTTATTTGTCCTTCTAATGGTGAATCAATCTGTAAAATGGTTTTGAACTGACTTTTTAAAACTTGTTTCCCTTGTTCTAGAGTCGTAGGCCTATATCACAATATTTTATATTAGTGGTTTTTTTTCTAACATATTCTATTATACTATTGGAATATTTGATTCTAGTTCTTGGAAACGACATTCAGAAAAAAGCAGTACACTATATATTTGTATGTATCTAAAAGTTCATGATGATGTGCTTTTACACTAACATAAACATCATATGTCTTGTTGAACTTGAATTTGCTTATCGCAGCATTTGGCCTAAGGCATTCGTTTCTAATATTTGAGAAAAGCCGCTATCAAATCTGCGCGGATAAAGGATCGATATCGCTGTAGAGATGACCAGTAGGAAAACCAATGCCCTTTTTTGGCTAACAATATACGGTTTTACGTCTTCCTGATGCCCACAACGGGAAAGCCACACAGGCAGCTAAGCCTTCTGGTGTTTTCTCTGGCCCCTGTTCCTTTAATAAACTCATGGTTATCTAGTGTAACAAATGTCCCGCTGCCATCATCAAGTCCAGGCGAGAGGGGAGGAGTTTTTAATGTTCAGTTTGTTCTATGGATAGATGTTTTCTGGCATCGTCTCACCCTCACTGCACCGTGCGTAATACCATTACCCCCCACCTTTTAACGCGGCTCCTTGGCCAGCATTATCGGCATACATCCAAATCGCGACACTGACTTGACAGACGTCGTGGTGTGTGCGCGGACTTGATGACAACAGGAAGGTGAAGAAAAAGAAAAGAATCGCGCTCGTCGGGGGAAGAGAAGAGTGAGAAAGGGAAGGCAGGCAGAGCCGCTCTGACATCTGCTTTTCCTTTTGACAACGGTCCTTAATAACTGGGATATAGTTATAGAGAGAACTACAGACTAAAGAGACGGCGGACATATAAGAACCATTATATCTCTCTCTCTATGTATGGACTATATTAAGAAACGCGCATAAGCAACATATTCAACCTGGGCAGAATTAGTGAACTGGCGAGTTCGGCGAAATGGCCAGCGGATGAAACAGCAGGCGCGCGAGCGGGGCTGCGGGTAAAGGCCGGACTTTTAAAGAGCCTTTTTAGCCTCCAGAACGGGTCCGCACGAGCACCTGATCAGCGGCGCGTGACTTGGCGCGTTTGTTGTGTGTGTATTTCCGCCCCTCCGCGTCCAGCTGACTCGTGTCTCAGGATAGCGTGGTTAACAGCATCACGTTGTCAGGCTTCACGTATTTATTTAATCGCCTTATTTTAATTTCGAAGTTTGGATATTGTTATAGTGAGTTCGGTCACATTCTGTGATCGAACTCACTATAACAATATCCGAACTACAAAATTAAAAAATATGAGATTAAAAAAATACGTGAAGCGTTTGCGGATAAAGTGTGACGTGTATTTGGTTATTTGATAATAGGCTCGTCATGTGTTTTTGCGATATTGATCATTCCCTGTATACTGAGTGTTATTGACCGGGAAAAACGTAAAGTTTTGTGTTAACATTAAAAATCTATTAAAAATCCTAAGAGAAAGCCATTAAATAAGATAAGTGAAATGGATGTGGTTCCACGACAGAATATGAAACGGGTGAACTCTGTTTGAACTCTTAATATCTTATAGACAAATGGAGAATGAGTTCCTCTCGAGCACACATGCACTCCGTCGCGCACTGACAGGCGGATAGGGAGACGCGCGGACCGTTTTGCGCGCACGTATCCGTGACGCAAAAATCCTTTCTGCTTCTATAACTTTTGTCTCACTGCCGTTCAAAATATGCTTCTTGGACTATTTACAAAGCCCCATCTAACTGCAAAGGAGAGGTTATGATTATAGTCAATCTAAATCCTTTCTCGACTTTTATTTTGTAAAACACATTTTGTATTACACCAAAGGTCAGAAACTATATTATCCCTGACCTTATTTAAAATGCTGCCAGAAAATCCACGAGGATTCCACGATGATCATCTTTTCCTACATTTAGGACGGAGGTAGTTAGATTGAAT
>OLKM01000051.1:5000-22500 GCA_900291075.1 Melanogrammus aeglefinus
TATTGATCCAGTATTATACTGAGTGCTAGTGGCTACTATTGATCAATGATAAATATGTGGTCAAGCTTTGGTCAACGTTTAACATAACCATATAAAAAAACACTATTTTAAGACGTTCATAAGAAAATAATACTTGCTGTATTGTATTTAGAGGTATTCAACTTTGTGGTGGAACATTTAAGTCAGGTCTTACATGTGATCTTTGGCTGATAGTAAAATATATATATATATATATAAGAGACATGTTTGAAGAAATATTTAGAGATATGTTTAGAGACAAGGTGAGTAGAGTTCTGAATGGGAGCCTTGCAGATTAGATGCCATTTAATCGCAGCACAAATATTGTGTCAATGCCTTCCTTTTTTCTGCTTTCTACCAAAGCTAGCTCAGAATACAGACCAAATACAGACCAAATCAGACCAAATCAGACCAAAACATTGTTGAATTGAATTTGTGTTTTTAGTTACATCCAGCCATGTAAGTTTCTTAGCCTATGAGGACATACACTTTGCTGCAGTGCTTGCAATTTTTCCTCAGTTGGAAGTACAGCGCCATAAAAGCCTCTTAATAACTTTCTCCTCCTCAGCTCATTTTCATTCTCTATGTTGAAGCCCAAAAAAAATGAAGGAAAATAATGAAATAAAATATTCCTAAAAAAAAGTCCCATCCAGTTAGTTTGGCTGTGATGTCGTCTCCCCCCTTCCCCTGTATGTCACCACCATGTTGGGGGTGACAGGTATGGATAATAGTTTTAGGGGAAGTCTTTTGTTTGTGTTTGTTGCTGAGGCACAGACAGGGCGTTGCACTGTCTAGGTGATAAGAACCAAGACTCCCGTGCCCTCCAGCATGCCGATCTGCTGGGGGAGAGAGGGAGGCAGGGAGGGAGGGAGGGAGGGGAGGGAGGGGGAGGGGGGAGGGGGGGAGGGAGTGGAGGTGGGTGGGGGGGGGGGGGGGTGCAGAGGGCTGCTCTGATTGGTCTCGAGGCATAGGCCCGTGCGGCGGCTGCTCAGCTCCTCGTTCACCTTGCCTCCCCCCGAGACCTGCGCTAGTTTCCAGGCAAATGACACAATTTGATATGCCTTCGCAGGGGTTGATTCATGTGGATAATATTTCCGTGCCATCCCCACTGCCCATAACTAGAACGAGATTTCTTTGTGGTTGTTATTTTTTATTAGTATCATTGTTATTTATCTTCAGTCGTGTAATCGAGCGGTAATTGGCGTGCCGTGAGATGAATGCAACAAAAAACTAAAACGCTAAAGTGCATTAATTTCTGCCAGACTTCCTGAGCACAAAGGAAATCATGTTATAGTGCTTTGTCCAAATGGGGGTGGGGACTTTGTACCTTGCGTTGTGTATTTACAGTGAATAAATATGGAGGGTCAGCCTATAAATATAACAGCAACACTGGGATCCAGATATCGATCGCTTGCCGGGGGATGTGTTTAAGGTAAAAGAACACTGCACTTTAGATAAATTTACAAGCCTGTTTTAGCATTGCTACACTGGTTTACTACGCTGCTATAACAGTCCAGAGGGCTTGTCTCATTGTGTCCACGAGGACACCTCCTCCACCCTAATGAAGATGATGGCAATGTGAGGAGTCAGCGAACAGCTGTCATGTGAATCTGTCAAAACAATGCAGTGGTTCACAACGTACTTACTGTACTCTCTTAAATCATTCTGCGTGATCCGGACAAGAGCCCTGATTGCAGAGCTAAGGCTGTAAAAATTAACAGTTGCTTTTCAATCGGTTACAATGAAATCTAATTGCTTGTCAACTTATTCCAAATCCATATCAGAAACATTTAGAGAGAATGGAATTAAACAATCTGGTAATTTTTCCCTGCCAGTAACCCCAGACAAAAAATATTAGAAAATGTCCCATGAATTTGGAAGTGCCAAAACACAGCAAGAGCATTAATCTAAGTTTTCTACGGTGTACCTGATTTGCTTCTTATCAAATCCTTAATGAGCTTCAATTAAGATGTATTATGCAAATTAACCCTCTGCAGCTCCTGACTGCAGGAGCAAGAGCTATGACAATATTACGCTAATGGTTGCGATCTGTAACAATTATAAAGGTAAACTGCCTCTGCGTCACTTGCTCCGGCACACTCCGAGAGGTCAGTCTGACAAAAATGGGTTACATGTTAAAATGCTATAATATTAGAACATGAGCATGTGTTTGAGGCTTTTTCAGACCAAGAAGACTGAAACATTATAAAGACGGTAGTGATGCTTGTATTATGCTTTGGGCCATGATAGCCATTTATAGCTTCTGTTATATAACATTTTTAGCTGCAATATTCAGATGAATAGGAATTTCTCCACTGTTAGAAATAACAAGTCCAATAGCCCACTAAGGTGAATAGCCTACTATCAAACTGTGTTTAGAAGCAGGAACAAGGGGGGAGGAGGAAAAGAAAAGCCAACAGCGCTAACGTTGAACAGCTACAATGTGGCGTGCGCATCAAAAATTCAATGAGCAAGCAGGTGAAGTTATGGCTGAAGAGAGTGCTTTTGGACACCTCACTCTGGCAGTGAATGAAGTTGTGAACCTTGCACCTTTTGTTACTTCATTTAGCATCGGACTGATGGCCCTGTGACAGCTTTACAGCCTGTGTGGTTTATTAGTCATCACGCGGAGCAATTACATAGAAACTAGTTTGATGAATCAAGTCAATGTTCCATCGTCTCTGCGTTGACCTTGCTGTCCCCCCCCCCCTCCCTGTCCCCCCCCCCCCCCCCCACACACACACACACACACACACTCCGGCTCGTGTTTCTATGCCGTGGGTCAAATTTGAGGGCTTATATTACAGTACCGTTCCGGCTCGAATGGCACATTTTTCGCGAAACAACCTTTGCAAACTGTACTGATTTGTAGTGAATATCTGATTGACTTTATCAGCCATGTATCGGTCAACACAGTGGGAGTGCAGTCACAGGTGGCGCGGACACAGTAGTAAACACAGGGTCTAGCACGTGAAAAGACCAAGCAAGAGTTTTATTCTTTCATTTTTTATGAAACCACTAAGAAGTGGTAGCCTATTTGTGTTTCTTTGGTAAGAATCTTTCTTGCAAATAAAGAATTCATAAGAGGACAGCAACAAGAATGCACTAATATATACAGAGAAACACACCAAACAAAGATTTATATCGATGAACACAGTTGGGAGTATGCTCCTTTGAAACACCATATAGTTATACTAGATATTCTGATGTTATTTACTGAACCACAGTATGCTCCATTTAAACAACATTGAGTTATACTCATATTATTTACTTACTGTAGCTGTACCATCATTAAATAAATAGGTGTTGCCCTTCAGGAATGCAGTTATTGGAACCATTGAAATAATATTTAGTAGTGATAACATTAGTTTTGTTACTAAGTGAAATGTAAACATAAAAAACACAACTGATTTGTTGGAATATCCGTTGGCAATGGACAGACTCGTCCACTTGTTTTTAGGGGCAAATTGTGGATTTGCAGTGCACCGATAGATTAACCAAAATTAAATTAAACATTGTTTATTGTATTATTCATGTACCGGTATATAATGTGATACCGTTTTTTAATTCCTAATTCAGTTTAGGCCTATACATTTTTTAATTTGAATTTGTTTCAGAAATCATCATTTGCCTTGATCACAAAAATGGACCAACAATACCCTAACAAATGAATACACGTTCATGGAATAACTATGTTTATCTTTATGTCAAGATTTACCAGTAATTTCATACATTTTAGGTTCTGCATCAGCATATTGCAGGAAAGAGCGTTTGTTCATCATTGCCTGGTAAAAAATAGATTAAATGTTTAGGCTTGAAGATCTAGATCTAGACATAACTGAAGGGAACACAATGTAAGATCATTGTTAGAATATAAACCAAAGGTTGGATTCATGAATGACGGCTGCAAATGGCTAAGTAGGGTTAAACTTATACCTTTTGGCAGGATATAAACATGGCCTGTTTCATTGTAGTCAGCTCTCTTGCTCTATATATATATATATATATATATATATATATATATATATATATATATATATATATATATATATATATATATATATATATATATATATATATAATATATATATATATATATATATATATATATATATATATTCTCCCTCTTTGTTCCAGTGTAATCCAGTTCTTTTAAACTCTGGTCCTTATATTGATGTTTTCTCTCCCCCTGTGTGTTTGCCTGTGCAGTGTGTGTGCTGAGCTAGTGTGTTGAAACAGCTTAATTGATGCTCATTAAACATCACTGACATCTTAGGTGTCGGTGATGAATGTAGAATAATTCTGTTGTACTTACAACTTGATTAAGGAGAAGCACCCACAACATGTCAATGTTTCAGCCTATGGCTTGGACTCCATATTCTCTTCTTCTCGCTGTTGCAGCAAGCAACTTGCACTTGCAGCAGAGTAGTGGGTTTTATTTATTTTTTATTTCTTTTTCTGTGATATAAATATAGCAACATTGTTGAAACGCAGGGATGCGCGCTATGATTAAAGAACGTTCGAAACCAGAGTAATAAAAAAGTTTTTTGACTTTTCCTATATGATAGACTCATTGTATACTTTTTCTTCTCCTTTTTTTTCTTAATCAACTGATCCAGCCCCCCCCCCCCCCCTTCATTCGTGACATGCAATAACGTAGTTGATGTACGACAGCGCGGTGAAATATGTGCATCCTGCATCATTTGGGTTTCGAAACGAGAGGCAATTGGAAGTCGTTTCAGACGGACTGTC
This sequence comes from Melanogrammus aeglefinus, assembly GCA_900291075.1. Classification (NCBI taxonomy): domain Eukaryota; kingdom Metazoa; phylum Chordata; class Actinopteri; order Gadiformes; family Gadidae; genus Melanogrammus; species Melanogrammus aeglefinus. Next base: position 9,771 of record OLKM01000051.1, read on the forward strand.
TTCGTAATGAGCGCATGATGAATGGTTGTAATTCGGCGACAGAAAATGAAAGCTCGGAAACCAAAAAATGTTATTCTGCAGCATATCATATAGCCACGATATACCATGAGATTGAACTAATTACTGTTCATTGCTCTACACCCCCCACCCCCCCTCAAACTCTATTTAATGAAGGGAGGTTGATTGTGTAACAGCGAGTTGAGGACATTGCGTGTGAGATGTTCTGCTGTTCCCTACCGGGTTCCCTCCCTGGGATAAGGAGATGCGTGTTTATTCAGGTTCTTATCGTTGGTGCGGGGCAACGTCGTGCTCTCTCACATGAGCTGCTGACATCGGATCTAAAACGTTGCCCAGTGCGCATCAAAGACTTTACCCTTTCTGTTTGAGATATAAACAAGAGAGCTGTGTGTGTGTTTGTGTGTGTTTGTGTGTGTGTGTGTGTGGTTGTGCGTGTGTGTGTGTCTTGGGAGGGGTCTTTGAAGGGGTGGTGGGGGGTTTCCTGAGGAACTGATTTACAACTGTATCCACACTAATGCTTAATGTTATACAGGGAGGTCCTTGTACAGGAGTCAGCATGTCTGATTATGGTGCTCGTGGGTCTGAGTGTAGGGTTACCCATCATGCCTTGCGCTGGGGCTGGTGGCACATCGTCATCCCTGGTCTCTGAAAACCAGAGAGGGAGATGATTCTGATGAGTACGATGTTGAGGACCTCATCCTGACCGTTGTTTAGATCCCCTGCCACAGAACCCTTTGTGTTATTTAATTCACCCCCCCCCCGTACATTTTTTATCGAGAAGACTGTTCCTTACAAGGTGCAGTGTGTAGGATTCAATTAAAGGATCGTTAATAAATACGGTATACACAGATTAGAACAAATTTATAAATATATATTCCATTTCTGCCATGACACTCAATTACACCTTATAACTTTAAGGGGTAATATTTAATATAATAACAGCCCTGTTTTTCCCTAAGAGTAAAGGATTTAAACTGAGGAGTTGCATCGACAACACCTAGGGCTCCAGACGTGACTCCCATGTCCATGTACCGTGCCCCCACTGAGGGCAGGGACTCCAGGGTCTGCAGTCCCCTCACACTTAGCCATGTTCGATGTGTACCTCTGACCCCAGACACTCCGGAGGTTGTTCACCGGGGCTGTTCTAAGCCTTATGTCCATCAAGGTGTGTGTGTGTGTGTGTGTGTGTGTGTGTGTGTGTGTGTGTGTGTGTGTGTGTGTGTGTGTGTGTGTGTGTGTGTGTGTGTGTGTGTGTGTGTGTGTGTGTGTGTGTGTGTGTGTGTGTGTGTGTGTGTGGGACACTATCCTTCAGAGGAAGTGAGTGACAGCAGAGCTTCGGCAGCAAAATGCAATGCAACAGTTACAATATGTCACAGTCCGGCTTTATGACCGATGTGCGATGTGTGTGTGAGGCCGTAGTGCCGTTCTTAGGGGTGTGTGTACATGTGGGTATGTGTGTGTGATGTGTGTGTGACTGTGAATTTCTTTTTCTGAAAGGGATCTAGGCCTAAACGACACCTCAGGGACTGCTGGACAAAATGACCTGTGCTGCAGCGTCGTGTTAGAGGCGATTCTACATTTTAATTCCGCTCGGTGACAACAACAGCCTACATGGAAAAGGAAGTTTCAATTCAGGCTATTGGTGTTTCTTGAAGGCAAAGAACTACTTTTCGCATTACTTTCGATTCAAAGCTTGTGTTTTTCCTTGAATTGATTGTGGAGAACCAAATGTTCTTCAATATATATTTTTTATATAAGGGTGTTTGACCCTTTTTGTGTGTGTGTGTGTGTGTGTGTGTGTGGTGTGTGTGTGTGTGTGTGTGTGTGTGTGTGTGTGTGTGTGTGTGTGTGTGTGTGTGTGTGTGTGTGTGTGTGTGTGTGTGTGTTTGTCTGTGTGTGTGCGTGCGTGCGTTCGTGCGTGCGTGCGTGCCTGTGTGTGTCTCTGCCTGTCTGTCTATCTGCATCACCCTGCATCCGTCTTGATGTGCATTGGAAAAACATAAAGTTATTGATATAGAACTAACTGTCAAAATAAGTCGTGTTCAATCCCAAAGCGTTTAAGTTGTCAAGGACACATTCTTCCTCCCTCCCTCCCTCCCTCCCTTCCTCTCCTCCCTCCCTCCCTCCCTCCCTCCCTCCCTCCCTCCCTCCCTCCCTCCCTCCCTCCCTCCTCCCTCCCCTCCCTCCCTCCCTCCCTCCTCCCTCTCTCCCTCGTGTATCCTGACAAACACCAACTCAGCAGTTGTCTTTGGTGTTTGTCAATCCCCCTATCTCATGCCTCCCCCAGGCCATGTCGCACTGTGTGGAGAACGGTCATTTTCTCGCTGCCACCAGGAGGTCAGTGTCGTTGCCGTGAGGCCATTTAGGTTAAACTGAGTATTGGCAACGCTTCAAAACTTTTGTCCTCTCCCTTCCCGTTCCCAGTGGTCCGTCCACTCAGTGAAAACGTCCATGTACAGTATTGGAAACGTTCGGTGTATTAAAACCATGACTTTATGTAGGTCCACATAACAATACCCCTCATACCAACTCACCCTCTACCTGATGTCATCGTGTCTGTCAGCAGACGGAGCTCTGGCAGCTGATCTACTGATCTGTGCACTCTGTTATCGGCACATCCTCTGTGTGCTCGCCAAACCTGGAGCCCTCAGAAAGGAAGGGGGTATCTAGGAGGTATTCCTTAAACACCGTGGGGGTCTTGAGGGGCTTCTCCAGAATACAATCGCTTCCCAGAATTCATTTCCTGCATTCAGTTGAATTTAAGGGTGTTTGAATCACAAAGTAAGCAGTGGACAGGATAAGAATAAGTTCGATTTTTTTTTATACTTAATTTATATATATATATATATATATATATATATATATATATATATATATATATATATATATAATATATATATATATATATATATATATATATATATATATATATATATATATAGATAGAAAAATTATAACAATCTACATATATCATATTGACATACAGTAACAATTTTTTTTTCATCTCTATTTCCTTGCGTTGCTGCTGAAGTGCGAAGAATCACTGGCAGCAGGATGGCCTATCACAACATGCGTCTCATCACATTGAGTTATGATCGGAGAGGCGCTTCATATAAAACTACTACAGACAATTCTCATTCACCAGCCATGTAGACACAAGTGAAAAACATTTTCTTTTTAATAACCCCAACGTTATCCCTTATTGACCCAAACAGGACACCCTAGGAGCAGTCAGGGGCCTTGTCAGTGAGTCTGGATGAACATCTGGAGGGCCAGGCTTACAAATAAATATCTGGTCTGAATCTAAAACACTAGAGCGTTTCCTGTGGTAATATCTACCAAAACAAGAGTGTTGGTGTGTTCATTTAACAATTACCAAACACATTGTCAAACTCGTCACAGGTACTTTTGTGTAATATACCTCGACATTTTCTATTTCACACGAAAATATACAACTGCCAAAGTGAACTCAGTGCAGATTTGTCAGCGTGCGCAGAATATAATTTTAACATCGAAAAAATATTCTTTCAACTTTTGGAGGTACGCATTTTGCACTGACATCATGGATTTGTGATTTAAATATTATTAAGGGTTTAGGGTGGGAAGTACGTCTCTATTGGAATTGTGTCGGATGAAATGGGTTTATTTAATTTTTCATTTTCTTTGTGTGCGTGTAGGGTGGGTGCATGCGTACATGTGCGTGTATGCGTACGTGTTCAGTTCATGCTTATGCATAACAATCAGCAGCTTGCTGTTTGCATGTTCTTTTCCTACGTGCCATGCAGGGCTCCCCCCCCCCCCCCCCCCCGTCTACTCTGGACTAAACCCAACTGGAAAGTTCCGGCACTGTCCAGAACCCATCCTTCAGGGACCTCATCAGGCCCCTTGAATTTCCTTCCCCTCCACACCTGAGGGCATTCATATTCATTTCCTCCTCTGATTTGGGGGAAAATGATGAAAGGCTGGCTTTTCTTTTTCCCCCATGTCCCCACTTCCTGCCAAGGTAGCCTTCATTTCCATGCAACCCAAATCGGTGAAGATCTGCTAACTCCTCTCCGTGAGCGTGAGTGTGTGTGCGTGTGTGTGTGTGTGTGTGTGTGTGTGTGTGTGTGTGTGTGTGTGTGTGTGTGTGTGTGTGTGTGTGTGTGTGTGTGTGTGTGTGTGTGTGTGTGTGTGTGTGTGTGTCTGTGTGTGTGACCAGTTCCACTGGTGTTACTAGCAAGCAGGTCCAAGGCTTGAACAAGCAAGAATACAAGAAATATTTATGTCTCGATCCAGTTACTCCTTGAGAATATGTCCATGGGCCGCGGCCTGGAAGGATAAACCCCTTAAATCAGAGTAACGGATTTGTTTCAAAACTGCTTAAGAGTTTACATTTCGTCTGACTTGCTGTTTGCTTACAGTCTATAAGAAGACTTCTGGTTCCCATCATAAGCAGAAGAGTGAAAGAAACCCTGATTTATGATGTCTGAGGTTATGAAGCCTGATGATATCATGGAGATAACTGCATGGTTTTAAAAAAATAAAAACCCTATGATTAAACAGGTGGGTGACTATTTACTTTTCCCGGGGACAGGAAATGAATGTTAATGAAAATAACATTCGCACACAGCAATAACCCGGGCCTGTAATTATTGGCATACTTTTATGATACCATGTATACGTTGCGCAGATGCACCTATTAAACCCGCGCCCAGGTAGAGAGCCTGGCCTGTAGCTCCCCTTACTTCCCCCCCACCCTCCATGTCCCTCGGGCGAGGCAGTGGTATAAAAAAAAGAAAACGGCAGGGCTTTCGGGTTGCCGCGGCAACACTAAAACACACATGTACACAAAGGGGGAGGTCCCCCGCTGTGAGACCAGATCATCCCCTGCTCTGGTTGGACGAGGAGCTCACCCCTCTGCTCCTGTCGCTGGAAGCACTCCTACCCTACAGGCGCGGAGAGGCTGTATGCGGTTTCCTTGAATCCCACCATGATCATTATTCATGACACAGAACGGGAACAAAGCTTTAGATGCGTATTCCACCTCGGCTGCGCTGTTGCCGTCGCTGTGTGTTTACTCTGCTGTGTGATTTGTGTTTTTTTTTTGCCGTTGCTATGCACATACTGTACCGTCTTTGATGATGTCTGATCGTTAAAGGGAGACTGTAGACGAGCGATTAAATGTCGCAACAGAAGAGACAAAACGCGCGTTGATCTCGGAAATTAGATGAATAACGAAAACAATGAGTGAAGCATGAATAGTTACTTATCACTAATGATCAGCTTTGATCATTTTCTAGTTTAGAGTTCAAATGAATAATAGAAATCATTCTCTTGATGACAGTTTATTCGTCTATTGTCACTGTTATTTGACAGCCCACGCAGTAAAACCTTGTATTGTTGTTTGCAATGTAATCCCACTGAAGTCTTTTCATTCAATAATTTATGGCGTTTTCGGGGGCACTTTTTGAATGCATTTATAGAAGAATACCAAACCTTACATTGTAAACAGTAGACATCATTATTTGTATGAAGTCACAACGTGGGCCAAACTACCACTGAATCTTCACTGAATTCGATTTAAATAATATTTATTTGTTTGCTTAATGGCCAATTATAGATAAGCCATGGAGGGAAATTGTTTGGGTCAAAAGTGCACGAAAAGTATGTAAAATGTTTTTCAGAAAATACTTAAATATAATATTTTATTATTATTATTCATACCAGTATTTCTCAATTATGACCATCGACAGATTGTATTCATTGCTGAAACAAAACCACATCAATATAGTTTTTGGAAATCGATTTTTATGTATGAATGAAAAATCCTTTATTCATAACTCAATTTCTATAAGTCTATAATTCTAAAGGTCCTTCTCTTGCCCCTGAGCCACACTGAATATGTCCCGCTGGAAAAACACTGCTAAAAAAGGTGATCATCAGAATCATCAAATTCTTATACATAATATACTCGCACACACCCGAAATGGTGCCCTGTGACGACACGTAGCGGCGCCCTGTGACGACACGTAGCGGCGCCCTGTGACGACACGTAGTGGCGCCCTGTGACGACACGTAACGGCGCCCTGTGACGACACGTAGCGGCGCCCTGTGATGGCACGTAGTGGCGCCCTGTGACGACACGTAGCGGCGCCCTGTGACGACACGTAGCGGCGCCCTGTGACGACACGTAGCGGCGCCCTGTGACGGCACGTAGCGGCGCCCTGTGACGACACGTAGCGGCGCCCTGTGACGGCACGTAGCGGCGCCCTGTGACGACACGTAGCGGCGCCCTGTGACGACACGTAGCGGCGCCCTGTGACGACACGTAGCGGCGCCCTGTGATTTCACCTAGCCTGCCAACGCCGATTCCCGTTGCTCCCGGTTGGTTGCAGTGCTAGCAAGGCCTGATGCTACTGTTACTGCTCTGCTGTCGCTGAGTGCCAAGTATGCTAGCGCGGGTGTTGGTGGGTGCTGGTGCATGGGCGGGGGGGGAATGCTGCTGCTGCTGCTGCTCAGATGTATGTCTGTGAGTTATTGACCCCCCCCCCCCTTCCAACACTCTGATAAACCCCTCTGAATGACACCAGCATAATTCAGCCTAAAAGTTTTCACTGTCACCGGGATGAGCTTACTGTCTCCGGCGAATATATGGGTGCAATTTTCGAAATAGGTTTATGGCAATTCTTGGGAGAGCCGGGGCGAGATAGTGATATTACTGACTTTATCACTGCTGCTCAACACCATGTAGCTACTACCCTGCACCGCCCGCCCCCTACACCCCACCGGCCTGCATCTCTCTATTCCTCCACCGCAGAGAGTGGCCAGCGATCACACCTCCCGTTCATTGTAGATAGCACTGAAGGCGAGAATGTGAACGTCCAGATTTTAATACAGCCAAGGAGAAAAGATGATATGTCATTATTACAATAGCTGCGGTATTATCTGTATCTGCTACAGCTTGATACATACTGACGGAGCTACCTAATGTCCCGCCGTTAGTCCTTCCTTTAGTGCTTTCAAGTGAATTCCAGTACTTTCGAAATTGACATTTGTGGAAGTTGTAGCCTTTGTATGACGTACAGGGCTGACCGATAAATGCAGTTAAAGTGAGCAATCCAAACACTATGTTTATGCTGTGATCATGATTCAACATGCGTACATACATATAGATATTTACATCGTCATATCAGATCTTATATTCACATCGAAGCGACCTTTACATTCATAACTTCCATACTCTTCTGCGGTTCATTTTTCTCTCTTATATGAACGGTTTCCTGTTCATTCTTTTATTTCTTTTTTCGATTGTCCCTTCCGTGTTCTTGGACTCATAGGAATGTAATATACAAAGCGGGGCTGGCTGTATCGCTCGGTATAAATTGATTTTGACCCAGCCTTTGAACAAAAGGAACACTGTTGCATTGCCATCCGCGGCTGATGCCACTCCCTTTTTGGCTCGCGGTGAATGCTCTTTTTTCCATGTGTGTGATGGGTGGTGGTATCCCGCTGAAAATGTGCCTTATTTAGTGAGTGGTGGTGGTGGAGTGGGCCGAGGGATGGGGGGCTCCCTGACTGGCACCAATCAATCAGTGTGTGAGAGGAGCGGCTAATGAAGCAGGCTGTGGTTTATTAAAGGGTTAGCAGGGGAAGATTACAGCAGGGGCCTCATTTTCCCAGAAGCCTCGGGGAGGAGGATACACTGCTTCTCTGGCCATAAAGCAATCAAGGTGTTTACTCTACTCTAGCATTGATTATGTGACCTGGGTGTGAATGCAGCCATTTCAAAAAATAAAACACACACATACACACACATACACACGCAGACAACCCTCTTGGCCAAAATAAGTATGGTAGCAAATAAACATGGCATACAATAAACTTGCAGCCGGCTGGAAGGCGAAATTACAGTTATAAATGGTAAAGTTAAATTGTGTTGAAAATGTACTCAGGGTAATTGCCCTAACAAGTACACAGAGTTGGCACTATCAATGCACTAGGAAAGCAAAGTTGCCATTGGTGCAACGTTTGAAAATTATACAGTAAGTATGCGCTTTCTAAAATAACTATGAAAAAAATAAAAAGCATAGAAGTACATTGAAACCAGGGCACACTCGACATAGTTTGAAAGACAAATGAGTAGCGAGGGAGTGAAAAAATGCAAAGCAGATGTTTTTTCGCACCCTTCTCTTTTTTTAATGGCAACAAGACATTACTGATGCCATTACAGAGACCTTTTATGGCGTCTTTTAATCCCCCCGGTCCGCCCGAGGAGAGGAACCCCTTGTGGTGCAAAGTAGCCTCTTTAGTTCACGACGACAATCTGAAACCGTTTCCAATTCACCCCTCCCTAATCCGCCACAGGGTTCTCCACAACTTCCTCTGTAATTATTCAGCGCGGAAATCAAAGGTAAAGAGGCATTAAAATGCACCTCTTAGGTAAACACGTGCTAGTCATCAGCCACTTTGAAGGAACACTTCTTGTTCCGCTAGTACTTCAGCAGACAGAGCGACGCAGCGCGCACTCACGCTTTGTTCCCATGCTACTACTTTGGGTGGATTTCTTTTCAAAATGGCAGACAAAAGAGACCTAATTGCTACCATGCAGCTCCGGTTACCAGACTAGTGTATGTGTATGTTGAGCCCCCATGATTTACACCCGGCGCTGTGCTCAGTGTCTGCTTGCTACATCAGATCCAGCCCGCTATAATGCTCAGAGGAGCACTTAAAGGGGTCTGGTTAGGGGCTAAAAATGAGGAGGAGATGAACTATACAGCTTCCATCCTACGGTCCGACGGACACTATATCAGCGGAATATACGCAGTCGCATGAGCGTGTGCGTGTGTGTGCGCGCGTGTGTGCGCGCGTGTGTGTGTGTGTGTGTGTGTGTGTGTGTGTGTGTGTGTGTGTGTGTGTGTGTGTGTGTGTGTGTGTGTGTGTGTGTGTGTGTGTGTGTGTGTGTGTGTGTGTGTGTGTGTGGGACGGGGCTTGCTCATAAATATCCCTATGCCACCCCCATAGGGGCCCCTCTGATGGTGATGGCGAAAGGATGTCGCTGTCTGGATGATTGACCGCCACTGGTCGGGCCCTGGGCACATCCCGGCGCTCGGAGCGGAGCAGGGAGGCCCGCCGCTGAGCTGACTGGGCTGAGGGGCCACAGGGGCCAGCGGGGCCACAGGGGCCGGCCCGCAGGCAGCTAGCGGCAGCTAGCAGCAGCTAGCAGCGGGGTTGCGCCGGCAGTTCTTTCTCTCTGGGAGACTGACGCAGAGACACAAAGTCACTGCGGCCGCCCGCCAACAGAAGCACATTGGGTTTAGAAACGCCCCCGTCACGAGCCTGAAAAGCCATCCCAGAATTGGTTATTATTTAGGTATGGATTTTTTTGTTTAAGGGGAAAGTTAAAGTTATGTAATCAAAGAATACTTGTCTTTCAAGAGGGGCATTTTTTTTTTTTTGGTAGATAATAGATTATTCTGTGCCTAGACTCTGTTTATCTTTATCCCATTTGAACTTCCACAGATCCTTCCTCCCTCTGTCCCTCTATCGCTCACTCACTTGTTCACTCCATCACTCACTCAGAAATGGGAGATAATCAAGACCCCAGTAATTAGCCCTCCACTGCATTGTAATTGGGTGCATGAAGAGCTTGCTCCATTTTCTTTTCTTTTCTGTTTGATAATTGTGTACATAAGGTTTTTCTTCAGATTTATTTTTAATCTTTTTATGGCCTCTCCCACGCAAAGACCCAGAGACACACACACACACACACACACACAACACACACACACACACACACACACACACACACACACACACACACACACACACACACACACACACACACACACACACACACACACACACACACACACACACACACACACACACACACACACACACACACACACACACACACACACACACACACACACACACACACACACACACACACACACACACACACACACACACACACACACACACACACACACACACACACACACACACACACACACACACACACACACACACACACACACTTCTGCTGTAGCTCTATGGCCCTCGTGTCTCTCATCATCAGTCATCAGTGACTCCAACCTTTTGAGAGAGAGAGAGAGGGAGAGAGACTGCTGGCTAATTCCCTTTTTGGGCTTCAACCCGTCAGCCTCCCAGTGCTTGGCCATGGGAGAGGCTGTCCAGGTCCGTCCTACTTGGCAAGGAGGGGGGGGGGGGAGTGGGGGGAGGGGGACAACAGAGAAAGGCAGAGTTTATTTCCTGTTCTTGTGAATCATATATCAGTACAATTCCCCTCTGTGCTGTTTGGCAACAGCCAAATGACGGGTGTCATTTATCATACGGGCTGAAAAGAGGCTGTGGGAAAAAGGGGATTTGAATTCTTGTGTGAGCGTGTGGACACTCCTCAGTGGTGGATCATTAAACGGAGGAGGTTTTTTCTCCCAACAGGGATATGAGTAACTCCACAAGCTGGTACTTTGGTGCCCTTCGTCACCCACAAGCTAGCTCAATCATTAAATGTCTCGGCGATACGATTTACTGGTGTCCGTACGAAGAATAGGTCAAACGGAGACAAGGAATTTGACTTAAATTTGACTTACTGTTGGGGATTTTATTGTATTATTTATTAAAGAATTGTATTATTTATTACAGTCCCTGCAGAATACAATGACCCACTTTTGAGCCTTTATTAATTGGAATTAGGACCATGTTGTAAACAGTTCGGTGGAATTGCGTTTTTCGATCGGAAACTTTTGCTTGTCCGGTTAAGGATTTGACGCGTCACTTTGAAGTGTTTCTTATTTTTATTTTTATTTATTTTTTTCCGTTGGGGGTCTAATCTCACGACGGATATTATTTTGAGTCTGGACTTGAATAGCGACATTCTGTTGACTGTTGACTGGTGATTAGTGACGGGACTTTATAAACATTTGATGTGCCTTAAGGATTTTTTTTTCCCTTCTGCCCTGTTTCAATTGTCAGGAGTGGTTACCGTTTCCCACATTTTGAGAGGACTGATCAAAGAGAGCAACATGATAGGCTGCCAGGCAGCCTTCAGCACGCCATGGCAGAAAATAAACCCGTCAGGCGTTTCCAGCGCGGCGCCGTCCCCGTCGCTAGCAGGCGCACTGACCCCCACTGCTCTAATTGAGTGTTAATTCCACAAACCTGTGAAGATGCACGCACAACTGTGTACCTCACACAAATCACGCTTCTATAGACACTACCCCATCCAGCTCTAACCCCCCCCACCCCCATCATACACACACACACACACACACACACACACACACACTACACACACACACACACACACACACACACACACACACACACACACACACACACACACACACACACACACACACACACACACACACACACACACACACACACACACACACACAACACACACACACGCACCTCTCAAACAGCCCACCCAACGGAGGCAGTTGGTGTTCTCTGGGTTTGGTGGTAAGGCCGTCTCTGATGTCATTTCGATTTTTTTTCTGTACCTTTACCGTACCATATTCCTCAACTTATGTTCCTCTTCTTTTTTTCTCTGCCATTGGAAAAGTTTTGTTGAAGTCCCCATCAGATGGAAGGTGTCAATAGGGTATTGTATAGGGAAATGGGGTTCAGTAGGGTTCGGGCTGTCAGCAAATGTTAGCTGTCTCTCATGTGCAGATCACAAAGTTAAATGTGCTGTCAGCAAGTCCTCGTCTAGAAATAGATGTGTTGAGGTGAGCTAGTGTAGCTTCTCCCCCCCCCCCCCCCCGCTGCTGCCCAGTAGACAATGAAGATCCATCACAAGTTGTGAACACTTCAGTCCCCGCACAAAGGTGTAACGGAGGAACACTTGAGCGGGTTGAGCTCGTGATAGGATATGTTATGAAACAAAAGCCAGCCTTCCGGAGTTCTGAAATAGAGTTAATGGCATTTTGACTCTATGTATTATAAAAAATGTTGCATTGTGGCATACATGCATATGAACCAGTTACCATTACATGGTACACACTCCGCCTCATCCTTCTTCTCCACCACCTCCCACTCCTCCTCCTCCTCCTCCAACTGCTCCTCCTCCTTCTGCTCCTCCTCTTGGTGGTCTGTCCGGCCCCTCAACCCTTCTCTGCAGCGGGCCCTGCGGCCCCGGGGCCGGTATCATGACATGTAGGTCTGCCAGCGAGCGCCGGCTAGAGCTGTAGAGAGTGTAGATGTCCCTAAGGTAAATGAAAACATTTGGTTCTTGCCAAACCTGTTCACATCGCAGCTTGGGCCACATGAGCTGGCAGGTGACGTGAGGAGAGAGAGGGAGAGAGAGAGAGAGAGAGAGAGAGAGAGAGAGAGAGAGGAGAGAGAGGAGAGAGAGAGAGAGAGAGAGAGAGAGAGAGGAGAGAGAGAGAGAGAGAGAGGGGGGGGAGAGAGAGAGAGAGAGAGAGAGAGAGAGAGAGAGAGAGAGAGAGAGAGAAGGAGAAGAGAGAGAGAGAGAGAGAGGAGAGAGAGAGAGAGAGAGAGGAGAGAGAGAGAGAGAGAGAAGAGAGAGAGAGAGAGAGAGAGAGAGGGAGGGGAGGAGAGAGAGAAAGAGAGTGGCCTACTTCTTTTCTTCTAGTAAGGCCGTACAGGGCCGGAGCCCAGGAACACAGATGAATACGTTCTTGGCAAAAGAAAACACCCTGGTGAAAGTGACAAAGAATGACCTGTACTGAGGTGAAAT
>OLKM01000051.1:27500-300000 GCA_900291075.1 Melanogrammus aeglefinus
TCTGGAGATCTCATGCATGGATTGATATATCCTATTCTCTCTCTCTCTCTCTCTCTCTCTCTCTCTCTCTCTCTCTCTCTCTCTCTCTCTCTCCTCTCTCTCTCTCTCTCTCTCTCTCATGCTCTCTCTCTTCCTCTCTCTCTCTCTCTCTCTCTCTCTCTCTCTCTCTCTCTCTCTCTCTCTCCCTCCCTCTCCTCCTGCTAATGCCTTGGCGAGGACTTGAGCAAACAGCCTGTGCGTGTAGGACACACAAGACAGATGTTTAGGATTACTTTCACCTCATTGCTCCATTGTGTGCACTTTAAGAGAGCTCAGCTGATGTGGAATGCCACTCGTTCGGGCTCCTTGCTCCTACAGGGCTTGTCCTGTTTATCAGAGTACCATCTGCACTCAGGACACAGCAACCCCATTCTTAAGAACAGGATGTTGGCATGGTTTCCCTAACCCCTTTTTTTTTTTTTTTTTTTTTCCCTTTTCTCCGTGTTAGGCAAAATTGAACATTGTATTCAGGTTGGGGGGTGGGGGGGGGGGTGGTTTATGTCCCATGTTGTTTGTATTTTTGGTTGGAGGGAGGTTGGGGAGGGGGGATTATAGCGTATTCAACTTCTGTCCTTTCAGATCGTTAATGTTGTTCATTTTTAAAAGCGTAAACGATATGTTTCCCTGCCAATTGGCATATGATCTCTAGATGCAGGCAAAGCATGTTCTCTCTCTCTCTCTCTCTCTCTCTCTCTCTCTCTCTCTCTCTCTCTCTCTCTCTCTCTCTCTCTCTCTCTCTCTCTCTCTCTCTCTCTCTCTCTCTCTCTCTCTCTCTCTCTCTCTCTCTCTCTCTCTCTCTCTCTCTCTCTCTCTCTCTCTCTCTCTCTCTCTCTCTCTCTCTCTCTCTCTCTCTCTCTCTCTCTCTCTCTCTCTCTCTCTCTCTCTCTCTCTCTCTCTCTCTCTCTCTCTCCTCTCTCTCTCTCTCTCTCTCTCTCTCTCTCTCTCTCTCTCTCTCTCTCTCTCTCTCTCTCTCTCTCTCTCTCTCTCTCTCTCTTTTCACTCCAATGTTTTCCTGTTTTCCTTTGTCTCTATGTTCTGTTTTTCTACCCCTTGTGAACACAGTTATGTGTGTGTGCGTGTATGTGTGTGCGTTTGGGCACGTGTGTGTTTTTTGTGTCTATGTATGCATATGTGTTTCTGTGTGTGATTCTGTGTGCGTGTCTGTGTGTGTATGTGCGCACATGTATGTGTTTGTGTGTGTGCATGTGTGCGCGCTGGCGTGCATGCGTGCTCGCCTCAATGCGTGTGTAAGTATGTGTATGCTTGCATGCAGGCGTGTGAGCGCCTGCCTACGTGTCTGTGCGTGCGTGTGCGTGTCTGTTTACAAATGTGGGAACAAATAGGCCCAGCTTGCACTGATATTGTTGAGGGTTGACATTATCTCAGAGCACAACACTTATCTAATGTGTCTGCTTGGAGAAGGAAGGGGGAGGATCCAGGGTGCTGCATCTTTAATTACCATTGATACAGAGAGAAGGAGAGAGGGGAGAGAGGGGAAAGGAGGGGAGAGAGGGGAGGGAGGGGAGGGAGGGGAGGGAGGGGAGGGGAGGAGGACAGAGAGGGGAGGGGAGGAGACAGAGCCAGCGGAGAAGAGAGGAGGGAGGAGGAGGAGAGAGGAGGAGATGGGAGAGAGGAGGAGAGAGGAGGGGATGGGAGAGAGGATGAGAGAGGAGGAGATGGGAGAGAGGAGGAGAGAGGAGGAGATGGGAGAGAGGAGAAGAAAAGGACAGAGGAGGAGAAGAGGGCAGGATACAGGGTTGAGGGAGGAGAGAGGAGGAGAGGGAGGGACGAGGAGAGACGAGGAGATAGAGCCAACGGAGGAGAGGGGGACAGAGAAGGAGAGAGGAGGAGAAGAGGGGAGGACAGAGGAGGGGAGGGGAGGACAGAGGAGGGGAGGGGAGGACAGAGGAGGAGAGGAGCCTGCTCTGGCTCATGCAGGGGGGTGGGGGGGGAGTAAGGGGGGAGGCGGGGGCTTGCGGTGGAGAGGACCCGTGTTCACTTTTTAATTAAGGCTCCGTAGTGTAACTCGTCAATGTACATTATTGGAAGAATGAACGTCAATGCCATTGCTTTTCCTCCCCCCTCCCCCCCTCCTCTATCTCTGTCAATGATTCAAAGACATGATTTATGGTTTGTCTCCGTCTTTCAGGATCATCCATCACGGGCCGGCACCGCCGCCGCGCCACCCGTTGTAAATCATTCTGAAAGCCTGTCACTCATTTCCATTAACCGCTCCTCTGTCGCTCTGGTCTCCGCCTCCCTCAACCTCCCCCCCACCTCCCCCTCCCCTCCCCCTCCCCCTCCCCCTCCTCCTCCCTTACCTCCCTCTTCCTCCAGCAGCCTCCCTCCCACGCCCACCCTCTCCTCCTGCTCGGTGTGCTAACCTACAGCCGCGCGGGTATCAGTTCCAATCGGCTGCCCCGTCCGCCTACCTTCTTTTCAATAGATTAACCACTTTCTCAAGAAGACTCTATACCTCTCTCTCCCTCTCTCTCTCCCTCTCTCTCTCCCTCTCTCTCTCCCTCTCTCTCCCTCTCTCTCCCTCTCTCTCTCTCGCTCGCTCTCTCTCTCTCTCCCTATCTCTCCCTCTCCCTCGCTCGCTCTGTCTCCCTCTGTCTCCCTCTCTCTCTCGCTCGCTCTCTCTCTCCCTCTCTCTCCCTCTCTCTCGCTCGTGCTCTCTCTCTCCCTCTCTCTTCCTCTCTCTCGCTCGCTCTCTGTCTCTCTCTTCCTCTCGATCTCCCTCTCTCTTGATCTCTCTCCCTCTCTATCTCTCTCTCTCTCTCACTCTCTCTCTGTCTGTCTCGCTCTCTCTCTCTCTCTCTCTCTCTCTCTCTCTCTCTCTCTCTCTCTCTCTCTCTCTCTCTCTCTCTCTCTCTCTCTCTCTCTCTCTCTCTCTCTCTCTCTCTCTCTCTCTCTCTCTCTCTCTCTCTCTCTCTCTCTCTCTCTCTCTCTCTCTCTCTCTCTCTCTCTCTCTCTCTCTCTCTCTCTTCTCTCTCCTTTCTCTCTATCTCTCTCTCTCTCTCTCTCTCTCTCTCTCTCTCTCTCTCTCTCTCTCTCTCTCTCTCTCTCTCTCTCTCTCTCTCTCTCTCTCTCTCTCTCTCTCTCTCTCGGTACGTTTGAACCATGGAAATGTCACGTCTCCCCCCAGCTGACTAAATGAGGACGTAGCACAGAGAAAAACCTTGCCTTGGTGTAACGGACATATTGAAACGGCCCAGTAGTCGGTGGGGGGTGGGGGGTGGGGGGTCCCCCCCCCCCCCCACCACTGACCCACTTCCCAACCACTTTAACTCGAACCTGAGTTTTTAGGTATTATACAGAAAGGATTCTGTTTGAAGGTTGGACCATTCAGACTTTACAAATGATCAGAGCGGCAGAGCCAACACTAAGTGGGCCGATGGTTTTCTGTGAATTCTACTTGCAGTTTAATTCACACACTCGCATCGAATGACTAGTCTTTAACCAGCTTTCATAGAAATAGGTTTTATGAGCAGAAATAATTGACTCAATGGATCGAATGTCAATCTCAAACAAGGGGTGGAGGGGGGTGGGGGGGGTCTGGTTTTGGAGGCGGGCTTTATTAAACGCTTCCTTTCTTTCGTTCTAATCACCCTCTCGATATCAAACGAAGAATGCCTCCCAAACAGCAGTACTCCTGTTTTTGAGGGGAAACTTTTCAACTATTCGATGCCAACACATTTCACTATTTGGGCAGCCCATTGTTCTCAGAACGGGCTGTCAAAGTGACAATGTGCACCGGGCAAATATAAAAGTTAGCACTTTTTTCCCGGGGAAAAAAAGAAATGCAGGTCCTAATCATTATCGAGACGCAGCTTGACAACACATTTACCATTAAAATAAAGCTGAATAAGAGAGTCTGTGTTTTATTTTTTTAAGCCTTTCTGCGCCTTGTACCGTCATCCTTCTTGTGCCGGGGAAACGCAGGTTTTCTGGCGGGTCTCCTCGCCGTGTCTTGGTGCCACCATGGGGCTGTCGATGGTCCCAATAGCATCTGACAGCACCGGTCTAGAGCTGAACTTGGGCTCAGTGGCCTCATTGTATTTAATGAAGGAAAAACTGGCAATTTACTATTAATGAAGACGGAACTCCAAAAAAAAAATGCATCCTGTTTCTTAGAAAGTGCTGAACACGGCGTAAGTCTGTGTTTGAGTTTGTGGGTGTGTTAATGTGTGTGTGTGTGTGTGTGTGTGTGTGTGTGTGTGTGTGTGTGTGTGTGTGTGTGTGTGTGTGTGTGTGTGTGTGTGTGTGTGTGTGTGTGTGTGTGTGTGTGTGTGTGTGTGTGTGTGTGTGTGTGGTGTGTGTGTGTGGGTGTACAAGGCAAGCTTTAGTCTGGAACCCATCCAAAAGTCTTAATGAGAGATCCATACAGGCATGATGGGGAGGGAAGAGTCAGGGAAACATAGATAACAAAACACACGCAGAGCGTCTTCACATCGGACGGATCAAAGCCTGACCTAAAGGCTTTGGAGAAGGCCTCTTGTTGTAGGGGCCAAGGGTTATGCAGTTTATGATGCCATTACTGTATGCAATTTTTATTGCATAAATAACATCCAAATAAATATCTCCGCAGCTGAATTAATTAGGAAGTTGCACAGTGAAAAGTGAACATATATACTGTATATATATAAATATATATCCGTGTATTTGGACATATATATACTACATCTACATTTTGACCCATTTATATGCTTCTGCTATCCCAAAACATGGGAAGAGAGAGGGACATGAAGCACACACAGCTTGTGAACACACCTCTTGTGTTCCCTGTAAATATTATAATGAATCGATATCAGGGCACATATAACTCGAAGCGATATAGAAGAACAAAAAGGTCATTGGCATTCGTCCACGATGATTACATTGGACAGCGCTAAAAATAACGAAACGCTGATTAAAACCTAAGGAAGTGGAGGGGAAAAAGAGTCTGGAAGGAGTGTCTGAATGCTGTGTGTTTAGTGGGAATGGTGGGCATGAAAAACAAACGACGGTTGTCATCCTAACCTCGCCGTGTCCCGTGGAGCGGGGAGACAAAAGGCCTTATGTGTGCTCGGCACTGGTCCCTTTAAATGATGTCCCACTTTCTCCCCGTTGCCACGCCAACATTCCTGACTGACATTCAATCAGGGAAATTTGAACCGAGGCAAGATGCTCTTTTATTAGTCCCGCCCTGTTTGCTTGACTGGTCAGCTCCAATATGCGAGGATGCCTTGAGTGGCGTACTGTAAGATGATGGCTTCGCACACCCCGCCTCTCTCTCCCTCCCTATCTCTCTCTCTCTCTCTCTCTCTCTCTCTCTCTCTCTCTCTCTCTCTCTCTCTCTCTCTCTCTCTCTCTCCTCTCTCTCTCTCTCTCTCTCTCTCTCTCTCTCTCCTTCTCTCTCCTTCTCTCTCTCTCTCCCTCTCTCTCTCTCTCCCTTCTCTCTCTCTCTCCTCTCTCTCTCTCTCTCTGTCTCTCTCTCTCTCTCTCTCTCTCTCTCCCTCTCTCCCTCCCTCTCTCCCTCCCTCTCTCTGTGATAAGGGTGAATGAGGGGTAAACTGCTATTCTGCAGAAAGGAACCATCAGACCTCATCATGTCGCTCCTGGAGCACCGTGTCAGGGGCTCTTCAGAGAGCGAGTGACAGAGCGACGCCCGGCCGGCTCCCCTCCCCCGCTATGGAGCGAAATACACTGGAGCCCAATCCCCCCCCCCCCCAACACTGCTGCTCCACCAACTGGAACTTCTCCTCCACCCCCTCTTTATTCTTTTTTTCTTTTTGGGTAAATTTTTTTGATCTGTCAGAGCAGAAGAAAGATTATCTGTAATCTGACAAATACACAGTGTTCTATCTTGCTTTTAGTCTCGGGGTGTGAAGAAATACCGCATGCTTTTTAGATATAAAGGCACACTGTGTACCGTTGTGGAGCATGTAGGGGGTGTCTGTCCACCGGCATTAGAATCAAGCTAAAACAGAGATACAACGTCCAAACAACGAGTCCGTGGTGGGAGTCCTATGAAAAGAGAGGATGGCTGAGGCAATCATGCTATCTTAGAAGAAGACGCTAGCATCGTTATGATGTTAGATCTAGCATCGCCATGGTGAGGGTGGTGGTGTGGGTGATGCTAGTTTTGGGGAGGGGGGGGGGGGGCTGTGTGTGTGCGTGTGTGTGTGTGTGTGTTTGATGTGGGGGTCTGACTTATGTGCTGAGGCGCAGACTGCGATGCTCTCCCACCACCCCTCACATCCTGTTAGGTGGCAGGCAGGCTAGCGTCTCACAGCAGCAGAAGCTGAGCAGCGCCGTGGCGCGCAGTCAAATCACACAAGCGGCGAGGAGCACGCACGCTCCTGGCGTGAGGACTCCTCCCCTTCCACGTTAGCAGCACTAGATATATAATACATTCAAAAAATAGAACTTCCCGATTTTGAGATCCGTAAAAACACGCGCTTCAAACAGTGTTGTGGCTCAACGTTGTTCATCGATTAAATGTGGCTTGACCGTCCCTTCCAAAGTCCTCTGTTGTTTTTTTTGAGATAACAGAATGTTGGTGGTAAAAAACGTGTTTTGATTAATTGCTATAATTATTGGGATCATTTTTGCCCAAATGAGCAGCCAGATGGCAGAATATGGTGTCATATTTGTGATCATATCATATTAATCTGGCTCTGGGTCCATCTGAGCACATTGTGTGCCTTTTGCTCTGTTCACAGTCTGTCTTCCTGTTGGCCACGCTCTCCTTGAGATGAGCATTTCCATTGGACTATATTAGGCCCTTTTAATATTTAATTTATGGGTGTAGGAAAGCAGGACATTTTTCTGCATGAATAGCTTGGGTTAAGTGAACTAGGTAATGCGCTTTAAGTAACATATCCTTCATGCATACAAAAATGAACGCAAGCTTTCTGTCGCTCGGTTTCTCAGTGAATTCCAGAGAATCCAACAATAGTGTTTTTTGTGGACGCTTTGTCTGAACGTTTCTCATGAGGCTCAATCTACATAGAAGGTTCTCACCACAACGCATATACTGTAAGTGCTGTTAGTACCATTTTACCCTAGCGGCTAAATCTGTGAGGACATCGCTGCCGTCACTCGACTCATAAAACCAAAGTGTTGGAATGAAGTAACGGCTCAGACGCGACTTAATGTACTCCATGGGCACCTTCTTGAAAGCAAGTCAAAAACAATTTCATTCCCTGCTATCAATTAACCTCCAGAGACACTCTGTGGCAGCAGCTTAAACGCGACGGTTCCGTCTCCATTCTGCTGTGTCCTTGGGACTCCAGGGCTTCCTGACAGGGAACAACGAAGAAAGAAGTGTTTACAGAACTTTAGAGATCGCCTCAGGGATCAGGATTAGTGTCCTTTACCATTCCAACTCTTCTCTGATCCAGTGCAGAATCCAAGTTAACAAGAGTCACAGTCATACTCACAGTCTCTCCAACCAAGGTCCTTGGGCCTCATGTGCTCCAGTAAGGCCCTGATCACACAGTATTTCAAATGTGATCATTGTGTCATTGGGTGCATTCAGATTGCGTCCATTGAGCATGTTTTTACTCAATCTGTCCCTCCCTCCCTCACTCATTGTCCTGCCCACCAGATCACTCCATGGCCAGCCATCGATATCCCTTTTCCCAGTTTATCATACAAATAAATGATTTAACTGAAACAACACAACCTAATCAGACTGTCAAACATTAAACCATGTGGCACATGAGTAGTCATTATCTAGAACAGTAGAACGGTGACTCATTCTCTGCTCATTCCAACTCTGAACATTGAAATCTATTTTCTACCGGCAGAAAAAGTCCTGTAATATTTAAGTGGCCGGGTAACACTGCAAATACATCCTAACGATTTTGACATTTAACACACCCTATTTATACACTGCTTTTATACACTACAGTGAGGATCCATCATATGATTTGCAGCTCTGTTATCCAGTTGTTATTGTTTACAAAGGCGTTGCGGAGGCGGTGTTGGAGATGGCTGGAAGAGCGCCTGACCCTGGTGATCCCAACACCCCAGCAGATCCTTCATCTTTTCCCTTTTTTTCTCTGTACTTGGCATAAATCCGAGGAGATGAAAATGTCATGGAGCAGGTTCATTTTGCAAAGAGGTTTTGATTGCCATGTGCGTGTAATTGATTGTTCCAAGGACAGGGGGAAATCTAGAAATGTCATAACAGTCCTGCTTAGGTCGGTCCCACCGCTAAGGCAATCAATGAGAAGTAAAAAGGGGATATTGATTTGTGCGCAGCAGAAAACTGTAGCTTGAGACCAGCCGAGTGCACTGGGGAAAGTGGCACGGACGTGCAGACCTGTCACTGGCACCTATGAATTACCCAATCTCCTTTGAAGATAGTGTTACCGCCGCTCACCGGGTATCACAGCTGTCCATTAGCTAAACCCCTCCGGCAGCTAGCCCTCGTAGGCCTGTCAGATTAATGAGTGCAGTGTTGACCTTCCGAAGGGATAAATGTTGATTTCTCCTCACCGTTACAAAAAGTTTCTAATAACACATTCGCATTGGAGCCCCAGAGAATGAATACACCCTTTTTGTAAGGATTGACAATAAATCCTGACGAGAGGATAGTTTGTCACGTCAACGGTGAATACAAACATGTATTTTGACAGGATACTGTAAGTAGTACGAGGTGTAACATACTGTGTGCCGTGTTTTATGAGGTAAGCATGGTTCATAACATACGGGAAACACACTTGGCTCAGAAAACCACCGCCATTTCTGAGAAGCAAGCTCAGTCTCTGCCAGGCCTGTGTTCTAACAGATTAATGTTATAAACACTTCGGGTGGAGGATTTATGATTTGCACCTAAGGTCGTTTGACCTTTGCATATTTCTGTCTGAAGGTATAAATTTGTCGTGACACAGATTGAAGGCTTTACAGCAGTTTATGACATGCTAAATCTCAAGTCTGCCGCGGCAGCCTCTAGTTTTCTAAGGATAGTTAGCCTGCATGCTTTTGAAAAACACCTTTGAGGCTGGTCCAATGCGTGTGTTTGAGCCCTGTTTCTTTAGTTGATGGTCATTTCAAGGTTGTCTTTCCATACTGCCGCTACTAATGTTATACTTATCATTTTCCAATTATCATGGCTTTAATACTCCTAGATCCATCTATTTTTTTTCTGGCACACACAACACAAATGCACACGTAAAGTGTAAACTACTCCAGATGAATTTGTACAGGAATTCCAATGCAATGGTGTGTTTTCATTGATATCTTTTTTTATTGTGATGCAGTCTGCTTATGACAGCTATTGAGTGATACAAAAGTACCAATGCCCTTGAATTTGATCTTGTACTTTTGCGCAGCAACGCTGTTTGGCATAGACACACACATTACAGTAGTATAAACCAAGTGCTGGCAGGGCAGACTTACCAATGCTTCGAGGAGGAGAGTTAGACATGGGGGTATCTCAGAGTGATGCCTGCCAAAAGGTTAATTGCTGCTTCTGGCTAGCTGTTAGTCAGGGCATCTGATAGAAAGGCATAAAACAGCAGGAATGGCAGTTGTTAATCACTATCTTCCCCTTCTTTCTCAAATACCAATAGACCAGTGTATACATTAATGTTGATGCAGGCATTTCTTGCATATCCCCCGAAAAAAAGAATGTCAAATTTGGATAATGTATTTCTTTCCTGTCCTCTTTTTTACCGTTCAGGAATGTCAAAATCTGACACGTACTTTGGTGAAATTTTACTGACACTCGGTATTGCGAGGAAAAAGTCACTTCCTATAATGAGCTATACAGGAATGAGCGATTTCCATCACACCATTGCTAGGCAGAAAATAAACGCCCATCCCTCCACTTTTGTGTTGAACCTGACCAATCTTTCAGTGTCAGGAAAGACTTTGAAAAAAGAAGACATCAACTGAAGGCTTGTCATGGCCAATAGTGCTCTCTATCACTTTGGAAAAAACTATATATAAAAGTATAAATAAAACATTCCTCTGTACTCACACACCCCTCCCTCCCCCTGCGTCAAGGGGGTTTCTGGGGGCCATCACAGATCTCGGTTGGCCAATCAAAACAGCTTTTTCCTGCGGTAGATCAAGGTCACGGCACACTTGGGTGTGTGTGGGAGCCCTTGTTCACAGGGGCCCCTATTCTCCATGTTTGTTTTGAAAAGTCCAAGTCCCATCTCCATCTCCGTCCATTAGCCGGCAAGCCATTCACCTCCAGGGCTCCTCTCGGGGCACTTGTGAAATATTGATAATAAAGTAGGAAAAAAAGTATTTTTGAGACAGATAAGAAGGAGGACATTCTGTGGCCCTCCCAGTATGGGGGGCCCCTGAGTGCTCGACTCCTGCCAGTCCTCACACAAGAGTGCCCTCTCTTCCAAAGATAAATATTAACCACATGAAATGCATCAGTGCTTAAACAGGGCTGTTATGTCCCATTCACGTCTCTCCTTGCATGTACATTTTCTGACCACAACATTGACCATGAAAAGACATGCTAATAGTGTTGTGATGTTTTGGATTCAGATAGATGGCTACATATCATGAGTTGAACAGCTCTACACAGTGACGTTAACATAATGTCAAACGTAGCAGTGATTTTACTGACGCGTGTCAGAATGACGGTTCAGTACTTCCTCTTTTAATGTCCCATTGCGAATCAGGCAGGGCTGTTAAACCAGCAGTTAGTAAGGGCTAATGACAGATCCTGCTGTGCGACTTAAACTTGCAGCTGAAATACCCACATTTGATGGAATTTGTTCATGTAATATATCATAAATACTTAAATACCTGCTGTGAAATGCCAGGTAATCTACTATTCAACATTGCCATTATAGCATTGTCAAACTTCATAAAATGTTGTATTTAATAATGTATACATTTTTCCTCTGAATTCAACCCAATGTGTTATTTTTATATCCTTGTTGCCTCTCACAATCCCCAAAAGTAATCCATCCTATGTTTGTTCTCTCTCTGTTTATGCTAGTTTACACGCCTGACGATGACATGGTCCTTGAAGAGCCAATCGACAAAGAGGACGGAGAGAATGACCCTCCCACTGAAGAAGAAGGTTCAGAGAAGCCCCGTCCCAAATTGTCAGAGGACAAAGAGACGGACGACAAAAGCACTAACAGTTACAGCGACCAGAACTCTCCTATTAGTGTCCTTTCCAATCAAGAGACAGAGTTGGAGTCGCGCCTTAGCGACACCAGCGACCGCCTCACAGACTTCAAAGCGCCCTATCTCAGTGAGGGCCCGAAGGAGGAGGAGAGCGGCCCACCCAAACACAAGGAGGAGATGAACAGCAGCCTAGAGAACATGAGGGCCGCCTATGCAAACTTTCTCTCCGACTCCTACTGGACAGGGCTTGGGATGGACCTGAAAATAGGCAAGAACACCAGCAAAGCGAACTGTGACAGTACCAACGGCAGCGCCAAGACCGAATTCGATTGGCACCAGGATGCGCTCTCCAAGACCTTTCAGCAGACTCTGTCTCCGAAGCCTATGTCCAAACCCAATCTCTTCAGCTCGGTCCACTTGTACCGGCAGAGCAACAAAGCCTGTGGGTCGGTGTTCACGGGAGCCAGTCGTTTCCGGTGCAAGGACTGCAGTGCTGCGTACGACACACTTGTGGATCTCACGGTTCACATGAACAAGAGCGGACATTACCAGGACAACAACCACGGCAAACAGAGTAACTCCTCGTCCTCGTCATCAAAATCCAGGAAACGCAATCTGCACGACATGGAGGGGAAAGAGGATGCACAGAAAGTGTTGAAGTGCATGTTCTGCAGCCACTCGTTTGACTCCCTTCAGGATCTGAGTGTTCACATGATTAAAACAAAGCATTACCAAAAAGTGCCTTTAAAAGAACCTCTCCCAGTGCTCACACCCAAGCTTTTGCCACCGTCAAAGAAAAGGGCCTTTGACACCGCAAGACCCTGCTCCCCGGATTCCACCACTGGCTTAACTGACGCACAGAGAGCCACCGCCATTTCAAATGCTAACAACAACCGCTACGGCTATCAGAATGGGGCGAGCTACACCTGGCAGTTTGAGACGTGCAAATCTCAGATTCTGAAGTGCATGGAGTGCGGGAGCTCACACGATACTCTCCAGCAGCTCACCACCCACATGATGGTGACCGGCCACTTCATCAAAGTCACAAACTCGGCCTCCAAGAAGGGTAAACAGTTAGCCCTGGATCCCTTGGCTGTAGAGAAGATGCAGGTACTGGCTGAGCCGGCCGCCAGTGAAACCGAGGGAGGAAAAATGTCCCCGAAAGCGGCCTCCCCTGGGGAACGAGAGAAGGAATGCCAGGGCGAGGGCACGTCGGAGAAAAAGGAGGAAACTGAGATGAAAGAGGAAAAGCAAGAGAGTGAGGATCAGAAGGCCGGTAGCGATACCTTTAAGTATCCTTATCTCCGTGAGGAGGATCTGGAGCAGGGTACAGGCGCTGGAGCAGACATCCTCAAATCTTTAGCCAACACAGTGGCGTCCGCCATCAACAAAGCTCAAACCGGGACGCCAAGCTGGAGTGCCTACCCTAGCATTCACGCCGCCTATCAACTCTCTGGGCTCATCAAAAGCACGCCACTCTCCGCGTCTCCTCCCATTCAGCTAAAGCAGTCGTTCAACCACAAGCTCAGAACCATCGCCCCAAAGGGGAAGGTTTACCCCGGAGCTCTGGGGGCAGAAACCCCCGAGGGACAGCATCAAAATGTGGACATCAAAAAGGAAAAGGTGGGCATAAGCGACAGTAAAGAAATTCAGAACATTAAGTTTGATCCGCTGGAGAATGATGACAGCGATTGTCAGGACGACTCCTCTTCCTCTTCAAAGCTTGACGCAGACTGTGCGAATGACGTGAATGAAGTGATCAAAGGAAAGTTGAGCCCGGATTTCGACACAGGCAAGACACCGAGTCCCTCTGCCAGTAATGGACACAGCGCTGCTCCGGAGCTTCTCAGTGACACTCCGGATACATTTGCCATAAACCCCCTCAGTGCACTGCAGTCCGTATTGAACAATCATCTGGGCAAAGCTAATAAGCCCAACAATGCAAGGGCAGCTAAAATATCTGCGCGCACTCAGTCCATTTTCGCTGAAATAAACCGGAACAATGAAAAATCTGCTCTAAGGCTTGGAAATCCGATTAAAAATCGGCCTGAGAATTCTTTCCTGTTTGTTAATGAGGACCAGCCAATAGACTTAACAAAATCCAAACACAGCAAGCCTGCGAGTGCTTCAGTACTACCGCCCTCTACCCCAGTACCCCATAAGTACGCTCTGTCTGACATTGCCGACATGGTCAAAGTCCTCCCTAAGGCCACCACACCAAAACCTTCCACGCCCTCTAGAATCCCGAGCATGAAACTGGAAACGGATGTCAGGCGTTTTGAGGACGTGTCGGCCGACGTGTATTCTGTCCACAAGCGTAAAGGTAGACAGTCCAACTGGAACCCCCGCCATCTCCTCATCCTGCAGGCCCAGTTCGCCTCAAGCCTCTTCCAGACCTCTGAAGGAAAGTACCTTCTCTCAGACCTCGGGCCTCAGGAGCGCATGCACATCTCCAAGTTCACCGGACTCTCCATGACCACCATTCAGCCACTGGTTAGCGAACGTCAAATACCAATTACGGAAAACAGGCGGTACTAAATTTCTGAAGAACATGGACACTGGCCATCCAATTTTTTATTGTAATGACTGCGCGTCGCAGTTCAGGTCACCCCCCGCATTCATTTCTCACCTGGAATCCCACCTAGGCTTCCAGATCAAAGACATGTGCAAATTGCCTGTGGAACACCAGACAAAGATGGAAGAGCCTGAACTGTCCAAGGCCCTTAACGTGAGACCTACAGAGCCACCAAGCCTGGAGGAGGATATTGACTCAAAATTCAGATGTAAGCTTTGCTGTAGAACATTTGCAAGCAACCATGCGGTTAAACTCCACTTGAGTAAAACTCACAGCAAATCCCCAGATAACCACTCACAGTATGTGGAAATGGAAAAGGAGTAGGTTTTAGTATACACTCTCCTTTTGTGGGGAGTTTTGTGTTTGTTTGTCTATTTTACTTTTTCTTTTTTTACATACACGGGTCCATTATTCCAGTCATTTTTAAATTTGATTGTATAGTGTGCATTATTATAACGTTTCATTCACTTGAGTACACACACACTGGTTAGAAATAACTAAGGACACTTAAAGATACCTTTGCACCCTGCTCTAATGCATCACCAGTAATAAGAAATGTATTACTGCTTGAAGAAAAATGATTGCTAATGTTTGCATGCAATAGCTCTGGCTATGACTACTATTTATTTGTATAATATTTCAAGTTTCAATTGTATTTCAACAAGAACTCATGAATCAATTGTAATTTACAACGTATTCTAAGTACTACAGTAAATTGCATAAACGTGCAGCTGTTTGAAAGGGTAGACAGATATGTGATAACACACACACACAGAACTGTACAGTGTATTGCTATGTAAAGCGTTTTGTGTTGCAATGATAAAAGAAAAAAGCACTTTAATAAATGTTTAATCACCAGTTAAGACTTGGATTCTGTAAATGTCGAAAAAAAAGGTAATTTGGAAACAGGAATATCTCACATGTAAATATATTTTAGGGGGAAAACAGTGCATTTCATGCGATAAAATTATTAACAGCAAGAAAAAATATACCTGCACCTTTTTTTTACCTATTCAAATAAAGAGTTAACATTTGATAATAGCTTGTGGTCTTTTTTTCCTTGCGTCTGAAATATTAATTGTAGTCAACAATGGCAACCAAATGGTGTATGCAACCAAACCAAAAGAAAAGGCATTTCTTGTTCACATAAATCGAAACCAAACCCACACATTTATGTGTTCATTAAATCTTTCAATCTCAGATGCATTCAATATATTTTGATGATTTGAGAATTTAATTTGGAGATTATAAGACCCATAGTCACACCATGGTTTTTACATACACATGAACAATATATTTCCTTGTCAGCTTTTACTGCCTCACTGTAAAGGCTGCTACTGTCTCTGCATGCTGGTATCATAACAATTAAACATATTTCCTCCAGCTATATTATTTCAGAGCTATTAAAAATGATTGCCTCCTAAATTTATAAACATTTCATGCAATTCATCTCTTTTCAAGCAATCAAGTCCACAATTACCTCCTCCCATCAAATCTCTGTTTTATAACGGGAAATTGACATTTGATGGTAAAGGGGAAAAGGCACATGGGCACTGTGGTGATTTGAATACCGTGACACCGACTTGCCCCCTATTGTTGGAAATGAGCAGGCAATCACGTTGTTCATCAGATGACTCCTAATGCAGTTAAAGTATTCAGCTATAATTTCTCCCTGCATTTATAATTACTGTCATAGACCACACACCTCAGTGAGCAGATTAAAGCCATAAATTATTTAGTGCCTCTCATTACAGACGGAGCTCACACTCCTCTGTAAAGCCATTGTGTTTTAGACTAGCAACCTATTCTCATTTGAAGAAAGCAATCATTTCTAAAATGGCTCCCAATGTGAAATGCTGCAAAACTCCTTATTTGCACTTATTGAAATCCAAAGTTATGGTGTGTAATCAATTATTGAAGTTAAGTGTAAAAGGGAAAGAGAAAACACCACAATACCTAAGATAAGGTTTAGTTGGAGTTGTATTTGTCTTTTTATTCTATTGAAAACGTCTTTATGGAGAGGTATGGTGCAGCACATTAATACAAAACTAACCCCATCAGCAATGTAATCAGCAGGAGGAAATGAGTTGACCATCAATCTGTCAAGTATATTTATTTATATATGTATATATATATATATATATATACATATATACAAAAATACATACACACTGGATTAATACAAATGTTGTTCAACTAATTAATTAAAATAAACACATAATTATTCTTCTGCTTTATATTAATTTATTTGGGATGTTTGCGTATTAATGCAGCTAATCGTACCGTATATCTAACATGTCATGGCTAATTACAGACCACAGTGAGGTGTAATTACGCACACACACACACACAGCGCGCGCACGCGCTCACACCGTAGACTTGCTCTTACACGTCTATACAATAATCCGCTTTCAAATTGGAATGACGTTTTGATATGCAGACACAGTGATACATGTCTGCACGTCTATACATTTAACAGATATAAATATATGTATAATGTCCTATGTTCACACCATCGATTCAACACTGACTTAAGGAGGACACATCCTCATTTCAATACAGGCCAAGCATTATATTTTCAAAATAAAATGTTTTTTTCTGGAGGAATATAATTATATATGTTACAGTTCAGGTATTGTGTCATTTATAATTTTGCTTGAAAATAACATTTTTGGAAAGATTTAAAGTGGTAATCTCCAATATCTCCAACGATTTTAATTTAAACCAACATCGGTTCAGTCACTATCACCGAATGAGGTCAAACATTGTGATGAGACTATGGCCTAATGACGAAACCCTTTGCCTGTGCAGTATGACCAATTGTGTGTTGGTGGCGTAATTCATACAAATCCCAAGCAATGCACATTTAGTGATGCATTTTCCATCACCCAGCAGAGGTTGCTGGGTGATACCAGATATGGTGGCAGAGATGGTAGACAGAGCCACAGAACAGAATTGCTCCAACTCACGGGTGTGTGCAGCACTGTACTGATGTTCTCAGCTATAGGGGGCACCAAAGAGAACGAAACTGACATCTTCGAGATGACCCCTTTAACTTTCACTTTTATTTTTATTCAACAGTCTTAATAGCCGAGTTGAAAAATCGAATTATGCACATAAGCTCCCTTGCCTCTCAGTCGTAGTTCAACCCTGACTTACAAAAACGGATGCCAGTTTGCATTTGCGAACCCTTTGTCAATCTGTCATTAAACATGCTATCAAATAATGATAAGTGTGCGCTCCTTGCTTGAACTAGCGTGCATCTTGCTGATGTTGATACGCCGTAATGGGACAAATGTGCATCGGAATTTGTCTGCTCGGATAGGCGCAAAACATTTACAACGTGGCTCGGTTTGCGTCAAAGCGACCGGGGGTAGACAAGCATGGGCTGTCTTGCATCATCCTGCCTGTGAGCCATAGAGAGAGACGGGGGGGGGGGGGGGGTGAAAGTGTTCATCACACAGACCAGGGGTAATGACTGGCTCATGTGCTTAATGAAGGGCTTTTGAAATACTTACAGTATAATGACCAACATCCTCATTCTTCTTTTTTTTTTGGTGTTCATTTGTCCTTCCTAAAATCTATAGTTCATTAGGTCCAAGCCACGCTCTCAGATGAGATTACATTTCCCCCTTTCACTGTAATCAACCGTACGGGAGATGTTGCAAATGATTTCATATTCCATAGGCTAATCAGGATCACTGGGATTGAGTCGGGACACAACAGCAGTGTCCAGTGATTCACGTCACACTGCTATGGCTGCTGCAGAGTAGCCTTTGATAGGATTGAATGATGAATAAACCGTGTTAATGCGAGCACTTGTCAAGACACAAAAGCAGTGTGTTGTAACTCTTGGACTCCGCCATACCTCTAAAATAAGCCCACAGGCCTCCGCTGAGGATGAGTGTTGCTTGGGATATGCTAATTAGGGAAAGCACATGATGAATAGACTTGATCAATCAAGTAGGCCCCTGGTGCTGCATATTCATTGTACATCATGAATATGAAACTGAAAGTAATTTATCAAATATCAATTGTGTATTTGTATCTTATTAATCACAAATGCTGACAACTTCACACGTGTCACCGAAACGCTAAAGGTTGATGAAGTACTTCATACCAAGACGATACTGGAGGTGCTTGGGGAGGTTTTGGTTGTAAACCCAAGGGGTGTTTTCATATGTTGGAAATCTCAAATAGTCAGTCAGAGTTATTTAGTTATTGAGGAGGTCATCTTCCTCCGTCTTCTCGGCAGTGTCGCTTTAATAAAGGATTACATTCACACATGTGACTTAACATAACGTGACAATGTCTCCATTATTGATTTCATTACCCCCCCACTGTGCGTGTCTCACAAAGTCCCAGTGATCATCTTTGTATAACACTATTTATATCCCGCACACACTATTTAAAAACTCAGTGAGAGATAGACTCATAGTCCCCAACTTTCTTTCGCAAGAAAACTTTCACCAATGTCAGCTGCAGACGAATAAAGTGAACCTCCCCTTCGGAGGTGGACGCAAGATGCCCAGTCAGCAGAAAATGTAAAGCTAAAGGATGCAGCCTTCATAGCGAAGAAAGGAACATGCTATGGGCCTGTGTCTGCCACTGGCAAACCCTTCTCTGTGACCAGCCAGGTAAAGATGTATCAGGTGTAGGCCTGCACGCTGTTGTGCTCCACGGCTTGTCCCTGTTGTAGCTGTTGAGGATGATGATGATGATGATGTCATATAATATATTATTGTATAAAATACATGGTAACACTTTACAATAAGGGTATGTTAATTAACCATTAATTAACATGAGTTAATGCAGTGTTAGGCATTGTTATAGAGCATAAGTGGGGTTAAGGCTTGTGTTAGGGTTAAGGTTAGGGTTAGTGGTTATGGGTTGACACGCCAACCCTATTAAATAATGTATAAATTAGAACCTTAGTTCACGTGAACACCATTACCTTATCAATACACCATTAGTAAATGATTACTTAGAACATTACTAAGACAAAAGTTTGTGATTCAAAATTAGAAAAAAACAACGTATACTGCAGTTCATCAAGTCAGAGTATTTCAAGTAGACCTAAAGGAAGTCCTTTGTTTGTCGATCCATCAGAAATACAACCCAGCGCGTTGCCTGTGTCAGTCCTGCAGAGAGCTCCCCGAGACTCAGAGGCCTCTCTCACTCCCTGTGCGTGCAGCACAGAGGGTTTTCATTGGCATCCTACACTGGATGAGAGAGAGCTACCCACTTGATTGCAAGCAGTTCATCAGTGCATCCTTCAGACGTGTCACGCGGGCCGCCTCGAGGCACTGTGCTGGCTCAAATTGAAGCTGACATCTCCCAAATATGAAAGCAACAAATCACACATTTTTATTGGGCTTAATCTCCAGCCCCGACCCCCTTTTTGCAGACGTCAGCACTATCACGGACGCCGCTCTAATTCTTGCCGACTGGATGCTTGTGCCTCCCAAGCATCTCTTGAGTCACCAAACGGCGGCAGAGATGCGCCTGACACCTACGCTTCTTAGAGCCCTTTAATACGGCGGCAAAAGGATGGTGTGCATGTCGGCGGCCCACAGAACGGGCGCAGGCCGCCCCGCAGTAATCCACAGACGTGTTGTAACTGGAGATTATATTTGATACCATGTTTACGTTAACGCTAAGTAGGTCACGTGATGGTTTAAAGATGGGACAAGGGAGGCGGAAATTGCGTGATGTGTACGTTCTTGACCACTGGGTATTAGGCTAGCTGCTGTTTTCGTTTCAGGAGTATCTCCCTGGAAAACAATCATTTCAGGTTGTGGGTGCATGGAAGGGACAAGACACGAGCAAGGTTTGTTTAGCTGGAGGGAGCCTAGCTTATGCTCTCTTACAGTGTGGCCCAGGTTCATGGTCTTACTTAGAGTAGTGTTTCATAAAACAATTGATGTAGAGGGAACAAATCTGCTGTACAATAAAGGGAGGTTCTTTCTTCATGGTGTCACTTCATGTTTCCTTGCATTTATTTTCAAACAGTACTTTAAAATAGACCAACAGTGGCTTATCCCAACTGTCTTCTGGGCCACTACTACTGGGCCAGTACTAAGTGTCCATTTAGCAGTGGTTCGTGGGAAAGTCCTTGAAAATATCTGCAGGTGTCATTGTATGTTCAAATGAAGGCCAATATTAAACAGCGTAACTAGATCTGCCGCGGTCGGCTTCAGGTGTTGATGCCCATGGGTCACATCCCAACATCCACAATGAAAATGAATCACTCCCCTTTTACTCATTAAGTTGTTGCTGAGACGTTTTTCCTATTGTTTATCACCTAATTGGCCCCAGCGTTCACACCATGCTATTATTAGATGTTTTACTTGTAGCCATGTTGGCCCTAAGCCAGCAACACTTACGGTACAGTAGGCTACAGCTGCATGCATGAGGCTATACTGTACAAACACTACTGTGTTTATAGTGCGTAGCGCATTTCACAGTATGGTCATGACGAATTCCCTTATTTTAAACTATTTAGCAATATTGTTTTGACATAATCTTTGCACTTACCAAAACCCCACAATAATCCCCTCACTGTACCCCTATGTTGACCACCTCCTCCATTCAGTGCTTAACAAAGATAACTGTGTTATTCTACCTTCAACTGTGCAGGACTAGACTAAATTCAGAAATGATGGAAAAGAAAAACTCTTCTATGTTCTCATTTCCTGCTGTCTGTCAGCCTGCCATGGTGGGGTTACGGTCGGCGTGGGGGGGGGGTCCATCGGCTGTGTTGATGGGGATGGGGGGGGGAGGCTGGAAAGGGAGCCAAAAGGGCTCATGCCCTCTCTGTTGTCGTCTGTTGCCCCTGCAGCAGGCCAGGGGTGGTTGGCGTTTTGCTCACTTGTAATACGTCTCACTGTCGGCCGGCCTTCAGGTCAGCCGTCACTCAGGGTGACGTAAATCAGCATGGACGCCAGCAGATTGAAGCCTTTTCTTTCTCTCTGTAAACAGAGCCTGAGTCTGTTGGACCCCTGGTACCAGGAATAATAATACTTATACTAATCTTAATAATAATTATAATAATACTAA
Organism: Melanogrammus aeglefinus; assembly: GCA_900291075.1. Lineage (NCBI taxonomy): Eukaryota > Metazoa > Chordata > Actinopteri > Gadiformes > Gadidae > Melanogrammus > Melanogrammus aeglefinus. The sequence goes on from OLKM01000051.1 coordinate 48,271, forward strand.
TACTGCTAATAATTATTATACAACTAGTACTATTACTGCTACTTCTAGTAATAATAATGATAATGAAATACATGTTACATAAGCAAAGATGATCTCGGACATTCTGACCGGCTGTCACATCTGGTTGTTGTCAGTTTAGGTTAGTCACTATGGATAGTGAACATGTTGTTTGTGAAGTGTGTCTGACAACTCTGTGTCCTCATACTAACACACGATGGCCAGGGGCCATACATATTATATACAAATGTTCACAACAAGAACAAACCAAGCAGTTGTAGCATTAGGCTAACGACATCATGTGACAATATGTTGCTTGTTGGGACATTATAATGACTTTTTTTTTTAAGTTTTCTTTTTTTTAAACGTATAGTACTTAATTAGAATTTCTATAACTATGCTCTTATGCAATGCTGTGACACTAATATCCTTATGAAGAAACAAAACTGAGCTAAATCCTGCTATGTCTATGCCAAAAGTTGATGACAGTTAGCCATTGCGGCTAAGATTCAGACATGGAAGTTACCAATCTGTCCCAAAAGAGAAGAAAAAACCAACCAGCAGGCAGACAAGTAAATCAATACAGCGTTTAGTTATCCATCTCTATCCTTACAGCTTAAAACAGAAAGATTACATGTCATAGAATGAGACTGGGCAGGGAGGTGAAGATCTATCATGTAAAGACTCACTGGCCTTTCCCTGAGTAAATCATGTGTCACATGGGCTGCAAGTTCATTCTCCGGCCATGGAATACATTCAGGCCTTGGACCGCAGCCTTTCATTTTTCTCTTTTGATTGAGTGCTCTCTCACAGCACCGGACCTGTAGGTAGATTATGTTCTAACACACACAGTCACACACACATACACACAGACACATACACACAGACACACACACACACACACACACACACACACACACACACACACACACACACACACACACACACACACACACACACACACACACACACACACACACACACACACACACACACACACACACACACGCATACACGAGCATACACGTGCACACACTCTCACACATCTCCTGTTTTTTCTACTTCCCACATCAAATCCAACGTGAAAAATTACATTATGTAGACAAAAAAAACAAGTGATTGATACATTTTAATTATTCTGCCTCTCCTAGGAATGTTTCTGTCAGTCGCGGAGTTCTTGATGTGACACATGTTTGACGAGACGCGAGGCGAACGACGCACCTGTGGCTCCTTCCGCTGTGTTTTCCCACCCATCCAGCCGTCCTTCGCGTGTCATCCCAGAGCTTTCTTTACAGGACTCCTCGTCATCACCACCTCAGATGGGACCGACGGCGTCGCACCGTCTCCTGACTTCATTACTTACAGACCCCCGTGCACACACACACACCCAACCATCTGATAATGTAATAATATAATAATATAGAATAATAATAATAACAATAATAATAATAATAATAACATACATAATTATAATAACAACAACCAAATGCAATAATAATATAATAATAATAATCTTAATATTATTATTATTAAAATAATATAATTTATATTTATAATACATTTATAATATATTATATTTATAATATATTTATAATATTGAACAGCAACATAAATCACTGCTGGCAATAAAGTTGGCTTTGTTATTAAATATTAATCTGGAGATGAAAAACAATCAACAAAGAAAAATCTTCTACCCTGCGCTAAGAGTGTGCAAGCCTGTAGCCACACCGTCATGTGAGCATACGTTTATTCCTAAAGGCAATATTACACAACACCTGATCAATGCTGGAGATGTTAACTCCAAACATATCTAACAAGGCCCACTTTTCTTTCTTTTTTTACGACATTTCGTTCATTTGCATAAGAATGGAATGGTGTGCTTTAGCTACACAGTGGGGGCTATATACTCCACAGGTACAGTTTATCCTCAATCTCAATTATGGGATGAGTGCAGGACCAGCAGATAGTCACTCATTCAAGACATCTATATTACATCTGCGAGATGAGGTCTTCCAGAGACAATGGTTTCTACCGTTTCCACGCACAGCCCCGAAGAATCATCCTATGTCATGAAAGTATGTGAGCACTGAAAATGTCAGACAGCTCCCACTCCTTGCTTTTATCATCTCCGTTCCCAAAGCATTTCTATTAAATTTAACCGCGGCGAAGAGAAAGAACTTTCTCGCCTTTTTTTAATGAAGTTTCAGAACTTTCCCAACGTAGTTGTGTAATGCGAGCTCGGTATAGACTGAAATGTTTTACTCGCTCAAAAATATCATCCATGTTTTATACGGCCGCTATAGAGAAAGATGTGATGATCAGGTAAGGTAGCTTATTATCTCAAAAGATAATAATAAAAGTTAATAATAAAGGTGAATACAAGGTATAAATAATGTACCCCAACCCCCCACACATTCTCACACACACAAACACACACACACACACACACACACACACACACACACAAAAACACAGAAACACACACACGCACACACCCACACAAACACACACACACACACACACACACACACACACACACACACACACACACACACACAACACAACACACAAACACACACACACACACACCACACACACACACACACACACACACACACACACACACACACACACACACACACACACACACACACACACACACACACACACACACACACACACATACACACACACACCCACACAGGCATGCATACACACACAAACACAGAAACTTAAACACACATACACATGGCCACATAAACACACACCCACACATGCACACACAATGTTGACACATATGCACACATACATATACACACACAAAAAAACACTCCAACATTTATGTTTATAGTGCGTGGTCAAAGGTAGTACATAAAGACATGAAAAGTTTCCTATGAAAATCGTACACGTTATGTATGAAAAAAAACATCCAACAAGCCAAAGAGTAACGACTTACTAACAATAGACCAAATAATAAACAATAAAACAAATGTAATACATGTTACAGAATGTTTAAAACGAAAACCGTCAAGTCGTTTGCGCTGCAGCGAATTGAAGCTAGCCCGCTACATCAGAGCCGGGCCGCGAGCGGAGACACAAGAGCCAACCCAAGCAGCACTAAACGTGACGTCATCCACGAGGCGGCGCAGTCCCAGCGTCACGCCGTACAAGAAGCCCCCCAACAGAGTCAGACACGCGGACAGTATCCCCTGGAACACCGAGCAGGGCCCTGTAGCCGCCCACATCACACTGAAGGAGAGCGGAAGAAAGGCGCCGTCGCATGTGAGCGCCTCAAGGCTTAAACTAATACAAAAACTCTAATCAGACTAGCAATCCCTGATGTTAATGAAGGTGTCACACATTCACAAAGAAAGTTGTGCCTGGCAATCTTCCATTTTTCGGCTGCCTACACCAGTGACATTTCATCTCACATTCAAAGAGCGCAGAGGCCCCTTAATGAAATGCATAATTAACATATTCTAATTGTGCTGAGCACAGTGATGGTTCTGACAGAACTCACTTTCCATGTCTAATTCAATGCTAATTTAATCTGTTCTTTTCCCGCCAACATGACCTTTCTTGATTGAGTTTCACCGCAAAGAAATTTTCTGATGGATTGATTTATCAACCCTCACGGAAGAAAACGGCAACAAAAGTGCCCCTTTTTTTTTTGGATGGACATAAAAAGGAAGAGCAAGGAGAGAAAAATAAGACAAAAAGATAGCGTGCTATCAGAAGAAAATAACACAAATCCGAATAACAGAAAGACAACAGCGACGGAAAGGTTGTGGTTGATATGAGTCAGTCGAGCTGAAACCCCTTCTGGAGGATACCGACACACACAGGGTCGTGAATGCCACACGACTAAATGGCATCCATCTGAACATATTTTAAGCCATTCAGCTGGCTTACCTTTAACGCGGGGATTAGAGGGAGACTTAAGGCTTTCTTTGTGACGGAGAGAGCTGAAGACACTGGCTCTATTCAGGGATGCTTCTAATCACAGTGTTTACCAAAGGTGGATGCTGAGCGGGCCGCGCACCCTTTCCCAGCCCCCGCACAAGATGAAACCCCCCCACCCCCAATGTTTTAAAAAAAAAAACAGAAAGAGAGAAGATAAACAACATGTTGGGATCAAGACCAAATAAAAAAAGGTACAATCTTCTAGGGCCTCTTCCTCTGCGACTATATATCATTATCATTTGTCTTTCTTGCGGTAATAGCACGATCTAATAAGCCCACACTCCTAATAAGCCCACAATCCTATACAAGCTGAACCCACATCAGACACATTCATTCATCAGAGTTCAGGTATTATCATAATTTATTTTTCCACTGTTCAGGATTGGAATCTGTAGAAATTAAAAAGTACCTTCCACAAGGCGGCAATCTGTGTCCAGGGTTACTCTGAGGGTGAAAGAAAGAAAAGGCGTTAGGAAATGAGTGGCAGGAAGGCCGGGGATGGAGGAGTAGTGTGGGCCTGTCAGTCAGTCAGTCAGTCAGTCAGTCAGTCGGAAGGGGGATTATGCAGAGCTCAGAGCCGTAATTGAACAGCGGCGGGCCCGCCCTCATTTACATCTCTCCCCTTCCGCCGGCTTTGATTGGCAGCTGTACATGAAACGCCACATCAGTTGAAAGTATGTTGTGAGCTGGCACTAACAATCCCGTGGCTCCGGGGAAACCTGCCACATTGTAATTTGGTTATCAGGCATGAAGGAAATAATTCTAAGTGCCAGGAAATGTGAGACAGAATAAATGCTTCATTCCTGCAAAGTTGCCCTGGGTGACAGTTCTTATTTAATGTACAAGAGCGTCCTGTTGCCGCTCGGTGTGTGTGCGCGTGTGTGTGCATGTGCGTAGGTGTGTGTATGTATGTGTGTGTGTGTGTGTGTGTGTGTGTGTGTGTGTGTGTGTGTGTGTGTGTGTGTGTGTGTGTGTGTGTGTGTGTGTGTGTGTGTGTGTGTGTGTGTGTGTGTGTGTGTGTGTGTGTGTGTGTGTGTGTGTGTGTGTGTGTGTGTGTGTGTGCGTGTGCGTGCGTGCCAGGGAAGCTGAAGCTGGATGGGGTGGGGGAGGTAAGACATACACTAGCAGGTGGAGTTCTCCTCAGAATGGCGGCGAGTGGATAGAAACATGAAGGGCTAGACTGAGAGACTGTCAATGCAGCAGTTCATTAACCAATCGTCACTGTGCTCAACGGAGGCACAGCCGGCGCTGCAACAGGATGACTAATCTCGGGTTCAAATCACAATGTAATTTTTTTTTTTTAAAGAAAGCGATATATACATAGAATGGCGTGCGTGAGCGAAGAGAGAGGCGGGGAGGGAGATCGGGCTCTCGCGGCCCGTGCCGTGCGGCCCCCCCGCACGGTGCACGTGGTGAACACGGGGTCTTGAGCTCGTCGCCGCCTCCTTGAGTGGGCGGGGCCTTATTTGTTTTGATGCAGTGTGTTTTTTCTCATTGCGGGGCGGGAGGGAGTGGCTCGTCCTCCTGGGATGGAGCTGTCACGCTGTCAGGAAGAAGCCCCCCACGCCTGCAGCCCCCCCCCGGGCTCCAGGAGAACAAGATAAATCATAAAGCAACGTCATCCTGATGAATCAGAGAAGACCTCCGCATCCCCCCAACATGGGGCTTAATGGTGGTCCCAGGGGCAGGCTCGGAATGTGTGAGTGTGTGTCTGTTTGTGTGCCTGTATTTTAATGTGGGTGTGTTTGTGGGTGTGTGTGTGTGTGTGTGTGTGTGTGTGGGTGCGCCTATGTGTGAGATTGTGAGTGTCTGTGCATGTATGTGTGTGTGTGTGTGTGTGTGTTTGGTGTGTGTGTGTGGTTGTGTTTAGGTGTGTGTGTGTGTGTGTGTGTGTGTGTGTGTGTGTGTGTGTGTGTGTGTGTGTGTGTGTGTGTGTGTGTGTGTGTGTGTGTGTGTGTGTGTGTGTGTGTGTGTGTGTGTGTGTGCGCGTGTGTGTGTGTGGTGTGTGTGTGTGTGTGTGTGTGTGTGTGCATATGCAAGTGTCTGTTCATGCATGTGTGCATGTGTATGTGTTTTTGTGCATGTGTCCATAAGGACTTTGCATTAATCTGTTTGGCTCTCTGAGTCAATTAACTGATGGCTAGATAGAGGGATAGGTCAAAATAAATCTACTACAGTATAGCATAACGTACAACATGTGATAATATAATTCTTATAACATACCATAATGCATTAGTTGCAACTCATGTCCACCCTGTTGCTGTTTAAATGCGGGGTGTCCTAATGGTGTCGGTCTGGTAGATGACCGATCCTCACTTTCAGCCCTCCTCAATAGGACCCACAGGGACTTAAAAAGAACCAAACAACAATTAAAGGTTGCTCCATCGGACAGTGGAAGGGGAAACACACTCAAAGAGAAACATTAAGAGGGGAAGAGGGTTCCACGGAGACGGGAAGGCGGACATTATACCGGCCGGGGCTGGGCTAATTATTCCCTAAACTAATAGGGTTAATAGGGGCTGGCCTTTGCCACGGTGTTGCCGTGTGAATGGACTGACAGGGAGCCTTGACGGGTGACAGTCCTGCCAGAACGGGGGATCATTTGTCCACAGGAATAGGGGGGCTGCCGTGCTCCAAATGCCATGGTGGGGGTGTCCAGACAATGGGGCTCAAGGCTGGGCTATTATCCCCAGTGTCAGTTGGGATTGGCCTCCCATTTGAAGAGGGCCACTTGTCGGCATCCAGGATACTTTTGAGGAACATCATTAGGTGGGGCCTGTCAATTTACCACCCCAATACTGTCTGGATGCTATAAATACCCTGGGAAAACAACCATGCGCCAACGCACACACGCACATACACACACACACACACACACACACACACACACACACACACACAACACACACACACCAACACACACACACACACACACACACACACACACACACACACACACACACACACACACACACACACACACACACACACACACACACACACACACACACACACAAACTCACACAAACACAATCCCTCATTGTCTCGCTACACACACATGCACACACCCAAAAAACACACAGACACACAAACACACAAACAAACACACACACACACACACACACACACACACACACACACACACACACACACACACACACACACACACACACACACACACACACACTTACATACACACACACAAGCCCTCACCGTCCCGCTGCCTTGCCAAACAATCCCTGACCTCGTCCTCCATTTGTTTTCCTCCCCGGGATACGGATGGAATAGTGAGGTCACAGCAGCCAAGCGGCGGCATGAGGGATGATTGGATGAATTGTTTTGAAAAACGACGGTAAGAATAGAGTTTGGTCCATTAAGTAATGTGTGCTTTGTAATGTTATACCAGGGTACACCACCAATCTACTGCACGGATATTTGTCTTTGGTGATGAAACGCTCTCCACCTCTCTCTCTCTCTCTCTCTCTCTCTCTCTCTCTCTCTCTCTCTCTCTCTCTCTCTCTCTCTCTCTCTCTCTCTCTCTCTCTCTCTCTCTCTCTCTCTCTCTCTCTCTCTCTCTCTCTCTCTCTCTCTCTCTCTCTCTCTCTCTCTCCTCTCCTCTCCTCTCTCTCTCCACCTCTCTCTCTCTCTCTCTCTCTCCCCTCTCTCTCTCCCTCTCCTCACCTCGTTATCCTCTCTCTCTCTCCTCTCTCTCTCCACCTCTCTCTCTCTCTCTCTCTCTCTCTCTCTCTCTCTCTCTCTCTCTCTCTCTCTCTCTCTCTCTCTCTCTCTCTCTCTCTCTCTCTGTTCTTCTCCCTGCCTCTCTTTTTCTCTTTCAAGCACATTTTATCCTTAGTAAGGCTTATATATGTACACAGAAGTGCCAGACAGTGTACTACAAAGATGAAATAGAGAAGTCTAAATTATGCAAATATTGAGTGTCGGCTTGCCAAACCGAGGATTTTCAGCGGCGTGTGTGTATGTGTCTGCATGTTTCTATGTGTGTGTGTGTGTGTGTGTGTGTGTGTGTGTGTGTGTGTGTGTGTGTGTGTGTGTGTGTGTGTGTGTGTGTGTGTGGTGTGTGTGTGTGAGTGTGGTGTGTTGTGTGTGTGTGTGTGTGTGTGTGTGTGTGTGTGGCGGGGGGGTGGGGGGGGGCCGGTGGGGTAAGGTGGAAACTTTTAAGTTGGCATTGATTTAACCTTCCCACCAGATCAAACAGAGCTTTGAAGGGGCCGAGCCCGGTTGATGCCATCGTCTGGTTCAGGGTGATGTTGTTGACTAGTACTACCCGCACGCTATCTCAGGAACTCTCTCACATATATACCCACACTAGCTACAAAGTGACACAACCCACTAAATGGAGTGCATACACAGAGTGGAAGATCTCCTCTCTCGACCCCCAGAATGAAGGGCCGCTAAACACCTGCTAGAAGAGGGAGGCTTAGCCCACGTACCAGGCATCGTGTCGCCATATTGACACACAGAGAATCTGTTAAATGAGTAAAGAAACACGACATCGTTGGAAGCCAATTTTCAATTCCACCCCCCTCCCCTGCCTGAACCAGACTCATAGGTCTAGAAAAGGGCTTGAATAGAAGATTCGTTTCAATTAAATTTGAGCTTTATTTAAGCAACATATTTAATACATTAAAGAAAATTGTACTTCCTTTGGATTAATTCAATAGAAATTGTCAACGGATAATACTCTTTACATAAAACAACATATGTGTAACAGTATTTGTTAAAATAAAAAAAAATACACAACCATAGCAAATAGTATGAACTCATTTAGTTGCTATACTATAGTTGTACTCTTTATGCTGTTGTTTGAGATCTTGGCGGCATAGAAAGATAGAGTATAATGTATACAGTATACTGTATACTGTTAATGGTATAAAGTATTCTGTAAATTGTATAATTTATCATTTATACTGTATACAGTATAATGTTCACTGTTAATTGTATAATGCATACTGCATCATGTATGTTGTAGTTGTATATTGTATGTTTACTGCATACTTTATTCAGTATACTGTATACAATATACAGTATCATGTATATTATATGTATACTGTATTGAAACTGTATAATGTACACTGCAAACCGTATTCAGTGTACTGTATACAGTACACTGTATACTGTATACAGTGTACTGTACTGTATAATCTATCCTGGCGTCGTATGCTGTATAATGTAAACTGTTATTGTATAATATATACTGTATAATGCATAATGTGTGCTGTATACTGTTTAATTTATACTGTAGTTGAATATTGTATAATGTATACTCTATAATTACTTTCTGAAATATCATTGATACTAGTTGAATACTGTATATTGTGTAGTGTAGTTGAATAATGTATATTGTATATTGTAGTTGACCACAGCACAAAGGCACACAAATCCGCACACAAATCGCAGATTGCATAAAATATAATTGAGTATAAAGCATCAAATTCATTGAAATTGTACAATATGTACAATAAATAGATATAAATATATATACATACTGTATATGATTATATATATCTTATATATACATATACTGTCATATATAAAATATACAGTAGTATATATTATATATTAGTAATATAAGAGAGAGAGAGAGAGAGGAGAGAGAGAGAGAAAGAGAGAGAGAGAAGAGGAGAGAGAGAGAGAGAGAGAGAGAGGAAGAGAGAGAGAAGAGAGAGAGAGACGAAGAGAGAGAGAAAGAGAGGGAGAAGAGAGAAGAGAGGAGAGAGAGAAGAAAGAGAGAGAGAGAGGTTGAATGAGAAGAGACAGAGATGTGTAATGGGGCGTAAATGCTTAGTTTTTATAGAGTATTATATGCGTGGTGCCGTTTTCTCCTGACACATCTCTTATCATAGCTTTGGCTTGTCCTTAAACCTCCTTTGGCATTGCCAGACTAAGTTATGTGGATTGTCTCCTGTGAAGATGGGATATTCTTGGAAGCACTTAGATTGCCCAAGAGAAATGCCTGTAAACCATCATTAGCCGGGGAGAGAGACTAGACGTTTAAGATGTAAAGATCCTGCTGTCGCACACATATAGCCCTTTTCTTCCAAGGACAAAACCAAACCATTAAATCATTGTACAATTATGGCGGAGCAAATCCAATTTGCCCCTTCTGAAAAAAGGTTTTATTAACAAATAAATTAATAAGATTTTCAAAGCGGCACAACTGAGAACAAAGAAATGTATAATGAAATATAAAAGTCAGTTTTTCTACTTGACATAAATTAGAATTGGTGAGTAGCAGATAGATATCTTGCACCAATAACAAGAAAAACAGAGTAATGTGTTGTTTATAATCTTATAGTGAGGCTGCAGCAGACTTCCAAAGACAAAAATCAAGCATCTGACTGGTGATGCCACTATGGCAGGGCGAGGTTGCATGTATTTAGCTGTTGTCTATCTTCTTGAGACAGCGGGGAGAAAGGCATACTTCACAACTTCCTTAAATCTCGGGAGGCAACTTCCAATTCCAAGCAACATCAAACTTTGGAGTGGTTCTGTATTTTAAAGGTGTCACCAGGGAACTGCACAGTCAACAAGTCGACACCTTGCCCATATTCGAAAAATCAACTTTCAAAGTCTTTTCACACCCTTGACACTCTTCTGCGCGGATTAACAGAGAAGTGGAGATTGGCAAGACTCGATTTACATTGTTCAGGAAAAGTTGCCCAACAGTTAAAAGAAAATGCGTCTTTTGAGGTGATGTACTGTATTCGCGAGTATATAATAACCTTTAAAAGAAAAAAAGTAGTATAGCTACTTCAGGTGACCACGTGCAAAAGCATCAAACCTTAACACGAGAGAGCAACGCAGAGATAGATTCATGGGAAATCAGACACATTTGCACATGCAGGACTGGTCCAAAAAACACAATACAGAAAGAAAGAAAGAAGAGAAAGTAACAAAGAAAGAAGTAACAAAGAAAAGAAACTATGACGAAAGAAAGAAGGGCAGAAGAGAGTGTGGTTAGAGTGAATGTTGAGTGACTGGTTGGAATAACAGATTCTGCGGACACTGTGTCACTTGATTAGTCCTCTTGATTACCATTATATGAAGGCCACACCACTGCTCTATTTCTCATTCCTACTCTACTCACCATTGTGGGTGAGGACCGCGTGATGTAAACCTGTCACCAGGGCTGATATTGAACAGGGTCCAACAACTCCCACATTCCATTGAGCTGGAAGAGGAAAAAAATAAAAAAAAATAAAAACAAAATAAAACAGACAGTGAATGTGTCAACTTCCTTTTCCTTTTTCCTCCTCCATCAAGTCCAAGCTGTACAGAAGCTCTCTCTTCATCTCTCTTCTCTCTCTCTCTCTCTCTCTCTCTCTCTCTCTCTCTCAATCCTCTCCTCTCTCTCTCTCTCTCTCTCTCTCTCTCTCTCTCTCTGTCTCTGTCTCCCTTTCTCCCTCTCTCCAGTTCTGTCTGTCGGTCTCTCTCCTTCACTCCCTCACTCTCTCTCTCTCTCTCTCTCTCTCTCTCTCTCTCTCTCTCTCTCTCTCTCTCTCTCCTGTCTCTGTCTCCCTTTCTCCCTCTCTCCAGTTCTGTCTGTCGGTCTCTCTCCTTCACTCCCTCACTCTCTCTCTCTCTCTCTCTCTCTCTCTCTCTCTCTCTCTCTCTCTCTCTCTCTCTCTCTCTCTCTCTCTCTCTCTCTCTCTCTCTCTCTCTATTCCCTCTCACCTCTCCCCCTCTCTCTCTCTCTCTCTCTCTCTCTCTCTCTCTCTCTCTCTCTCTCTCTCTCTCTCTCTCTCTCTCTCTTCTCTCTCTCTCTCTCTCTCTCTCTCTCTCTCTCTCTCCTCTCTCTCTCTCTCTCTCTCTTGTCTCTCTCTCTGTCTCTCCTAACGTCTCTCAACCCCCCCCCCCCCCTTCTCTTTCCCTCCCCCTCTCCCTCCTCACAGTCTTGTCATCTCAGATAGGTCAGGAATGTTTTAATTTTAGGAATAGATTCTGCTTGTCAAGCGAGGCTGGATGGGCCGTAGTTCAGGAGATGAGATGTGATGGGTGTAGAACAATAATACAAAAAGAGAAAGGGGGCTGGGGGATATAGGACTGAACAAAGAGCTCCATTTTAATTGGACGGATTTAATTACAATGAATGAAGATTTAAAGCAGGTATATTCACTGAGGTGTGAAATTAAACCTTGAATTACTGATGAAGCAAGGCATGGGGCTTCCACACAACAGTTAGAGAAATAAAAGCCGAATACAACAGGATATGAGATTGACCACTTGGCAGGGCGTGCTAATGATGTGAAGGAGGGGACGCGTCAGCGACTGTGGACTTCATAATGTAATGGCTGCGACATGCATGGATGGTGTGTGGATAGGTGACTGCCTTATATTAACTATGCTTGAAGCGCTAACAGAGAAAGACTTGACATGAAGTGAGACTCAGCCGCTTGCTTGCATTACAGACTACTAACCTTTCAGTTGGACTGGGAATTGTTTTTCCCCGGGGGATTAGGGTCTTGGAAGAAAGGGAGGGGGGGGGAAAAAGAAAACAATTAAAAATGCATAAATGAATTGAGGCAATCTGCTTGCTGCTTCGTATCCTCATGAAATCTGGATGTTCCTTTTCCCTGATGGAACGGTATCCTGACAGACGGACGGACGGACGGAGGGACTCCTGCCCGGTGTTCTTTTCAATGCTGCAAAAAATAAAAGGACAATAAGTGTTGTTTTGGGTTTTCACCTTTTAAAAATAAAATGATTGTGAGCAACCTGCCTACATAATGCATGCAATTAAAAATACATTGCTGAGGATAAATGTGCACATAATCATCCCTTATCATACTGGCTTCCTGGGAAGCACAAACGATGCTTATCTGGAAAGAGCGTGATATCCATCTTGTACCGTGATGATGGCGGGCTACAAAACCATCCACCAAACCTGGAGCGAAACCGGACATCTCTCCGTTCGGAGCCTGATGTTCACCACCCAGACCGGCAAAACGCATGCCAGCCCGACAAGCCAAGCCATTTGTGTAATTAGCAGTAATTAATGAACAGATCGCAAAGACTCGTTTGTATTTTAAATGATCTTAAATGAACTCATTAGCACTTGTCATCGCGGTGTACAGCAAACAGTGTGAGTACAATTAGATATTTGTCACATTAAAGTGTTTTTTTCTTTTTTTCTATGATGCCGTGTTTATGGCCTTCCACTTGTTCTGTTTAATACCTGCAAGAAAACCATATCCTACCTCTCCGTAACATTGTTTCCTCCGCACGGACATGAACTCTTTGACACAGGACGTATTAAAAATACAAAATTGAGGAAAATACTGCAATTCTGTTGTGTTTTCCGAGGCTTGTGTAATGATGTTTAGAAAACTGAATTGATTGAAATGTTCTGCTAAGCTTTCCTATCTGAATGTATGATCATTGGTCGTAGAATCGCCCTCGCCTCCCTTCTAAATCCTTAGCTGTGCGCGCCTGACAGGATGCATACAATAAAATATGTACCCTGTCTAGTACATCTCATTCTCCCCTGCTGAACCGGACAAGGGAGGAGGAACGAGCGACGATATTAAGTGCCATAATGAATCTAAAAAGCATAATTCATTCTGATCAAACACACTCATGGATGAGTCATGCACCGGTGAACTTTCCACTGACCGCCGATGGCTCCACAGCATACTGAGGGTGAGAGGAGGGAGGAGATGAGAGAGGAGGGAGGAGATGAGAGAGGAGATGAGAGAGGAGAGAGGATGGAGGAAAGGAGAGAGGAGGGAGGAGATGAGAGAGGAGGGAGGAGATGAGAGAGGAGAGAGGAGATGAGAGAGGAGAGAGGATGGAGGAAAGGAGAGAGGAGGGAGGAGATGAGAGAAGATGGAGGAAAGGAGAGAGCAGGGAGGAGATGAGAGAGGAGATGAGAGAGGAGAGAGGAGAGAGGAGATGAGAGAGGAGAGAGGATGGAGGAAAGGAGAGAGAGGAGGGAGGAGATGAGAGGAGAGAGGAGACTAGAGGAGAGGAGAAGGGAGAGGAGGGGAGAGGAGAGGAGAGGAGAGGAGAGGAGAGGAGAGGAGAGGAGAGGAGAGGAGAGGAGAGAGAGCCGGCGAGAAGGAGAGGAGAGGGAGGAGAGGAGAGGAGAGGAGGGGAGATGGAGGAGATGAGGAGAGGAGGAGACGAGAGGAGAGGAGAGAGGAGAGGAGAGGAGGGGAGAGGAGAGGAGAGGAGAGGAGAGGAGAGGAGAGGAGAGGAGAGGAGAGGAGAGAGAGGAGAGAGGATGGAGGAGAGGAGAAAGAAGGGAGGAGAGGGAAAATGAGAGAGAGTGTGTTGGATTGACAAGAAAACATCAATTCTAATTATTCCCAATATATGGGATCCTGAAAATGGCCTCACTAACAGTGGTGGCCGACCCAGCATCCTCCTCGCCCCTCCTTTGCAAAACCACCTCATCTTAAAAAAAAATGCCCACCCTAGACCTTTTTTTTTCATGAGCAGCATGGCTGGGACAGGTGTTTTATAGCCAGAGAAATAAAAGGAACAGCGAGTATAACACCGCAGCCACACTGAGGACAAAGGAAACAGGGGGAAGGAAAAGGTAGGATGATCAATTAATCCCGGCGGTAATTGGATGACTGTGTGTGTGTGTGTGTGTGTGTGTGTGTGTGTGTGTGTGTGTGTGTGTGTGTGTGTGTGTGTGTGTGTGTGTGTGTGTGTGTGTGTGTGTGTGTGTGTGTGTGTGTGTGTGTGTGTGTGTGTGTGTGTGTGGTGTGTGTGTGTGTGTGTATGTGTGTTGTATGTGCCTGCTCGCACACGCCTGTGTGTTTGTGTGTACGTATGTGTGTGTGTGGGTGTGCGTGCGTGCGTTCGTGTGTGTTCGTGTGTGTGTGCGCCTGTGTGTGTGCGTGTGTGAAGCGGTAATGCCATAATGAAAGTCATCCATTGTGCACATTCTTTCCCTGGTCGTTGAACCATCCCCCTCATCATCCTCTGGATCTCAGGTGCTTAGCCATGCAAATCTGCCTGACAGCCCAGTACATCTCTGTCTGCCTAATTGGACAGTATAGAGTTGTTTATGGATAGTGGAGACATTTAGGACTCAGTTGGGGGCTGCTCAAAAATCATTAGCAAACGGCCCCTGTAACTGGACTGTCAACTCCGCTTCACCGGCGTCAAAGCCTGCGGAAAAAAAAAAGTGTGTTTCTGTCAGCTGTACGCCAAAGAGTTCTTACGAGAAAGGGAAGAAAAAAAAAATAAACGGGTAGGAAAACATAGTTGCATACTTTGCTCAACATTCATACATGTTATGAAACAGGAGGAGTTGACTTCCAGCAGCTGGCCGTAGAGCTCTCCATTGCATGGTTTTTGATGTGTAAGCAAGGTGGCGTTTTTTATTAATTAGCAAAACAATCCATCTGTGGAACTTGCAGGGGCTGGGGATGTGTACTGCCGCCTCTCAGAGGTGAGGCAGGAGCACACACTAAGTCTCTCTTCCCTCCCTTTCTTTCTCCAGGTTCGCACAATCTGTGCACAATCAGCGCATCCTTTGTCTCGGGCAGATCCAGGAGATAAGGGGAAAAGACCTACGCTTGTTGAGAATTAATGGTCCTTGTTGTGTTTCTCCTGTCTTCCAGATACATATCAACTTCATGTACGTAGTGATTTCCTATAGTGGGATCGATAGTTTCCACGGTGCTGGAGATCAGCCTCTCTGAAGGCCTTTCCCTGGAATGAAAGGGTATGGTGATGGTAAGTTATGATTGTAATAATGTTTGGGGTATGAGCTAACAGATGGTATATAAAGGTATAAAGCTTACGGTATGAAGCTGGTTTTGATGAGGTATTCTATAGATTGTTTAGGTCAGACTAAGGCACTGTATTTGGAGACACACACAAAAAAACACAATAAGACACGTACACAGACACACACACACACACACAGGCACACACAATCGTCAACAGGATGAAAATTTAATGTTTTTGTCAGACAGTCATAACTTTGTATCCTACGTTTACAGCTTAGAATGCTAAATCTAGCCTCATGCTGCTAGGAGTAGCAAACTCCCACTGGAAGTATGTGCGGTCTGTCTTATTAATGCTTAAAGGTGAGGTGGCCTCCAGACATAAGCTTTAAGAGGGATGGGTCCCAGCCAATATACACAGAGGAGATGTTGGTGCACAGGGAAGACCTCACACCCTTACACACCGCATGGTCAAAGAATAGAAGGGATAAGATCACAGGCCTAACATGGAGAATAGAAGAGGTAAGATCACAGGCCTACCATGGAGAATAGAAGAGGTAAGATCACAGGCCTAACACAGCGAAAATTGCTGTAAAGTGCGTATGAACGTGTGTGTCGTATTTTTGAATTTGTTTGTTCTTTGTGTTAATGTTTTTCCATGCAATTGTCAGCTGTACTTCCAACCATGTATGACAGCAGCAGTGGCAGTGTGTGCCAGCAGAGAAATGGCAAAGAACAAGCAGTGGTTTGTTTGGCGGGTCAAAACCAAAAACAGGTTGGCCAGGAGACCGATTTTTCTAACTTTAGACACAATATATCACGTGCAAACACAGCAAGTGGCTGTGACCTAACAAAACGACATGAAGAGGTAGTAGTGTCTCTCGCCCTACCACCTCCCCTCTCTCTCTTCCTCTCTCTCTCCCTCCCTCCCTCTTTATAGCTAACCACCAATCAATGGCAAACCGGTGTCTATTGTGTTAGGTGCTCATTCCCCCCCCCCCCCCCCCCCCCCCGCTTCCCCTCCTTGCCTCTCCTCCGCAACCACCACCCCAACCTCCACACCCATCTCCACCCCATCCCCTTCTCCACATTACAGAAATGTTTCTTCCCATCAGTGCCTTGGCTTATCCCTTCCCGGGTGACATTGAACTTCCCATGGCCCAGCCGGGGAGACACATCTCTGAACTCCCACCATCGCTCTTCAGCCCCCCTAACAATTTAGTAATGAAGTATTGATTTCCAGATTCTTCTCTTATGGATGATATTAGATTTTGTTTGATAAACTGTGTCTGGGACTCTAATCCGCAGCGTGAAACAAAGAGCCACTGGAGGGCTAATGACCGGAGAACATCGATGAACTCATTTCATCAATTTGTAACACTTGACAATGAAAAAGGGCAGGCATTTCTCAGGCAGCAATGTCAAAGTTTATTGCTCGGAGGTACCGTCTTATTGGTAGCCAGACATCTTGCGCAGCATTCAGCCTTAATTTATGGGCCCCAATGTGCCAGTTACTTTTAAAGGAAATGTTTGGATACTGGGGAGGATATTAGGGTTGCACCTGGGTTGTCTGAGTTCCAGTGCCACTGGGGATGCATGTGTCATGTCAGGAAACAGTCATCCAGCGAATAGGGGAGGCACATGGTTGGGCTGCTGCCAATGAGAGGAGAATGCTATTTAGGACATAAATCACGCAATGTTACACACAAGTCACACATGCATGGGTGCATACGAATTCCACCTTCTCTGGATTGTTTGTTGAGAGTTCGCTGGCCTGAAGTGTTCTCAATAGAAGTGTGTGAGCAACATTTTTATGTTTTTAATATATATTTACGTATTCATATATATGTTTATTTAAATGTCATTCTCTGGAAAAAAAAATATAGCTTTAAAATATTGATTCATTGTTTAAATTGCAATCTTTGTAGTCTATTCCCATTACACATACATTTGATCACTTGAAACTAATTCTAAAGTTTAACACATTTCAAAGCTCCTCAAGATTATTTCTATGTGGTAAAATATAACGTTTTTAATTGCTGATGGAACTCGCCCGACTAACCGTAAATGACACCAGTAAAACGACATCCGCTGGTGGGCACCTTCTTAATAACTGCTGATGCTAAATGTCATTGTACTGCACAGTGATGAGAAAGGTGCTGGGTTCAAGATGACGCAAAACATTCTACAAGTCAGAGATTTGTGATTAGCAAAAGGCTAATCTTAATATATCATTTAATGACAGTGTCTTTGAAGAAGAGAGGGCGTGCCTGCATTGATATTATGATGAAAATCTCAACAGTGACATAAAGCAGTTTGTTGTTTAATAAAAATTATCTACATATTATGAAGAATGCCCACATCTATATGTATGCATATATATACTGTAACTGCGTATGTCTCCTTATTTGAAACTGAAACTGATGGTGTGCATCTCTAATGCCAAATATTACGACTGACATTCCGAAATTATTAATCAAATAATTTGGTAATTTCTGCTTAGATTTTTTTCTCTCTATGCTTTTTACCTATGATATACGTATGTTATCTTCAGGTCAGGGAGTAAAGAGCTACATGGGAAGTAAGGAGTTAATATTCTTCAAATAAAAATATGAAATAATGTATGCTATATATCAAAATATGCATAGAGAGGGAGAGAGAGAGCAGAGTGCAGAGAGAGAGAGAGAGAGAGAGAGAGAGAGAGAGAAAGAGAGAGAGAGAGAGAAGAGAGAGAGAGAGAGAGAGAGAGAGAGAGAGAGAGAGAGGAGGAGAAGAGAGAGAGAGGAGAGAGAGAGAGAGAGAGAGAGAGAGAGGGGGGGGGGGAGATGGAGGTGGCACATTTAACCAACAAAAGAGTTACCATGTTGTTGCAGCGTCCGCCTGAGGGACATTCAGGTGCCAGGTCATCTTGTGTGAAGGTGTTTTACTCAGACTGTAACTGTAGCTGGGCTTGCATTTGGCTAAAGAGTAAAGAAACCATGCATATGTCCTGTCTCCAGAGCACAGGAGAGTTATCTCCTCCATGTTCTGGACAACTTCACTTCTGCACAACCACTTCCAAGTTCACGTGGCACAATCAGTGAAGTTCAAACGTGTGTACCAGCATTAGCTCATATACCGATGCATGTAAGTTGTTCTTTTTAAGTCCCTTACATATTCTATTCTTGATAGTTCTAGAATTGCTTTTCTTAACTTAATAGCGGCTGTTGTGCCGACTATTTATCTCATGCAAAGTCAAATCACTTATTTCCTCTCATTCATCCTGATAGGACAGAGAGACCCAAGGAACATCAGCCAATTTAGGCCGAAAATCCCAGTTCAGCTTGGAGTAATGTGATTTCCCTCCTCCCTAGAAATCTACATTTATAGTGCTTATCAACTGCATTACTGGCAGGTAGGAGGAATAACCCAATTTGAGCTTACTTGTTTCTCTGTGTGTAGTATTCAGTGTCACAACGCATTAGAGGAGGAGCGCTATTGCCTTGTGGAGTGGAGGTGTAGTTGTCTCTATCCCCACCACCCCCCCTCCCTCTCTCTCTGCTCACACAGCAACAGTATGTGCGCTCATTTAGCCGCATGTTTGTGCATTACACAGCCACTTAGGCTGGTAGGTACAGTACACAGGAATATCAATAGCATTGGGGAATGTTCCCATTGAATCCAGAAGTACAGCGTCTTGTACAGGAGACTTCCAGAACACGATAATGCTGGTGGATTTCATGAGGGGAAAGATATATTCTAAATAGGAACCCCTTTCAACATTGGACGTCCATCTTAGAATATACCTCACATGCAAAACTATTGAAATGTTTTTCTGATAGCAATCTGGCCCCTCCCCGACCCCTCACATGGTCTGGTCATGTGACCTGAGGGACGGACCCCCCCCCCCCCCTATCAGTAATAGGGTAATAGCAGTAATACAGCAAGGCTGCGGTAATGAATGACCCACAGTTCACAACCACATCACCACAGAGGTCAGCCCCCCCTGGAACAAGGGCGGCACTTCCACCAAGGTGATTATTGATAAAGAATGACACGCCAATGTAGCCTCAGGAGGGGGGTGGGGGGGAATACACCCCAGGGGCCAATCACAACTCAGCTCATGTTTTCATAGAGGGAAACCAGCGCAATCTATAAATACAGGGGCGGAACGTTATGCCCTACCTATCCAGTCACCATAAAAGAAACGGAGTGGAAACCATCAGCGAAGCAGGGAGCCATGTCAGATCCCTTTAGACACAGTACTCCTAATGTCTTTTAAAGGAGACAATTGTTTCCTTCTCCTCTCTGATAAAGCAAAAGGTCCCGTATCAGGCAAGGTCAATGTGTATTTAGGCATTCATATCCTTTATGCACTGTGGGCTAAGTCAAAAGTATTATTGGATGGACTTTCTGATTGTATAGCGAACAAATGTTTGGACCAAATGGACATTTGTACTAAAAAGACAATGCATACAAAATAGGTGACAACGTTAATGTATATTTAAGTCCTTTGTGGGGCACACGTATATGAACAAAGTTTCTTTTTTTTAATTCTCAAAAACCGACAAAATAAGCAGGAAAAAATACAACATGAAAGACTAAATACAAAAAAATGAGGTGACATTGGCTCATTTTGAGGACACTGTAGAAAGATAGATTGGTGGAAACTACAAGACAGGGCTAAACTCTTGAAAAAAACGGCAGTTGCTTAGGAGGGGCCATGTCCTACCAATCACTCTCCTCTCCTAAAGGGGCTCCAATGGTACCTGAGGGGAAATCTCATGGCTGTCATCCCAGAAAGCCTGCCGCAATGAAGCCTGTTTACCATCTGCTCCCCATATGAGCCCAAAACAAGCCCTTTTCTCCCAAAAAATGTACCTCCATCCCACTATCAACAACCCATATATGTGCACGTATTGTGCATTAAGCTAGATCTGCAGTAGCCCTCCTAAAATCTTCACAATTTTGTGAAGACCCTGTATTGGCTTAGATATCGGCAACCTCTGACGATCAAACATGTTTTGTTGTCGAGTGCCTGGGAAGTGTATCACGGCCGGCCTCTGCTCGGGCCATCTGAGAGTGAAAAAGCACAACAGTGGGACCCCGTCAGCATAACACTTCCTGTAAATAACCCCTCCATGCCTTTGGTTTTATCATTCCCTGCAAATTATTCTGGGCCCCTCCAGAGCAGACGAGAAATAGCATTATTTTATGGCATGGAAAGAAAAAGAGGAGAGGAGATAAAAAGAGGAGTCAGGGAGAGAGAGGCAGAGGAAAGAAGATGGAGATGGGTCTAAAAAAGGTCCTTTAGGGAACATGGTTTAAATGAAGTTCCGGGAATGACACAGGCGTGCAATGAGGCGTGGATGGAAAATATACGCTGCACATCATCGGATAGAGATGCCAGTGGAAATGGCTTCATTGAAGTGTCAACCCTCATCCATCAATCAATCATCCGCAAGAAACAATAACGCTGCAGTGATGGGGCAGCT
Source organism: Melanogrammus aeglefinus (assembly GCA_900291075.1). NCBI lineage: Eukaryota > Metazoa > Chordata > Actinopteri > Gadiformes > Gadidae > Melanogrammus > Melanogrammus aeglefinus. The sequence goes on from OLKM01000051.1 coordinate 69,410, forward strand.
TTTATGGGGCTTACTCATGGGTATCGGAAACAGCACTTAAGGGTAGTTCTGACACTGGGAAAGAAAGAATCCAGGGTGTGGTGCTTATTCCACATGAAGGTGGAGTTAAGGGTAGGTCTGACACTGGGAAAGAAAGAATTCAGGGTCAGGTGGCTATTGCAGATGCAGTGAGAGTTAAGGGTCGATCTGACACTAGAAAGAAAGAATCCAGAGTAAGGTGCTTATTGCACAGGTAGACAAATATAGAGCACATACAGAAAGCTAAAAGTTAAGTAGACAATCCACCCCTGGCTCGAGAACAAAAAAGGGAAGAAAGAAATCATGGGTTTAGCTTTACTAAACCAGTAGCATTGTATCTGTCTTGGATTAAAATTAGATATATAAGCTTGGGATGTGGCTATAGAGTACTTATTTATACAAATAAAGCAGAAATGCCTAGCATATTAAACCATTGCATTCTCCTTAAAATGATTGCGCCTATACTTTTGTTTTGAGGCCCTGTAGGCCTACATTTCAATTCATATCTTGCAACAATTATACAATAATGGTAACCCAGTCGTACAAATGTTATGGGATAGCATATTATTTTGCATTGAAGGCAGAGGACAGTGTTTTCCTACCATGAACCCTCATTTGGTTCAGGGATCATAAAATTAAACAATAAACAAAAAAACAACTGCTAAATAGTCCATCAGTCGCTTTTGCTGTGTGCGAGTGTTTTGATTTCCCCAAACTAAGTCTCTTGATGGCTTCCCTGCAACATGAAACATGACACATCATCCATTATTCTGTACGTGTGCCTTGCTATCTCAGCCCTCTCCATATGGCCCCCGTTGTCTCCAGACACCCAAATCCCTTTCCTGAGGCCAGAGGCTGTTTTAGTGGGAACCATTACACTGCTCCTCTTCCTCAGAGGGAGGGTGACGATGATGAGCAATCACAGCACAGCCTTTCTGCCTCAAATTGTGACAGGATATTCAACAATTGACCATATCCACATTGTTGGCCCAATTGCCGTTCATGCAATGTTGGCAATCTGGAGGTTATTAGTTGATGAATTGATTGATGACTGAGGTTGAAATACGTACACAGGAAGACACATACACTTGGTTTACCTAACAATTATATAGGAAGGCAGGAGTTAGTTTGATTGCAAACAGCAGGAAATGCTTATGGAAAATTGTCAGTTTGCCATTAGGTCTATAGAAGAATGTTACCACATCTAATGGCCACATAGTCTAAAATAAGTACACTGTCACATGGATGGGATGTTCCACACTAATTTGCTATAACCCTTCTATGGTTATTTTCCTTTCAACATTTTTTTTGAGAAAAAGATTTACTATGCTTTGGCAGCTCGGTGGCTCCATCTGCTCGTGTGCTAACCCTGTAGGTAGTAGCCTACGCCTTGTAGCTCAGCGGCTCAACCTGCTAGTGCTAACCCTGTAGGTAGTACGCCTTATAGCTCAGCGGCTCAACCTGCTAGTGCTAACTATGAAGGTAGTACGCCTTGTAGCTCAGCGGCTCAACATGCTAGTGCTAACCATGAAGGTAGTACGCCTTGTAGCTCAATGGCTCAACATGCTAGTGCTAACCATGTAGGCAGTACCCTTGTAGCTCAGCGGCTCAATCTGCTAGTGCTAACCATGAAGGTAGTACGCCTTGTAGCTCAGCGGCTCAACATGCTAGTGCTAACCATGAAGGTAGTACGCCTTGTAGCTCAGCGGCTCAACCTGCTAGTGCTAACCATGAAGGTAGTACGCCTTGTAGCTCAGCGGCTCAACGTGCTAGTGCTAACCATGTAGGCAGTACGCCTTGTAGCTCAGCGGCTCAACGTGCTAGTGCTAACCATGAAGGTAGTACGCCTTGTAGCTCAGCGGCTCAACGTGCTAGTGCTAGCCCTGTAGGTAGTACGCCTTGTAGCTCAGCGGCTCAACATGCTAGTGCTAACCCTGTAGGTAGTACGCCTTGTAGTGACCTAGGCTCTATTCCAACCTGTGGTCCTATGATGTATGTAATTTCTGTCTTCTACAATCCGGTTCCCTGTCTCCCTTCACTGTCCTGCCCATATAGGCAAATATAGGCATTGGGCTGTGTCTCTTGTTACACACAAATGAGACGAAATCCTTTATTGTGGTGGAAAAATAGCAATGTCATATGTTGGTTAATACCTTTTTTTCTATAAGAAGGCCTGGAATATCAACAAGAAAAAATACATATTAATTGAAATATGCCATAAAACATATGCATTCTCTGTATTTCTTTCCTCCCTAAAGAAATATTCTATGTCCTCCCCCATATAAATCCCCCAAAATACATTTTAAGTCATGAGTTCTAGGTTTATAATAAATGTATTGTAATACAACGTATAACAATACGGAAATATGCCCAAAAAACGGTTTCATACAACAAGAGTGTTCAGCTGTGAAAGTGCAGCAGATATTCTCAATGCTGTTCATGTTAGCAATAACAAATAAATGTCAGTCAGATTTGAGGGTTCCCAAATTGAGAAATAAACAAAAGAACAGGAAAAAAAAAATAGAAAATGGGACATCTCGGTAACAATTTCGTACATCTTTGTTTGTTGAAGGTGCGGTTTGACATAAAAACCCTGGAAGCTTGTTGGGGAGAAGGAAAATGCATCATTTTGGACATGCGGAATTCTGAATAGCAGGAGACATGTCATAAACTATAGTCAACTTGGCTACTCTTACACACATTTGCCTTACGTTTGCCACAGTGTGGGGGAATATGAGAGTGATGCTAAGTGAAATGCTCATTTTGTGATTACCGAGGGCCATGGGCAATATGCACTAATGTGAGCTAATGCAAAAGATTACACAGTGCTGGCTCAGGGGAACAGGCAGCAAACAGATGTGGTTTAGTCTGAAAGGGAGGGGTTTAAAAGCTGATGCATTACTATTGGACATTGTTAAGAATAGCTATTAAGATATAATTGATGGAAGTGTTGTCAATAGTCTTGGTTTGAATATGTCAACATCAAAAACTTAAGAATTGTCTTTGTATAGGGCGTTTTTTTGTTTTTTTTAACTTTGACCATAGTGTTGGAATATATAGGCCTAATTGAACTAAACTGTTGCAGAAATCTTTTGGCTTGTTGAAAGGCAGTATATTTGATCGTGACTGTAGCCTTTGAAAATACTGCCCTCTAGTGTTCAGAATAAACATGCAACCGCTCATCAAACCACTGATTCTTAACCTACCACAACGGTAACAAGCCTTTCATTATGAAGTGTTAGAAATGTTTGCCTAAACAACAAAGCTGGTGGATTGTGTCTGGGTAAGGCATAAATTATAAGGGTAAACATTAGGGTAGATATACATGTGAAAGGCAAATCAAAGAGGCAAATAACTTAACACAAGGCTTTATTTGTTGGAAAACATACTAATTAACACAATTGATGCATCCAATTTGTTAGTAAGTTTTGCTGAACCTGAGACTTTTCTCTTTCACAGTGTACAATGTTTTGAGTCATTAATATTGACAGCCCATTAGTCTTTCCAAAATAAATTAGGGACCAATCAGGAAAACTAAATTGTTAAACACATGATGGTAATACTTTCAAGACGTTGCAAAATATTGGCGAGTACTTAAAAGCACTGTACATCGGTCCAAAAATACCAATCCCCCTGATAGTTGGTACAGATTTCACAGCCGAAGGGGCACAACAGTATATCGTTTTTTCTTTCTGGCCAATTGAGTCATTACAAAATTCAGAATTCAAGTAGTATTGCCTTGAAATTATGAACTAAATGTTACGTTCCAAGATGGAAAATACCAGATAAAAGTAGGCAGGCACTTGATACGCCTCGGCCTTCCACGGCCAAGATGCATATCCGCCCATCAAATGGAAACACATAAACATCTGGCACTTACCCAGATAAAGAACGTCGGGCAAGGAACGACTGAACAGTCGACATCAAAGTAACACCTTTACCAAATAACAGTGTCAAGTCTCTGAACTGAGGTAGACCACATAAACTAGCATTGTAACAGTATGCTGTAGCCTGTTGGTGACCCACTGGTATAAGGAACCAAAATAATAACAAACCCCAACCATTCAGTGCTTTGGGGAACAACAGTGCTGGAGTGCTGCACAATGATCTGGCATACAGCAGAAATAAAAATACCCAACTATTGCAAATACTACTATACAAGCTTTAAACAAAATTCTCTCCCACATTAAAAAAAAAAAAGGTAATGATGGAAATGGAGTTTCACAGTTGTAGAGTTCTAGTGGCAATAGGCAGAGGGAACCTTGTATTCAAACAAGTAACGCATGACTTAACATTCAGAGGAAAAAAATGCTCTACTTTAAACATGGCCTGAGTTCTAGATAGCTTGTGAAAAACTATCTTTCTTATACACAAAATAAAATGGAAGTAACAATAAGTGAAGGTAAGAAATAAAGATACGACCATCCTTCTGTCTTGAATCCTAGAATACAAACCCTCCTAAGTTTCTCAATGCTTTACTTTTAAAAACATGGAAGAAAATAAACTGATTTGACTTTGTTAAATGACTAAAGTTGTGTACTGTAGCAAAGCAGCTTGGAAACAAGAACGATTGCAGATAGGATCTAGTCTAGATCAGCAGTTCTTAACAGTTTACCCTGGTGATGTATTACTAACTCTTGTCCGCATTGCCATAACGTTCCCCAGTGAATGGGGCAGGATGCTCGAGCCTCTGAAGATGGGGCAGACTCGGTAGATGTTGGTAGTGAGTAGTTCTGCTTCCTGATTAAAAGAAACAAAGCAGCAGAAAAACATTGGTAAACTGACAATCAAATTGTGAACGTTATGATACATTAGAAATCATTTTATTCCATATATTTAGTTTAAGTCCTTGCATACCAGCTCTGGGATGGGCCAGCCCTCCATGGCTTGGGAATGCCGGGTTACCATGGTAGAGTGTGGCAAAATCAGCCGGGGAACAGGATCGCAGGATGTTCATTATATTCCAGTCGGTATCCATGCTGCCTCCACCCACAGGTAGAGACTTCGATGGACCCGTGACCTCAGACACAGTGGCGGCAGAAGAACTTTGTGATGACGTCTTCATGGTTCTCCTCAAGCCAAGCAGTTGGTTGGCTGCATCAACGTTTGGCACCCTAAAGTCATGCTTCTCAACGTGGTCAGTCTCCCTGCCTGGCGGGAGGCAATACTTGAGTCTCTTGTTCGAGGGTTGACCCAAGTCCATCTGGGGGAGGCTCCCAAAGCGGCTGGAGAGACAGAGCCTGGCCGCATTAGAGTGCCACATGACCCCAGGTGTCACCGGATAACTTCTCTCGCCAATCCCTACTCGGTCCGATGGATGGTATGGGGCCATTGCATGTTTATTGTTACTGGACTTCTTCTCCACTTCTGTAAACCGAGAAGATTCCTGATTAAGTTGTTGTTGTTGTGTTGTTCTATCTTTGCCCCATATCTCTGCATCTCTGGGGCCACCTTCTGTGTGGGTACATGCATAGGGGAGCGTTTGGGAGCTATGACTGGGGGCGCTGAGGGAGTCTTGTCATCCGCTTTACCAGCCTGGGGTGTTGGGGAACCGGTTCGACGGGGGTGTCTCCTGTCCGTCATACAGAGTGGAGTGACATCATTTCCTTCAAGGGCAGGGGGACAGCCTGTAGAGCGCTTGAGTTTCAGACTGGATCTGCTCTTTTTAGTCATGTCTGACCGATCTTTATGAATAAGGTTTTGATGCATCACCAAAACTTCGGGGTACAGTGTTTTGAATGTGCAGGATGTACAGAAATTTGGAATCAATGCGTTTTGGTGTTGAGAACTTGTCGACATGTTGAGTGTGACCTTTAAAGAAAGACTCAATGGAGCATCAGAGCTTTCGTCTTCCGTCTCCGGCTTCATCAAGTTAATAGGTACTGGGCAAGTGATGGATGTATCAGCAGTTTTGGAATCAGGCCCATTAGTTTCCTTCTCTATTGGTACTTTTAACTTGACCCATCAGTTTGTGAACCTTGGCTACATCACCGTCCAGTACTTTTTCTGGTTTGCTATTGGAGTATGGTTTAGGCACAGGCACCCACAGTTTGGCTCTAACTGGGGCCCTTCCATTGTCTCTACACTCTTTATCGGTTGGCAACGGCGCAGGAGACACAGGTCTGCTTGAGAATTCACTTAATATTTGTTCTTTATGGCGTCGATCAAGGTGATACTTCAGTGACGTTTTCTGTGCTGCTGCATAGTCACAGTACATGCATTTAAATGGCTTTTCGCCTGCAAAATAAGTATATGTATTAGTTTAAGACAAATGTCACGACCCGAGCCGGTCAAGACACAAAGAGCACTTCAAATATAAAACAGGAATGGGTTGAAATTATTAGCCATCATTTCATTGCCTCCCTTTTCTTAACATACCTGTGTGGGTCCTGAGGTGAATAGTGAGGTAATAGCTTGACCGGAACGTTTTGGAGCAGTAACTACATTGCCTTGATCTGACTTTTGATCTGTCAAATCCGAACTCCCCTATGAAAAGAAAAGAGCATTTCAAGTTTACTTTGTGCGCAGTGAGGGTCATTTTGCTCATTGTTTTTAAAATGTTTTGGAAATAAACACATGTAAAAGGGATTTTCAACACCGTCCCCCATTTTACCTGGCCCCCCCACGGCTTCTGAAACGGCTGCCTCCTCAGAACCATCCTCCAAGCCCTCCTCTGTGGGGTCCAGTGGACCCGCTTTGGATGCCTTCCCATCAGCACTGGGGCTCCCCCCTTCTCTCTCCCTCTTGTGGACCCTCGAGTGCAATACCAGTTGGTGATAGGTCCTGAAATGTCGTCCGCATTCCTCACATGTGGTTGGCCTTGATTTGTCTCCTTGGATGAGAGACCTGTGGTCTGGTTCAGGAGATGGCATCCCAACCGTATTCTGCCTTTGGGACCGCAGCTCTTTGACCAGGCCCTCTTTTATGGACTTGTCTGCTTGACTCTCAGTCCATATATTACCCAACTCCTCTTTATCGGAGTTGCCGTCTTCATTGTCCGTGCTGGCATCCAACCCCAAATCTTTTGTGTTATTTGGACCAACTGCTATCTTCCCCTTAGTAGCTAGTTGCCAAGCTTGATATGTATTGAATGGGTCTAGCTGGGGAATCCATTTGGATGACCTTTCTGTTTGTACGTTCATTACTACAGAGGATGGCCTTAGCTTGAGACTCCCAAGAAAAGTTTCTTGTTCATTCTGGGACTTGGGGCCATCACCCTGGAATGCCACCATGTTATCTCTACCAGGCTCCCCATCTCGATTGTGTACTTTACTATGCTCAGCCAAACTTTTGTGATCAGGGAAGAAAAAGCCACAAACCATGCACATTTCATAAAGGGTGACTACTGGCTGAGTGTTCAGACCCTGAGTAGCACCATTGATTGTGCTAGGGGTCTCCAGGTCGTGTTGGGCCTTTTTAGCTCCAGACTTGCTTCCATGCATCTTCATGTGGTTCTTCAGGAACCAGGGCTCTCTGAAACGCCGTCCACATACACTGCAGCAGTAGGTAAAGTAGTCCTTGTGCTTCCGCAGGTGGTTCTCCAGCTCACTGGCATCCTGGGACACCTGACCACACAAAATGCAGCTGAGCACTTCAGCCTTATCCCTAGGTTGGGTAAACAGCACGGGTCGTTCTTTGTCCTCCGTGATGCGGAACTCGGCCTCTACGCACAGAACAGATGGTTCAAAAAGTGTGGTGGGGTGTTGGCTTAGGACATGGGGGCCGAGATCTGCCTGCTGATGAAAACTCTCGTCACAGAACATGCAGGAGACAGCTTTTTCTATTGTTGGGCTGTGAGGTGTCATGCTAGAACCAGGGGGCCCTGGCATGTTGGCATGACTGCTGATAACATCTTGGCTGAGTCCATCTGGGCTCTCCGCAAACGCTGGTAAGGGGTGAGTGGGCATTTTCTTCAATTGATGGTGCAATCGTGCTTGTGGCTATCCTGAACTGGAAACCTGCCGAAAGGAAAAAGACTTCCTTTAAAATATGCAGCGTAAAATAATGACTTTGTGGAACCAAATATTAATGTGATAATTGACAAGAAAGACAGTGTGCATACATAAATGTTAGACACTTGTGTTTTTCCATTGAAACAGGAAATATGTTCCTTTAGCAATCGACTTGTATACTCATTTCCTCTCGGCGTTAACCACTGAAAAGCTGATAGAACCAGATAAAGCAAAAGCAATGTTTCAGCTTGATTAATCTTATTTTGTACATAGTAGCCAATATATAATATACCTTTAAAAGTATACAAGGCAAACTTAATAGTGTCAGTGCTTACTTTCAGTATTTAAAGATTTCAGCTAACTTTATACTCATTAGGCCTGCATGAAAATGGTCATAGGGAAGGGAAACCTACACTTAGGAATGACGTCATAAGTTTTGTTGTTGAGGAAAAAAAAGGTTAAAAAAAATTGAAGTACGATGTGATGGTATACTACCTATTATGTTTCAATATAACATACCTTTCTATACTGAACGTCTTGAACATTTTAAAGAACATTAATAGGATTATCAATGCTCAACTATGCTCAAGAGTGGAGTAAGGATATGCCTTGTCACAAACTCCTATTAATCAACAAGTGCCAAAACTATATATATGCACACACACACACACACACACACACACACAACACAACACACACAACACACACACAACACACACACACACACACACACACACACACACACACACAGTATTTTCTTCTATGAAATGTGGTGAATGTACAATTAGCTAATTAAGTTAAGGGTTGGATAGAAAAGTGTTTTACAAAATCTGAATAAATATACATAAAGACGATACTAGATATCATGTAATTCCACTAAACTGAATATGCTCATGGTATCACTAGGTTGTATTTAGCATATTCGTGTAAAGTTACTTTATCGTGTTGTAACGTTATGCCACTAAAGTGAACACAGGCAGCTGTTGATAACGTTAATGAGCCACAGTTCAAGGTTTCACATGCACCCTTTCTGTAACGGATTAACAACTTCAACTTTAACAACTCGTTATTCAGGGAGTAGTTCATCGTTTACTCGTTATTCAGAAGAAGTTCAGCCATAACAAGTGTAACTCTTAAGACTAAAGACTAACTCCCCTAACCACTCGTTATTTAGATTAGAGGTGACGTTCGTCGTAAAAACCAGTTGGGCCACTACTTGATAAACAGCTACTGATGTGCTTTCTAACCATTATTATACCATTATTCGGTTGTATCTCAATCAAATTTTAATATATAGATAATGTGCATTATACTAACATAATAAGCACAGCTAGTCAATTTGAACCAAAAACGAAAGTTTTAAAAAAATATATCAAAATCGATAGTAGATCACGAGGAAGATAACAAAAGAAAAGGATTGCAAAAGTTAAAGTTACCTATTGGCGATCAAGACTACTGATTAAAGCCGAGTGCACTTTTAAAAAGGAAGTAACCTGCTAGGAAAAAAGCACTAGAAGGTTATCCAACCTTACTGCTTAAAACCTACTCTACTTATTAGAGCGCACCTACAAAAGATAAAGACTACAATCAACTGCTTAAAGCCGTATGCACTCACTAAAGTGCAGAATAATGAATAGGTCGCCAATGCGTGTTTCCATTGTAAATAGGTTTGTGTAAGGTTTTCCATGCATTATGATTTAAGGTTTTCCATACATTAAGACGAATGGTAAGCTAGCCTTAACCATGTCGCTAGCCACGGTTGTCTCAACTCAAAATGTTGAAACTCACCAACAACACCTTCCAGCTCTGAATGTCCGGATACACTTAGACTGATAAACCAGGGAATTAGGCTCACCAGCTAGCCATCTACGTGAGTTTCTTCCTCCTCGGGCGACGCTGGACGGACAGTGGTCAACTATATCGTTAAGAGTCGTCTAGGTTCGTTCAATCCTCTCAGTTCTTAAGTCGTGCAGCTGTTGCGTTCTGGTGCGCGCGCTCGGCGAGTCTCGGCGAAGATGAAGCGCGTGCACCAAAGCAAACTTTCCTTAAACGGGGTCACGTGGGCACAAAAGAAAAGATGATTATTTAGCATACATGTGGAAGCGTACGTTTATAGTATAAACGTTCATCTTTTCTTTCCACTCAATCGTATAGCCTTTATACGATTGGTGGGATAATGGGGTTGTTTGTGCATGTCCAATGTGCATGACTTTTATGTGACTCTAGTGGCTTTTGTCAATAATTGGTTGTCGGTAAGAATTGAAGTTCCCATAAATATAATGCAGCATCAATGAGGGCTCATTTGCGAGGAAAACGTAGTACAAAACGGCTGACAATAAGACATCTGCCCCATATCTAACATTTTGGTATATTATATTTCATGTAGGCTATTCCATTATAAGGTAGGCCTACATTTTGGAAAATAGGATTTCTTCAAATCCCCGTGTTCGGGCTCAACCATTTGCAGCCAGCGGGTGAGGGGGGTTGGGGATTGTCTAGCATTTCACACGGCGATGGCAGGAAGGGTGGTGCAAAGACAAACCCTAAGAACCTGTTGGAAGTAGGCCTACGTAGGCCTATAACGTATCTGCACCTTTTGGTTTAACCCTAGCCAAGTTGAGACACTATGTAATCATCCATGTTATAGACACTAGATTTGATCAGAACTAAAAGCATGCCACCATCGTTAAAGCAGATATTCCGGATTAACCGATTCTGATTAACAGACAGATAAACCGGTCAAATATAAGCATATTGGAAATTGCCAAGTTAAGCTTTGATTGGGCATTTGTACCTATTCAAGATTTGTTTCAATCAACTCAGTTGGTCTAAATAAATGCACGTGCACATGCAGGGACACGGGCGCGCGCGCGCGCGCACACACACACACACACACACACACACACACACACACACACACACACACACACACACACACACACACACACACACACACATCACATACACACACACACACACACACACACACACACACACACACACACACACACACACACACACACACACACACACACACACACACACCTACACTTACACCGTTTAGTATTGTCACAATTCTATTCTGATATGATTTCAGAACAACTTCCCTTTTTTCATGAGCAGAATATAACAAGTTAGGGAAGAGGAACTCCATTAACTTGTTCTTCAAGACCCTGCAGGGAACTTTGCTTTTGTCTTTCAGCTCCAATGATCAGGAACACAAGACGGAACTAGGAATAAACTTAAGAAAATAATATGTAATAGAAAAATGTAATTGTTTACTGATACTGATTTGTCAGTAAATAATAACTAACTATTCTAAGAATATAATAAAGGAAAATACCTGCTGATGCAATTATTAAATGCCACAAGGTAGTCGAACAAACACACACACACACACACACACACACACACACACACACACACACACACACACACACACACACACACACACACACACACACACACACACACACACACACACACACACACACACACACACACACACACACACACACACACAAACACACACGCACACACAAAAATATATATACACACACACACACACATACATATATATACTGTATCTATATATATATATATATATATATACAACTCAAATGATATACATAAATATGCAGATTTACATAGGTTTCAGTCTACTTTAATAATACACTTCATCACTTAGAACTTAAGCTCTTAGCAAAGCTATGACTACAATAATATCTGCATATTTAAATAGCCTTGATTACATTAGCCTAAAAATAATTTTCTTGTGTATCGCTTCGCAAATAATGCATCAATAATGCACCGTTATTTAATTCAGATTGGTCTCACCTCACCCTCAGATCTTGCTATAATTAACCAAAAAGTTTAGAATTGTATTCAAAAGCACCACATGTGACACAAAGAATTCCCGCTCTCCCAGGCTGCCCTATTGTTCCCAGTCTGATAAAGCCTGAGGACATCTCAGGAGAATTATGTGACTGCCCCCAGATGAAGCATTTGTTCAAGCTCACCTATGTGCTTTGTAGGTGCACTTAAGAAAAAGTTGTATGTCAATAGGTATATCACTATCAAAACCCATCAGGAGATACATACTTCTACAACCTTTAATTTGATTCTTAATGGTTTCCTTCTTCAATAACATAATGTTATGTGCAACCAATATGCTAAATCTGTTTTTCCACAAAGACTATAGTGGAGAGGTTTGCATGGGCTTTCTGCGGCCAAAAAATACACTATTATCCTTATAATACATTAATAAAAAACATGTGTACTGTGAAGTTTTTAGCCTGTATCCAAATGTCCTAATGAATAATCTTGTACTAGGCTAGTCAGATAGTCTTGATGGTTTTGGAGCAACATATGGGCGAGGGGCCTCTTGTGTGTTTTGACTTGTTTTTGTCTTGATGTGTCAGAAGCAGTTGACTGCATTGTTCCGCACCAGACCCACAGACTGCTTGCCTTTATAAACCCTCCTATGACTCCTGAAAGCCACTGATTGTTTTTAGTGTCCTTTTCCTACCCACTCCCGGCCATTCTTATCACACCCTATTATTAATGTTCTGAGCTTGAATAGGATTTGATCAGATTACCTCTTTTATAATGTCCTGTTCACATTTCTAAAGTATCTTAACCGTTTTTTAAATATATATATAAAAACAAATAAGAACACATCTAGAAATGTTTATGAATTTTACTTTGAAATCAGGGAACTGTTGAGATGGTTTACTTATTCCAATGTTTTGGCTATTTAAGGAGAAGTTTAATAAACCAGACAGAAGAGATTCTTGGAATTCACCACACCTCTCAAGATTCTCCCTTATTTGAATGTGTTTGTATCACAGTGTCTGTAATGCACTTACTCACACACACACACACACACACACACACACACACACACACACACACACACACACACACACACACACACACACACACACACACCACACACACACACACACACACACACACACACACACACACACACACACACACACACACACACACACACACACGCACACAACTTGAAAGTAGCCCATCCCCCCTAGCGGCTGATTCACCAACAAAGCAACAGTCCCTGTGGCCTCGTCACCATCTTGATTGAACCGTAAACATGCCAAGAGCTGGATTGCATAGGGTCCATATCTCAGAGTGTTATCTAGTTACTTGATACCTCGCAGCAGTGATACACATTATTGCTGACAACAGGGATCCCTAACTCCATCGCCCCTCATGAGTGGTTCGCAGCATAACACAGTCACATTCCTTACTCTGGGATGAACTGCACCAACAGCCATTGAGGAAACCCCGATGGACCTTTTTTAAACTGCACTATTTATCGATGGCAACATTAGTTAATTATTTTTTTACGTGTGTATTCTTATTATCATATTTTCCTTTCACATACGCAGTTATTGTATTTTGTATGTCCTGGCACTAGGACATACAAAATACAGAAAAAAACTCTTAGCATTGTGTTGCATGTTATCCAAGCTATCTTGGTTGCATATGGGTAATGGGTTAACCTAGTGATTGTTGGTGCTTGGCACTTGTTTCTATGAACATCCTTACTGTACCGACAACAAAATATTGTTGTTTCTCTTTCTTCTGACAAATGTTCTTATTGTATGTCGCTTTTCATAAACGCGTCTGCTAAATGCACTGAATTTACATGTATGAATTGAATTTGAGTGCACTGTTATACAATTTTTGAATAGGCTACTGCATGTTCTTGAGTAAATACAACATGAATAACACAAAGAAATAGAATACTAAAGCCCATCACATTCGCCATAACTATTATAATCTATATAGGACTACTGGCCAATAAACATGTTGTCTTCCTACAAAACTAAAGCTCTCTAAATGTTAAAAAAGTGACTGTGACATCGGATCCTTTTTTAATTTAACTGTTAGTCATTACCATTCATTCATATGTAGAAAATTATTATACATTGTTGTATATATCATTTCAATTTGAGCTTAATGTATAAGAATGGTTCAGATTGATAACAATGCAGGTAGGCTACATCAGTTATGACTTTGGTTCGATGGCTCACCAGTGCCACTAGAAGAAGATAAACCACCGTATAAACATATTCTATTTTTCAAGCAAACATTCTACCCATCACATAATAGAATTCAACATTAAAATATTGAAGTCCCTCAGAAGTATGACATTCCCGATATTGTTCTGTGCAGTGGCACTCGACAGTACTTCCACGTACCACCCATAACCACGTGCTGTCTTTTTTGGTTCCTATATTAACAACTCTGTCCTCTGTTGTCATACAATCTAAGGATTGTATGACAACGTGTGTTCTGCATTTCTTTGAAATGGTGTGACCCGTGACTCATTATGACAAACTGAACAGGAAATAGGTGAGGTTTTTTATGAGATATTTATGGTCATCATTCTTTGGTACAGTGGTAATTCACTGGGAGTTTCCTTATTCAAAAATATGTTCAGAGAACTATTTGAATACATTACATTTGGTGGGCGGTTTTTCCCAGGCATTTCGAAATAGTATGAGAGCATTCTCTGCATGGGTGGGCCCCAGACGAAGGCACGTCCTTTATCCAGTGCCTCCTGACGCTCTCAAGATGTGAACATCTAAATGCTGTATTGTTTGTATTGTGTGTGTGGGTTATGTTATGAATGTTTGAATAATTCAAATGTTGTTCTGTACTGTCAGTGGTTTAGGTTGCAACAATTGAAATTCTCATCATCTTCATTGCAGTCTTTACTACTTAAAAAACTTTGACAGGGCACATCATATAAACATATTTATTATCTTGAAGATATAGTGCAAGTTAAGGAAATAAGCCTCTCATAAAGACAGATTTCATGTTATTATCACACGTGTTCGCAGACCCTGATAACTATTTGAAGTTATGAATAAAAGAGGTGCAATCAAATCAAGCTGCAGTAATGCAAAGTGCACCTGTTTTTTCTTATAGAGTTTTAAAAACCGATCTACCTTCCATCGATTCCAAAAAGAACAGTAAAGATTGTAATGTCGTGCCATTAGAGAACTGCATGGCTGTTAACATACAAACACTTATAAACAAGTATTACCTAATATCGAATAAGTGCTCTGTAACATCAGAGTGCGGACCTGACAGCGGTCATTCAGCTTATCTTAAGTCATTTTAGCAGGATATATCTGCAGTAAGGACATTCACCTCGAAAGCAAGAAAATATACAAAAAAATATATATAAAGCATTTAAAAATGCTTATTGATGCAAAGGAATAACTGAATAGCGGAAAGTAAATTGTTGTATATGGTTTTAAGATTAAGATCATTAGATTTGTTAAATGGTTAAGTTACCATTACCATAAATTCAGATAAGTCGCATTTTACAGCAGCCAGGTGAGAAATTCCGATACTCATACTTCAGTCGAATACACTGATTTAACAAAAAATACAGATATTCAATAGACTCCAGTTCTGTGAGTGTGTCCTTAATGAACACGTGATCCTTCCACAACATCAAATCTCCAGACAGTCAACGATCTGCACTTTGCGTTTACTTTTACTATTTCATACAACAAATTCACTTGCTTGTATTCTTTCAATCACTTTCGTTTCCATAGTGTATTCGTGAGATACAGAATAATTGCTGTTAACGGAACCGGTTTTCAAATGGTTTCAGAAGAGTGAAAACACCGAGCCCAATCAGTGATGTCATCAGTGGCGTCTCTCATTTCATTTGGTCTTCTCTGAGGCAGGAGCGGCAGCCGCTGTCTCTGTCTGGATCCCAGCGTCTAAAGAGTTGCGTTTCTGGCTCTGCAAATACATACAGTATTCAATATCTGCAGTATCTTAATGGGTCACTAGATAGATCTACTTTTCAACAGTTCTACAGTATTTAGGTATTTTGTTGACTTTGCACATTTTTTTGTGCGCTTTCGAATTAGAGCCAAATGAGAAACTGTCATTTCCTCATACCAGTAGTTGTTTTATGTGTTATGATATAAGCGACTGAGGTCACCATCTAGTGGAAAGAAAAATATCTGCAGGAAATAATCTGCCATTGCTAACAAAAGTATTGAATCAAACATACATGAATCATAATATCTTCCCCTACATAGGAACATTAAATTCAATCAATACATATCTAACCATGCATGTTCATACAAATACACAAACAAACAATTCAATACTCACAATAATAGAAAAATGCAGGTGTCATATGATTTCCATGAACTGACGGCAATCTAGTCAAAGCACACTACTCTGAACAATTTGCATTATAATGGTGGCTTGACTTGAAGATTATCTTTATGGATGACACAACATGGTGCCGGAAGCTGCCAGACCTCCCAGTGGGGGAGCCTGTGGCAGACTGTTGCACTCCTTGTTGGTCAATGAAACCCCCTTCCCCTGCCAATGATTAGTCCTATCTTAGCCTTTTTGGGATAGGCTGTGATGATGTGACCTTACAAGATCAGGATGGTTCCACGATGATAATTGACATGCTTTTTCAGTCGCCGTGTGTAAAAGTGTAACCCATTTGTGGCAATATGTATAAACTTAATAAAATAATAGTTAGTTATTATTTACTGATAAATCAGTATCAGTAAACAATTACATTTTTATATTACATATTATTTTCTTAAGTTTATTCCTAGTTCCGTCTTGTGTTCCTGATCATTGGAGCTGAAAGACAAAAGCAAAGTTCCCTACCAGGGTCTTGAAGAACAAGTTAATGGAGTTCCTCTTCTCTAACTTTTTGGGGGCTTTGGCGGATTCGTCTCCACCCTGGGCAGCTTCTGAGGGGGGCTTGTTTTCTACAGAGGCCTCTGCCGTTTTGGTGGCAGCTTTAGGCTCCTCCTTGGCCTTGGTATTTTGGGCTGCCTCCGCGGCTGCAGGGGGTGCAGCAGTCTCCTTCTTGGGCTCTGCAGCCTGAATTTTTTGTCAAACCAATTAAGAATCGCACCTACAGAGCGGTACAGCTATCGGAGCAACGTACAGGGTGACAAACTTTGGGACACAAACATCTGGGACGTCTGGTTAGGACACCGACAGCACGGGGGGGGGGGGGGGGGCGGGCCTCGAAAGCCACGCAGATGAGATTATATCACTCTTAAAGCGTATAGTGACAACGTTTGTTTAGTCACAACAGCTAGGTTTTAGACAGCATGCGTTTGCATTTCCCGTCACATGGAAAACAGAAGGAAACACGACAAGCGTACGTCTGATTAATTCACTGGTTAAACAAACAGTAACCCCAGGCTCACAGCCATCATCTCACTATATTTACCCCTCCGGCAGTTCTCCTGAGGAGCCGAACTCCACTCGTGGAGGCGGATTGGACTTTAGCTGCCATTTGGTTTACCAGTACCTCCAATCACCACAATGCTCATGTCATTCTGCATCTCATAACGTCAACATCTGCATTTTCAATGCTCATTGCATCATTGATTTAACATTGATTAATTTAATAATTTGAATCCTTAGTACCTTTCGGCTTGAAGAAGGAAAAGAAGGGGGACTTTGCTGCAGGTTTCTTGTCTTCCGGCAGGGGGGCTGCCGCCTGTGGCTTCACATCCGCCTCCAGAGTGGTGGTCTTGGAGGCGTCAGCCTTCTTTGAATGAGTTGAAAGAGAAGATGTCATTGAGTTAAAAGCTAAAACTTGAGTTATAGCTACAGTTTATGTCTGCCGAATCAGCCAGTAGTTTGCCCAGCCGCCACCTGCCAAAACGATTGGAAGGATGAAGAAAGGCCAAATGAACCAAAACACCACAGAAGAAAAAATGAGAAGAGGATGGATGAATCCCGGTATGAAGTAGGAACGACCCTTGCGTCATGCAGAGCAGCAAAATAATCAATACAGGGGTTTATGGAAGAAGTCGGGTATGATGCTCCCAAAGGTTTACCTCTACTTCTACAACAACAGGCTCTGGGACCACCTCCTCTACTGTCTGCAGAGAAGTGAACGATTTGCAGACATATAGATGTGGGCAACAAACAAACAACAACATAGCTTTCTGATGCTTATTAATATTAAAATAAGTAGCTTATGTGATATTAATTAAGGCAAGAAGGGGAAAGAAGTGAACACGCTGAGCTGTTCTGGACATGACATCGCTTGGGATTCACGTTTGCTTCAAGAGGTTCCAGTTGGCAATACATTACAATAGCCTCACCTTTCTGTCAATACAAAACTACTGGAACAAAATGGATTCCTTCAAGTGTAACAGCTCTGCCTCTAGTCAACACAATCTAAGTAGGATGATATTATTGAAGAAAAGCCTCACAGGGCCTAAATGATATTATTCTCGTGTGATTTACCTGCACCTCGACAACTGGTTGTGGCAAGCACTCCACTGTTTCCTGGCAAGACATTTTTGAAGGGGTTTATTGCTTAGAAGGTCAAAATTAGTATAGTGTAGTTAATGATAGGCTACAGGAGTCACAGAGACGTTAAACCGGTCTATATTATTAACCATTTAAAAAAGGATCTATCATAGGGCTAAGGATATCTTCTAAGAAGGATAATTCATCCCCTGATTGTGCTACGCTGGTTACCTTGACTTCTAAAACAGGCTCTGGCTCGTCCGGGACAGTGTCCTGGAGAACAAAACTGATTTTATATTAAGGTAAATGTAGAATGAAATATTTTTCTGTATTTCTAGATATGTGCCATATTTTATTCCATTAGATGGCTTTTATGCTTGGTTATGTTCACTATGCTACACATTCGGAAATTAATCAAATCAAAATTTACTTGCTGTGCAAATGCACTATGCAAGAAGATATTTCTATTAAATATTTTCAGCAATGTCTATTTACCTTCACGTTCAAAGAAAAGTTTTCGTTAGAAAGAAATACCGTATGTTATTCTCCTCTTTACCTGCACTTGATCAACTTGTTGCAACACTTCCTGAATTTCCTGCCAGAAAGTGATTTAATGCCAAGCATTTATGTTAGTTAGCATGTCACATTTTGTCTAGTTTGAGAGAAGATTGTGATAGATGCCGATTGTCCTCACTGGACCTCAGAGGGGACAGAGGAATGGATGTATTTCCATATCCTTACCTGGCCATTCATAAAGATTGTTAAAGTCAATGTAATTGAATTTGATGACACTGACAGATGGCTACCCATGTAATTCTTATTTGAAAACAGTCATTTGTGCAGTTCTTGCCTCTTCCGGGTGAGAGCAATGTGAGTTTAATGTTGTTAGATGCAGTGTCTGAGGGGAAGCTAGCACAGTCAGTGGGATATTAGGAGACTAATGAGAATCAACTGTACCACTGCAGCTGTCTTGACTGGGGCATTGGCTCCACTTGACGGGGCACTCTTGGGTTTAGATGCCTCAAATTTTTACATACATTACATAAATATGTTATCATGGAACACACATAGGGACACAATTATCTTTAGAAATTATTATAGTTATCGATCCAAATTAATAATGGTATATGTGTCTATATCTCGCTCCCATCTTTACCTTTGAACGGAAAAAGCTGCTCAGTTTCTCCTTAGCCGATTTGCCCTTTGCGGCATCTGGCTGCTTTGCAGAGGCCTTCGCCCCTTCCTTTGGTGTGGGTTTCTGTTGCTGGGCGGCTGGCCCCCCTTTAATTTCCATTTTAGGCGGTTCTGGAGGAGGGGGAGGTGGGATAGACATTCCTTTGGCTGCAGCCGGAGGCTCAGGTACTTGTGCGACCTACAGCATTGGAGAGAGGAATCACATCTTTATTTTATTGTTGCTCACAGGGGGATGCTTTTCCAAAAATACTTTGCCCCAGTGTTTGCACTGGGGGAAAATTAAATCAAAGCAAATAAAGGAATGTGTTTGTTATGTGGCAAGATATAAGTGAGTTGATCCAAGTGACAAAAGCATCTTCATGTTAATTCATAATGAAAGGCTGTACAACCTAATGCAACATAATCAATGTAATACACTGAGTGCTCACAGTTGTAGAGGCTACCGTTGGCGGAGTCTCCTTCGGGGGCTGTTCCACATCAAAAAAAAATAAGCGGTTAGTGGGACAAATTAATGAATACAAAATTAGAAAGAAACATCATTGGTTGGAGGGTGCGCCATAACTGAAAATGGTAGGAAAAAGCAAGCATTGGTCATTTAGTGAACTATTTTAAAACATAGGAATGCAGAGGCAAATGTCCTCTGTGTGCTGGAAGTCGGTTTGGTGCAGTCAATTTCATTTTCCATGTTACTATTATTTCATATTTTCCCAAAATGTGTGGCCACAGGCATACATGACTTTACGTGTGGGGCTATTTATGTTTTAACTTGGTGTATTGTGATCACCTGATCTTTTGTAACATCAGGGGTAGCTGTTTCCTTTTTTTGCGATTTAGTAGGAGTCACCTGTATTACAAGAAAAAATATATCTTCACTCATGTTAATTTACATCATACGCACACACATACAAACACAAAGGCAAAGAAGCAAACGTAGCAGAAAAGTAAATGTCACAGCCTTCTGATAAAATATCAAGGCATCCTTTCATATTTCTAAGAAAAAAGGAAATAAATTAGGTACATTGTAATATTAAATGTTTAACATGAATATCTATGGGTTGGAATTCATACATGATAACTTGGACAAAACAGAAGCCTTTTCAGATAGGCAGACATAGGCTGCTATCTATGATAGCCCCATACTGAGCCACACAGAGGCCCAGGGACAGAGCACACACAGTACATACACTGTCACTGGGACAGCCATTGTCTGGTGGAGATGGCGTAGGCCTGCCCTCGCTCTATCTTCACACATCTCAACTTCCAGAAGCACAGGCCTTCGTTGTGAGCTCACACTATGGCCGGAACAATGGCCGCCACAGTGCCGCATGTTGGGAGACTTGATTAGAAGGGGGCTGGGGGCAATCCTAACTCTTTAAACAGGCACTGTTCCAAGTAGAGGCAAGATAAAGACGAGGAAGACACAATGGCTTCCCGTTGTACTGCTTTCATCGCGCGCCGTCAACATGGCAGATACATTTCTGAACAAAATGATTATTACTTTATTTTATATGGAATGGGGCCTACAACAATTTACCCAACAATTTACCCTGGGAAAGAATACACAAAGTCACTGCACTCATGGAGAAGAAGAGAATTGCAGTACACATTTAATTTCTAAAATGCACTGTATAGTTTGAATAGTATACAATTTCCCTAATTACGTTATTTAGGAGCTTTATAAAATTGCCTTCAAAAATCACTTCTTCCACCGCCACCTCTTCTTATTTTACTTTTTCTATTCCTTATATATAGAATTTAAGGCAATTACTTCAATACTGTAAAACGGATTAGAAGCATATTTTGAGGAAAACACAATCAAATGCAGGTTCTGACTATATAACCTTTACACCTATTTATTTGATATGTTGCACTTACTAGTGTTTTGAAGAAGTTCATAACTGGATTCTGGTCGCTCTCCTCTTTTGTCTCCTCTAGTTGACTCTTTTGATCGTCGTTATCAGTTTGTCCTGCTGCTAGTTTAAGATCTAGAGTCACACTTTTTGGATCCTCAAGCGTCTCTGAGTCTTGATTCTTTGCTGTGTCGGCTTGCTCCTATATGCCACAAAGAATTTGCCTTTGAGAAGTAGAAGTAGAAGTGAAGCTGATATGCAAGCAGTGAGTGTGTTTAATCGCAGCATTGAGATGGGAGCACAATTCCGACCATGCCTCTGCCTACTCAGGCCCATGGCAACAATCACCCTTTTATTAATGCCCGTGCCCCCCCTCCACACACACATACTCATTGATATTCAACAATGCCTAGGCGATATGCTCTGAGAAATGTCAGAAATATTTGGTCCCTTCCTGTGTTGTAATTGCAAGACTCTTTACATATTGTAAAGTTTTCACCAATGAGGGAATGTTACTAAATTACCGTTGTTGATGTTAACTATTCAGACTTCAATAGCACACGTTTATGTATCGCAGAGTTGTCACAATTTTAAATAACGTGAAAGGTTAAAATAATAGTAACAACAAAAAAGGAGCCATCTCACCAACAGTTCTGAGATTTTTATTTAAAATTGTTACATTGCCTGACACTACATTATAATCGAGAGCTATCTGCCCTTTCTATTGTAAACAGAAATCATTGTTTAAAAATGCAAATCAGACATTCTACAATGTAAACATCATTACTGACATAAAACAGGAGCAAATGAATAGCTTGATTATATTATAAAGTATTTGCTATTTCTCATCTTCATTTAGCTTCACATTCATCATAAAAGGACACGGAATGAAGATGTTTCAACACTTTCAAGATTTGATGCTGACTCTTCCACAGCTGATGTTGTCAGCATGACTGCATCCCCTTTAATAAAACAGACACGTTTTGTTCACTGTCATCCAAAGTGTTGACTGTGTATGTATTGTTTGGTTCTTCACATTCTAGCGGTAATGTCCTATGTTCCAATGTCACTTCATTGCATTCATATTCCTTAGTACTATCTTTCTATTATCGATTTCATTGAGTTCAATTGCCCTGTATGCCCCCTCTTGTGGCTCCTTGTTCACTCCCATCTCAATTACTGGATCACCCAAAGGAACAAAAGTGTATTTGGTTTCAGCAGCATCTGTGGAAATGTTTATTTCTTCAATGTCATTCACAGCATGCTCTGTAATCCACTTGGGAATTTGCGATACTTCTCCAACAGGGTTGGCACTCGGTTCCAACGTTTTCTCATCAGTGGGAGACATTAAATCAGCAGTACTTGTCAAATTTTCTTTTATTTTTTTAGAATCCTAATCAATGTGTGATATCTCTTGGGTGACATTCTCTTGATTTCCGTTAATCATGACCTGCAGCTATTCAGGTTTTGGTTCATCAACGAAGATATTAACAATGTCTTGCGAACATTGTTTCGGTATTTCAGGGAACTGGTCGGCTGCCTCAGTCATTTCTGTGTCTTTAAGATTAAACCTTTCTTCAATGCAATCCAATAACAAACCGTCAGGGCTGGTATCCTCCAGTTGTAGCTTTTCAAGATCTTGAAGGCTGGACTCCATAAGTCCTTCCAATCGTAAATTGGGGTGTTCATTTCTGCTGGATTGTTCATCAGAACTTTCGGCGACGATGATGAGTTCAATAGACATGGCATCAATTGCTGCTTCTAAAACCTTTTTGGCAACCGACTCTTCTTTGGGTGAGATGACATTGTCAAGTAGAGGGTCACCATTAAAGATGGCACTATGCTCATAGTCCCCAAAAAGAGGCATCACATGTGTAGCACTGAGTGTCTTTTCCACAACTTGAAGACAACATACGTTGGCTTCAACAGAAGGTTCAGCAGGGACCATACCTTCAAAATAATTAATGAGAGAACAGATGGCAGACCCCGGTACCACTTCAGCAATCAGGTGTTGATTATTAGTGTTGAAAGCATAGATAGCAGGATTGTATTCTTGTTGTTCTGTCATTGGAAAAGACTTAACAGGTATTGCAATCCCTTCTTCCTCGGTAGTAATCCTTGCCATCAAAGGTTCTTTGAGGAAGGATTCTTCTGGCTGAGTTTTGATTTCTTGGTCTTTGTTATCTGGAACGAAAGGCTCCCATATTTTTGATGGCACATCCATGTCTGCCACAATTATACATTTCAGCTGCAGTCTCTTCTTCTTCAAGGTTATTTCCCTTTGAGGGATTAAGCCAATCCACTAGTCTTTCTGTGTCAACATTCTCATGGATAACCTCTTCAAGAGGAGTACTGTCCTTGATTTGTGTTTGCTGCTGACCCGCAGGAACCTGAATTTCTCCTGCAGGAACTTCAGTCACTGTAGGTTCTGGAATTGCATGTAAAATATTAGATTTTTTTTCCATCATCGGAATAATTGGCAGATTTCTTAGGGAGCCATTGCTTTCCTTCAAACCAACCCGAAGAGTGGAATGGTCAACTTCTGTTTCGAGCCTGGAACCATCTGTAGCTTCTTCTCTGGAAAACTCAGTTGCAAATTCAAGGGCTGTTTGTTTCGGCTCTGTTTCAGATTCCTGAATATGAGCAGTTTCAGTTTCTTCAGTTTTGCACTCAATTAGAACTCTATGAGCTATGGCTTCTGCTGACATTTTGACTGGCATGTCATCAGTTGACGCCAAATCAGCCT
Organism: Melanogrammus aeglefinus; assembly: GCA_900291075.1. Lineage (NCBI taxonomy): Eukaryota > Metazoa > Chordata > Actinopteri > Gadiformes > Gadidae > Melanogrammus > Melanogrammus aeglefinus. The sequence goes on from OLKM01000051.1 coordinate 93,481, forward strand.
CATATACAGCCAGAGTACAATCAGTATTTTCTGGAAGCTTTCTGGGCACTACTTCTGCTGAGGCATGTTTGGAATGGGAATCTCCTTCTTGATAGAAGGTTTCCGGTTCTTCTAGAATGGATTCTTTTGTGGCATTTCCTTGCACAGGTTCAGTGTTTTTCATCTCAAGGACATTGGTTACCTGATCAACAACCATGTCCGTTTTGATTTCGCTGACTTCCAGCTCCTCTGAGACGTCCATGCTCTCTGCTCCGTGCACCTCCTTCTCCTGCAGCCCATTGCTCTCCACGATGACCACTTCACTGAATACAATCTGGTTTGTCTGGGAATCCATCCTCTTCTCATCCTTAATCTCTTCTTCCTCTGTAGTAACGTTTTCAGTCAAAGGTTCATTGAGGAAGGATTCCGGGCGAGTTTGGAATTCTAGGTCTTTGTCATCTGGAACGAAAGGCTCCCATATTATTTGATGGCACATCCATGTCTGCCACACTCATCATTTCAGCTGAAGTCCCTTCTTCTTCAAGGTTATTTCCCTTTGAGGGATTAAGCCCATCCACTAGTCTTTCTGTGTCAACATTCTTATGGATAACTTCTTCAAGAGGAGTACTATCCTTGATTGGCGTTTCCTGCTGACACTCAGGAACCTGAATTTTCTCCTGCTGCAGGAACTCGAGTCACTGTAGGTTCTGGAATTGCAGGTAAAATATCAGAATTGTTTTCCATCATTTGAACCACTGGCAGATTTCCCGGGGAGTCATCGCTGTCCGTCACAACAACCCGAAGAGTAGTATGGTCAACTTCGGTTTTGAGAGTGGAACCATCTCTAGCTTCTTCTGTGGAAAACTCAGTTGCACATGCAGGGCCTGATCCATTCGGCTCTGTTTCAGATTCCTGAATATGAACAGTTTCAGTTTCTTCAGTTTTGCACTCAATCAAAACTCTATGAGCTATGGCTTCTGCTGACATTTTGACTGTCATTTCATCAGTGGATGCCAAATCAGCCTCATATACAGCCAGAGTACAATCAGCCTCATATACAGCCGGAGTACAATCAGCCTCATATACAGCCAGAGTACAATCAGCCTCATATACAGCCGGAGTACAATCAGCCTCATATACAGCCAGAGTACAATCAGCCTCATATACAGCCAGAGTACAATCAGCCTCATATACAGCCAGAGTACAATCAGCCTCATATACAGCCGGAGCACAATCAGCCTCATATACAGCCAGAGTACAATCAGCCTCATATACAGCCGGAGCACAATCAGCCTCATATACAGCCAGAGTACAATCAGCCTCATATACAGCCGGAGCACAATCAGTATTTTCTGGAAGCTTTCTGGGAGCTACTTTTGCTGGGGCATCTTTGGGAAGGGAATCTTCTTCTTTGTAGCAGGTTTCCAGTTCTTCTCGAATGGATTCTTTTGTTATATTTCCTTGCAAAGGTTCAGTGTTTCTCATCTCAAGGACATTGGTTAACTGATCAACAACCATTTTTGTTTTGATTTCGCTGACTTCCAGCTCCTCTGAGACTTCCATGCTCTCTGCTCCGTGCACCTCCTTCTCCTGCAGCCCATTGCTCTCCACGATGACCACTTCACTGAAAACAATCAGGTTTGTCTGGGTATCCATCCTCTTGTCATTTGCAATCTCTTTGCAAACAGGTTCACCAATAATCAGAAACTCAGATTCTTCTTCCATTACTACTTCCAAATGTTCTTTAACGAAAAAATGTATGTCTTCTTTGGCAGCAGCTTGTGGATATATGATCAGAGCAGTCTCTGTAAAGTTGTCTTCAGTCTGCGTGAAGGCATCTTCTTTAAATATCTTCTCGGTCTGCGTTGCAATTTCAGTGTAATGGGGTACTAATTCCATATGCGATGAAATGATGTCCGTAGTGGCTTCTTTTTTACACGTACCTGATTCCTTTATTGTGAAAATCAACATTTATATTTGAATTAATAGATATTTCAGTTTCATGTTTTTTGCTGTGCAGTTCAACAACCATGAGATTAACACAATTAATCAATGTGTTTTAATGTTTCCATTTACATTTAGATGTTCAAAGTAATAATCAATTCAAACATCAAATGATACAATCCCTCAGCCACATGGATCACTGAAAAATGATAAGATATTGCTTAAATGAACATGAAGACGACACTTACGGGCTGTTCAGAAGAAGGCGCTTCTTCATCATCCTTGAGATCCCCTTTGGCCTCATCCGTCTGCTGTTTTTGAATGGTTGGGACATTTTTGGGGGAAATTACCTGAGCTTCTGTGGAAATCCCTGGGATGTCCTTACTGCCGTTAACCGGTGCTTCAACATTGAAGCCGTCTATTTCAACTATCGATTCTTTATTTTCGGTGTTTGTGGTCAGCTCACCATCTGGCTTTTCAGCCTTCTCAATGGTAGCTGTGAATAAGAAATGATTGTTGTAATGAGCTATAATAAATCAGGTTTGATAATATCAACATGATAATAAATTGTCTAATAATGAATTACAATCAATATTATTATCATTGATAACTTGACGTTTATCACTATTATGGCTAAGTTAATACCTAATATGTTTCTAATGTAATTAAGGTTTGGATCCTGTTCATTAATGATTCATGCACACTGCATTGTCTGATCTACTGATCTAAGGATGATGAGCCGATATAATATGCTGTAATGAAGTTAATCTATATAAAAAACAAGAACACTGAATGTGAAGCATAGTACATTTATTCAAGCCACAATTACCACATAACATCCACAAAGCAAACATGGGTTAGTCTGCTCTGGGAAGTGTGACATAACAGCCCATCATCGATAGAACGTCTTGCACAAACAACTTGTTGAAATTCTGCTTGCAAATTCAGTGCATGAGGCTATGGTTCAGTAACAGATCAAACAGCTGCACTCCGTACATATCCATGAGAACACATATAGTTTACCTTGGCAGACAGAATACCTAATATAATGGGGAGTCACTGTGTTTACAGAGCATTACCCAATCATCTCAGAGTTATCCCATCTACAGTCATATCAAAATAAAACGTGTGTATTTGTGTGTGTGTGTGTGTGTGTGTGTGTGTGTGTGTGTGTGTGTGTGTGTGTGTGTGTGTGTGTGTGTGTGTGTGTGTGTGTGTGTGTGTGTGTGTGTGTGTGTGTGTGTGTGTGTGTGTGAGTGAGTTTGTGTGCGTGTGTTGTGTGTGTTTGCGTGTTATATATATATATATAATATATATATATATATATATATATATATATATATATATATATTATATATATAATATATATATATATATATATATATATATATAAATATATAAATACATGCAAACCAAAGTTTGAAGTAGGATACTTATTCAACAAAGATTCATGAATAATGATACAGTGGCCAATAAACTTAAGTTTACATCAAGATTCTATCCATATGTTTCACAACAGTGAGTACTCACCTCCATTGTGATCTGACTTGTTTTTCACGTTGAGCCCGTTAACTTTTCCATTCAAATGCTTTTCCCCATTTTTCCCATCCTGTGAAAAATGAAACATATAGATATTATCAAAGTTTTACTGTCACAAAACCGGAATAACATTTGGAACAAGTTTAAATTGCTCCCAAACTCTAACCCTTAAGGAACACAAGAAGATTATGAATACTGTGTTTCTCTGGAGGTCAAACATTACGCCCTGATTGTATTTTAATGTGTGAGAAAGCATGTAGACAATGTGGTTTTTTTCCAAATTAAATAAAAATAACTGTTTACCTTTATTGGGCCTTTCTTTTTTGAATTTTCGTTGCCCATGTTTGGTGCAGCTGAGACCTTTGGAAAAGGTCCATTCAATATGCATTCAGTAAGTGCATAGAACAACATGTCAACCAATGTGAGCTTGCAAAAGGGTTCTTGTTTTTAGTGTTTTTTTTAATATTTTGTGTCAATATTTTCACTATATTGTGATGTATTCATCATCTTACCTTGTGTGTCCCTTGTAGGTTTAGTAAGCTATGTCCTCTTCTGAAGACAAATGTGGGCTGTAGACCTTTTCCTCGATGGAAAAAGATAATCGTCCTTCTGTATAAGGGATGGCCTTTCCAAGTGACCTGCTGAGCATAGTATGTTTGCGTTTGTGTATTTATATAGTCAAGTATATGTGTGCTCAGATCAGGGTGTGACTTTCTTTCACATTGGATTTACTTCCTGACAAGCTCACCATCAGTCAAGCAAGCAAATGACTCACGTCTCTGTTTTGAATCACTAAGTATTAGTGATTCACTCATAACAATCTCTAATGAAGCACACCCCCCCCCCCCCCCCCCAGAACATGAGTGATGGGGATGATGGGTTTACCTTATGGGATCGCCCCAGGTAGCTAGTTACAACATAACTGTGTTTGTTGACAGAAGCAACAGGGAAGAAACAGGATGTGTCTAAAGGATATTCAATGGTTCAGGCGAGCCATCGGTTATTGACTTACCGTGGCTTTTGTCCAAATACTTGAGAGGAGAATTGTGGTGGAAATGTGGTAGGCTGTTTATTTACTTTTTTTTATATAAATGTTCCCTAAATTGCATCTATGCTTTGTCAAACTTTAAGATCCAAGTAGTGTGTCAACACATATATGCAAGACACATGCGAGACACTTCTATAATTAAATCAACTGTGATTACTGACCTCCAAATAGTCTACCCACCAAAGGGATTACCTACACCTCAATAAATAATCACACGTGTCAGAGGTCAAATTCAAAACCTGAAGACTACATCAATTGATTACCTTGATAGTTTAGCTCAGACTACTGTCTCAAGCGGCAAACACTATGATGCATATGATATGTCTCCTGCGTGACTATATATTTGAACAATGTAATTTATTATTCGTAAGAGGCTGTAATGTATTGCATGCACTCTCAGTCATCACTTTGTTTTATAACAGGGATTGACATTTTTGAAAAAAAACAACAACAGAGAAGCTGCTGGATGTTGCCTTTAATGTTTTGGAACCTCTACTTCTCAAACAAAATGCATGATTAACGTTTTCATATAATATTATTAGGTGATTAAAAGCCTATATATATATATATATATATATATATATATATATATATATATATATATATATATATATATATATATATATATATATATATCAATTATATATGTAGATTAATTTGCTATATATCAAATTGAATGACAATTTCTGACTACCCACTTCAGTAAAGGTCTTGGCATCCCTGATCAAGGCACCTAACCCTTACTCACTGCCCCCAACAACAAGGCTGTTGCATCGCATGGCTGACACCGCAGGGTGTATGCATGTGTGTATGAATGTGTGAATGTGTGCAATAGTTGTAAAGTGCTTTCAGTTGCCACTGGTCTGAAATGCGCCGTATGAATGTATTCCAGTTGCCATGATCCATTATCCAGCTATGTAGAGGCAATCAGTAAATATTTGAAGTTGGGTGTGGTACCGTTTGCTATCAGAATATTTACAAAGCAGCTAGGATCCGGTTCATCAAATCAGTTTTATTAGCCCAATGATTCAATGAATTAAGCACATTTATCCCATTTTTGTTGAGCAGAATATGAATGACATATTATAGTGTGCTTAGAATTAACTTTCTTTGGTCCTACTCCCACATTCAATAATTTTTTGATGGCGTTTTCAGCCAAGAAATCTAGACGCACCCTAGCGGCAGCAAATGTAATTTGCACCCGGGAGGGTCTAGCCTGCCAGGCTAACATTCACTGACACAGTGGGCTAAATCATACAAAAACCATACTTGCCTTAAAGCTATCTCGAAGGAATTGTTTGATAAAAGATAGTTAGAGAGGCATTTAGGTTTATTCGATCTGAATACCAACTTTTAACATCTGTCTTCCATTATGCTAAAACGTACGGTGTATGCGTCTTTTACATTGTCAGACTGTCAGACCCAGACTGTCAAGCCAAACCATACGTTAAATCCACTAGGTGGCGGTATTATCTTACCCTCCCAGTAGCACACGAAGCTGCTGCTTCCACCGTCGAGGAAGTCAACATGGCAGCCACGATGAAACCGTCTGTAGTAAGTTCGGATTATAATAATAATAATGCTTTATGTGTATACGTACAGGTTGTAATAATGCTTCTCCACAATGAAACCGTGTGTAATAAGTACGTGAAAAATACTGCTTTGTGTGTATTAAGTACAGATGAGATAATAATACTGAGTCAGTGCTCTGATGGTGATAAGTGGTCCGTTTCATTCTACCTGCATCGTTACTCAGTAGGTATTGCGTTCTGATCGTTGTGACCATTGGATTTATAGTAAGCCACACCCTTGTGTTGTCTGCTGCTAGCCGGCCATGCTAGCCGGCCATGCTAGCCGACCATGCTAGCCGGCCATGCTAGCCGGCCATGCTAGCCGGCCATGCTAGCCGGCCATGCTAGCCGGCCATGCTAGCCGGCCATGCTAGCCGGCCATGCTAGCCGGCCATGCTAGCCGGCCATGCTAGCCGGCCATGCTAGCCGGCCATGCTAGCCGGCCATGCTAGCCGGCCATGCTAGCCGGCCATGCTAGCCGGCCATGCTAGCCGGCCATCACCAACATGATAGGCCCTAATGTTGATGATAATAACAATGACATAGGTCATCCCCATGGAGGACATCTTAGTTATCATCAGTAGGAACAAACATGTGAACTAAGCTGACAATGTAAATACTAATTATAAATGACATCTCTCCTTTTAAAAGTATTCTTCCTTATCCCCAGGCGGTTGAAGATGTCAACGTCACTTTTGAAGACCAACAGAAGATTAATAAGTTTGCAAGAAGCACAAATCGAATGACAGAACTGAAAGATGAGATAGAGGCAAAGAAAGTAAGTGTCTGTGACCTATTGTGCTGTTGGTTGACTCATACAGGGCCTTTTGCAATACCATTATTCCTTACCAGACTCATTCGCTTTGGATGTTAAACCTTAAGCTTTCATCAGCTGAGCATTGACAATGCGTCTATATAGTAATAGCCACATTACTCGTCAATTACTCACTAATGAGTGGTGTCAAATAATAAACAATATACTTACTATAAATATTATAATGCCATTCTCATAGGTAGGCATACAAATGTACAATGTTCATGCAGTGCTCCAAAATGAATGGAAATAATAACATGTCAATGTATCTTTTTAGAAATCCCTGCAAAACCTGCAGGATGCAAGCGATGACCTGATGATGTTCGACGACGACTCTCTCCTGATCCCTTATCAAATTGGTGACGTCTTCATCAGCCACTCCCAGGAAGAAACTCAAGAGATGCTTGAGACTGCTAAGGTGTGCTTAAGCTCCTGACTAAAAACCTACCCCTTTACCTAGAACCCTCACCACATCGAAGAAATAAATAAATATATATATATATATATATATATAATATATATATATATATATATATATAGCGCTATGCCTAATGGGATAAAGCAATCATCAAATATCTTTGTTGATTCAAGTTTTCATCCTTAAAGGTGACATATCATACCACCAGGTGTGAGTGTGATTAGCCATGACAAGCCTTTTTGAAAATCTGCCTCTGCTGACATCACAAATGGGCTTGTCTACCAGCCTACCCGGGGGACTGTAGCAAACGTTGCTCATCTCTCTGTCATACATCTAGGTGGACACGCCCACTAGTGATATCCTATGGGGCAGATTTTCGAAATGGCTTGTAAGGCTAATCACACTCACACCTGGTGGTATAATATGTCCCCTTTAATATCAGTGTTTCAGTTTAATATTGGCTCTGCGGTATCTGTTTATACTGAGGGTGTCAGATTCTGCTGTTGCTGATAAATATATAAATTGAATGCACACATAAGACAAGTGTCAATGGGTGTAGTAACAGAAAAAGAAGCACAAATTGCGGACTCCAATACTAACTAGTTATTTTTGGAGGGGAATGCTAAATTCAACCAGCCTCACACAGCCAGACCATCGCTCAAAAGGTCTGGAAAGTCTGCCGTCAGCAGTGTTTGTTCTGGGGCGTTCAGTCAACCTTATTACCAAAATAAATGCCACTCGCAAATGTTAACGCCACCACAAGTAAAAACGTATTTTGTTTGATTAAAACTAATTCTGAAGAAGTATACATACTACCCGGTTTTGTCATCACGGAAGGCACTCCCTGGTGTTCGCTGATTGGCTGAATGAATGTGGTTGGGAAACAAGCTGTTGGCCTTGCTCGAAACTAAAGTCTTGAGGCGAAACCTTAGGTGAGATTATGGCTGGCTTCACATTGATGCGGCCAATGCAAAAATAGACTCTCAGGAAGAGCTCAAGTCTATTAGTGTATATGAATAGTTAATGTTATGTAAAGAGATGAAGCATTAAAAACCGCAATGACATTCCATTTAATTTACTCTTGCACATTTTATTATTGGGCTTACCAACCCCCTAATGAATCATCTTGTTAATATTCATTTAGGTTTTGTCATCTGATTAACCAAATAACTGTCAAATGTTACTGTGACCCCCTCAAATTACATTCACAGAGCTCATCCCGTTGTTGACTTGACACAGTCGAGGTAAACAGCAGCAGCAGCAGCAGCCAGGGTTTCACCATTGCCTTTTGCCCTAACCTTCCCCCAGGAAGTGCTGCAGCAGGAGATGAAGGAGCTGGAGGGTCGAGTGTCTGCCATCCAGCAGGTCTTGGGCGACCTCAAGGTGAAGCTCTACGCCAAGTTTGGCAACAACATCAACTTGGAGGCTGACGAGAGCTGAGCAGGGAAATGGACAATGACAGCTCTCTCAACATGAACTTTTTTTTTTTGTTATGCGGCTCTGATTTCGGATCACAGTGGACTGGTCTTAATATACGCGCACACACACACACACACACACACACACACACACACACACACACACACACACACACACACACACACACACACACACACACACACACACACACACACACACACACACACACACACACACACACACACACACACACACACACACACACACAAAAAGTTGGTCTTGGTTTCGGAGCCAAACCTTGAAACAGGACAAGTCACTGAAAAGTACAATAAATGGAAGTGATGTAAGATTTTACTTGGTCGTAGTATTTTTCATATGTTTGTGCGGTTAAGGGTTACAACATGCATGATCTAATATTCATTCATTCATTCCCTTGAGTGAATGTAAATATGTACAATAAGACATCATCCTTCGCAACCACTGGTATGAATAAGATGGAAATCTTTACTTTCAAGCAAGAAAATCGTCTCAGTTTTGTATTGGAGAATATTTAAGAAGTTTTAATGAGTAGGAATCAAAGCAACAGCTAGTCTTGTTTAGTCTGCTCAATATTTACCTAGAACCAACTTGTTTTCAACTTTGAATACGCTCAAATATTTGTTAGGGTGTGAGGTTGTCTATCGACCCTATGGAAAAGCAAAACAAGGTGGCTATTTCTTTATGCTGGACATAACCCATGCTGTGCTCTGCAAACATTGCACAGCATGCATCATTTGCTCGGGGAATGAAGATCAAATAATTGCTCTGAATATATTTCCACATATACGCATTTAGCAGACCTAAATTAAAAATAATAGTAAAGTGGCCCACTCAAACTAGTAAAGAGTGTTTGTTGACTAATTCAACCTATAGAATTTCATCACAGAAGCAACAATTGAATGGCCAGATTCAAATCTAAAAATATTAAATAGTATAAATTGTGTGATGTTTACCACACAGTCTGTTTGGTAAGTACATATTATTTTAATCTTGTCATTTCAACCATGGTGGGGGCAGCAACAGCACCAACAGGCCAAGGGGTGTCTCTGTTTCACAACACATATTCACTGGGATGCATCCAGGACTCATGGCAAGCTCCTTTGTTATGTCCCTGCATAGTAAGCATAGAGGGAAATTAAATATCATGAATCATAATTATATAAAATGGGGATTCCAAACACCATAACCACACAGAGTTTGAAAGAATTGCGCGAGAGAAAAAAGCCTGACCTTTCAAACCCTTGTATTTGGTTCTCTTCTCAATTAGTCACACTGACAACAGATGTTTGTTATCACAGTTTACAAAAAAAACATTGTAAAATGTTCCATCCTTAGTTAAATTGCTCTCCTATTCGTCCCCCGGTTTCACGGTATGGTATCTCTGATTCATTATAAGGGAAACAACAATCTCATTCTTGCAAATGATTGCATCTGATGTGTTATTCTCATTTTGAGGCACCAGGCGAGGTATTGCTAAACAGCTGTGTCCATCATTTAGCTGCATTGTCACATGGCAGCTCTGGGCCGTGAGCCTGAGTCAGTTGGATCACAGATTTCCTGACAGGACATCCGTTCATCACCTGGTCACCCCAAACATACAGAAACAGCAGGATTATTTGCAAAACCTTATCGATGGGATGGCACCATAGCTGATGATGAGATCACTTTGCTTCCAGTGCTCCCCAAGACTTCTCTTTTCTATTATCTTCAAACCAAGCCTACTCAGAGGACAATTGAATTGCATTGCCCATATCTTTGTATTTGCTTAAGATGATCAGAAGGGTCAAAGTATTCAGCGGGACAGTGGTCTCCCATCTAAAGAGACGGTGAATGGATGGGATTGTAGAAAATAGAAAGCTGAACCATGGGTGGATAGACCAGGATGAATTGCATCAAGGGATGGTGTTGAGGAGGGACTATGATGACTGTGTGTAAAGCGATGTAACAGTGGGCAGACTCACTACTCCAAGCAGGCCTGAATGAAATATAAAGGCTTACGGCCCGCCTGGATTATCAGCCTGACAATTGTTGCTGTTGCGAGACTTAATAATATGACTCACTTCAAGCCCCTTCTACTCCTTCTGTGCCCGGGTCGCTCTGTGTTTCTAGCGCCAGCGGCTGCCTATGACATGGATTTTATGACTGTCCATCCATCCGGGTACCATGTTTGCTGAGGCAACTTGGGAGGAGCTGAACGTCAATGACCTTCACTGGGGTATCATGTAGTCCTATGTGAATTATCACTTTAACTGTGTGTGTGGGTGTGGGTGTGGGTGTGTGTGTGTGTGTGTGTGTGTGTGTGTGTGTGGGTGTGGGTGTGGGTGTGGGTGTGGGTGTGGGTGTGTGTGTGTGTGTGTGTGTGTGTGTGTGTGTGTGTGTGTGTGTGTGTGTGTGTGTGAATGTGTGTGTGTGTTGGGGTGCATGTGTGTGTGTGTGCATGCACACACACCCCAACATTCAGCCTAGGTGGTCCTGCTTGCGTGTGTTTGTGTGTGTGCTCATGAAGTTGTGATTATGTGATATGAGGCGTTACAGGTGGGGGGGGGGAGTGTGTTGACGTGTGTGTGTGGGTGTGTCTATGTGTACGGTGCAGTGGGCAGCGGGGGCACCTTGCAGCTTCGGTCGACCTCAACGACCACTTCCTATCACCTGCAAATACAACTTCCTGTCCCCATGGAGTAGAGTTTCATTAACTTATGAAAGACATCTTAGGAAACTTATCTTAAACTATCTAAAGTAAAATCCAGAGAGCGTGTCTAAATGGTTCCATGACTACCTTCAGCAGATATTGATTGTCGATTTCAATGTCGGGTCCAAGACTAAAACGTTCTGCATCATAGCATTCCTCATCACCTTTCATCAGCTAATCAGTATTTAGTAGTCAATCGAAATGTTATAATAATAAATAAAACTATTGACTATGCCCCCTCCTGACAAGTTTATTTATACATTATAAACAACTCCTGACGAGTTGTATAATCATTATATATTATTTATGTATTATATGCTTCTGTCTGATAAGTTACATAAGGAACTAGTCCTAATAAAGTCAATAATAGATATTGACATGTGCATAATGTGCTTTGAGCTCATAATATGCATATATCGGACATTTTACATTAGAAATATTCATTTAAATAAATAATATATATCTCATATGCATTATATGCTTGGTATGCATAATCTGCCTTCATCTGATATTTGACATGTGGTACTATTCATTTAAATCAATAACGTATAAACATTTCAGAATAGTTCGAAAGCAACTGACAAATGGATAGCCAGCCAAGCCAGTTAAATGTTTTTCTCCTCACAATCAATGAAATACTTAAAGCTGTATATTTGTCTTATTAAGGACAAGGAAACCTAGCCTAATTTAAGAACAATGCCTAACACATATATTCAGCTACATGACACATTAAAACAGGATTTCCGAACTAGAATTAGTCTGTGCACATCAGTTAATTTTTAACCTTAAATGTTAAAAAAGAAATCAAAGTATATCAGTATGCTATTCTTTAACTCTGATATTGACCTCGTTTTCAACTATCCTATATATACTACAGCGGAATAATGGAACTTCTGGAATCCTGTGTCATTGGCCCGCCTAGCCCCCCCTCAGGAACACTATTAGGGGGCAAGCAATTGTAATTCTAAGCCATCTGTCCAAGAGACTACTACTGTCCAGACTACAGCTTGTTTCTATGACCGACTAGGATAAGATAAGCTATTTCCAACTGAGTGGTAACATGTAGTACATAAGAATAATTATATAATTACATTATATAGTAACATTTGGATTAGATGAACACTGAAACAAAGGAGATCATTTTGAAATACATCCTCACCAAAGCTTGTCATTGACCATCACTGACCTCTACGATGAAAATGTGTTTTTATTGATATATTGAACAACATGTTAGTAAAGATTTTAACTTACACTATACATCTTCACAATGTGAGTTAGAAAGTTTGTCAGCTTTGGTACTAACAGATGGCTCCTGTTGTGAAATGGCTCTTGTTGTCTTTAAATGATTGATTACACGTGTCCAAATAACAAAATAGACGAGGTTTGTAGCGTAAAAATAATATTTTACATCTATATATTTTCCTGTCACTGGTAGTTTAATATTTTATATAAAAAGTATGCTATGTACAAATAAGTAGGATCTTTAATCCTCTGCATCCCCTGTTTGTCAAGCTTAATGACACACAGCTGTGTATAAGTTGATTCCATTAATTATGGTGATTATATTCACCTCATATTCAGGTGAGTACAGCCAAACCCTTTAGAGATTAATAATAGAAGCCATCAATGGCCATGAAATGCTTGAATTATAGGCATCCTCAACTGATAACAGTTTGAGATACATGTTAGATACAATTAAAGATAAGTGACATGAGTAATAAATTATACGACAACTAAGATAGCTAAAGATAAAAAAAAGAGGCTAGCCTTATTTATACTGCCTATTTAAACACTGTATGCACTAGTGAGAAATGGCATTTCGTTTCATTTCCTGTATGGAAGTACAGTTTTTTGAAATGACAATAAAGTGAATCTTGAATCTTGAGAAGGAAATATGAACAGTCAAAAGCACTCTTATTAAAATAGGATTTTGCAGGTACAGTGCAATAATGTACAAGGGGTAGTAGTAGAAAAACACAAAAACGAGGATAAGCTAAACCTATGCTGAGGGACTGAGGCTATAATTTACTCCCCCAGCCAGATTCTAGACCAACCAGATAACAATAGGTTGTTGAATATATATTAATTCTTTTGCACCTTGTAAATTGAATCCCGCGCACCATATTACCTACGCGGTGACCGTGAGACCTCAATATTAACACAAAATAATAAAACATTTGAAAGCAGTTGCTTTGTCATCTGCATATTAAGGCTACAATCCCACGATTACAGTAACAGAGGGGCGGGGAGCTAAATGACCATCTGGAAAACTTCTGCTCTTCTCTGATGGAACCTGTTTATGTTTTATCCCCCCCCCCCCCCCCCCCCCTAACTTGCATTCATATCCATGGCCTGAGCTTAGACCAAGAGGGAGATGATGAATAAGAATCAGTAAAACTGTGGATGTTTTATTTTCACTTTTTTAATCCCTGATTCACTTTATATTCCAAAGCAGTCTTTCAACTGTGTAAAATGCCAAGAAATTATGTTTTGATGCATAATGACTTAGGGACTAGCACATTTATCATACAAGGCTCTTCAGATGAAGATATCAGTTGCCAAGACAGTCAGCTATTACAAGTTTAAAATGTCCATGATTTAAATGATACAGCCAAAGGGAATAGGTCAATAGCTATGCAGGGTCGAATCACAAGATGATTAGTGATCGATTGCTTGTGGTTGAGAGACTAAAAGAACAATCGATCCAGTTTTAACTTTTCAGTTAGGGGGAAACTCTGCCATTATTATTATGCCAGAGTTAATGGGCAGGTCTAATGGCATCTCCCTGTTTCTTGTAGCTTCAAACATCCAGTTCAGGCACTATGTCTGCCATCAAAATACACCATTCTCTCAATTCCCTCACTGGTCCATGAAGTAGCAACCTCCGTTCAAAAGTGAGACATCCTTTTGAGACAAATCACTTTTTGTCATTGAACGTGACGATTCAGAGATGTGCATTAATTCCTCTGATCGTCTGTCACTGAGTCAGTTTTAATTAACCTTGAATAAATCCTACCCCCACTTATGAGGAAACGGCCCAATGTTTATTCACTGTTCATCCCGCAACACAATAGCCCTTATCCCCGAGCACCCTTGGCATATCGGTGACCGGGTGGATGCGGGCAGCGTTTTAAGTGTGATAGATGGAGTTTAGATTCAGGCGGCCGCTGTTGCAGCCTCCCTCACTTTCCCCCCAGAGAAGCTGGGATGAGCCTCTGCTACAATATCACGGTTTAGCCTGGATGCTACCACGCTACCCGGGGCTGCCAGCATCAATCAACACAGGTCTTATTTTGTGCTTTTTTCTTCTTCACCCACACTTTTATTTTGCCTCTTTTTTAGTTGTTGTTACAATTAAAAAGAGATAACAGTTTACATAAATGCATTTACAATAAATATGTCTCTATATTCAGATGCTGTGGAGAGAGGAGATGAGCAAACAGCAGCATGTGAAGGGGAGGCCTTTGGTCTCTTTTGTCCCCTAACCCTAACTCTAACCCTTATCTCATTTCTGATTAACAGTGGACCTATCTATACCTCTGTATCGATATATCTCCTTCAAATGGATGTTAACCCCGCAGCACCAATCCAATGCTTTTAGACAGAGACAGACGACGGACGACCAACCGACAGGCAGGCAAGCAAACAGACAGACAGACAGACAGACAGACAGACAGACAGACAGACAGACAGACAGACAGACAGACAGACAGACAGACAGACAGACAGACAGACAGACAGACAGACAGACAGACAGACAGACAGACAGAAAGATAGACAGACAGACAGACAGACAAACAGACTGACCAACTGACAGGCAGGCATGCAGACCGTCAGACAGACAGCCAGACAGACAGACCGGCCGACCGACTGGCCGGTCTGTCGGCCGGTCGGTCGGTCAGTCGGACGGTGTAGACCGTCAGACGGACAGACGGACAGACAGACAGACAGACAGACAGACAGACAGACAGGCGGGCATGACTACAATAAAATTTGGTTATTGTAATTAATTTTGTATCAGTGTCAAGACTTTTCCAAATCCAGGCAAAGTGTGGCAGAGAGTGTGTATGAATTGAGTGTATCCTGAATTATGTATTGTCCCTTGCTGTTTAGCTAAATAACGAAGAAGCCAAGAAAAATATTATCAAGGAAAACCTTTTCAAGTGTACCATTATTATTTTATTTTGGCCTCATTGCTTCTCTTTAATCCTCACCTGCATGTATAAAATAACATATACCCGATGGATTCCTTATTTCTCTTTGATTCTCATTCAAACCCTTGTGTCAAAACATCCTCCCTTTGAAAGTTGTTTTGCTAGTTCTACCACCAGCTCCTCCACCTTCTCTACCCCATCTCTGCCTCCAGCTCCTCCACCTTCTCTACCCCATCTCTACCACCAGCTCCTCCACCTTCCCCCATCTCTACCTCCAGCTCCTCCACCTTCTCCACCCCATCTCTACGTCCAGCTCCTCCACCTTCTCTACCCCATCTCTACCCCCAGCTCCACCTCCAGGCAATTCTACATCCATCTAACTCCATCTCTACCCCCAGTCCTACTCCCATCTCCAACACCAGCTCTACCTCCAGCTCTACCTCCAGAAAAACACAGACTCACACAACAGGATGTCAGTGCACGTGCAACATGCAACAACAACATACCAACATGCAACAACAACATACCAACAATGTAACAACAACATACCAACAATGTAACAACAACATACCAACGATGCCTGCAACATTGAGCTCCACAAACTGAAAGCCATTGTTGCATTCAGATGAAGCTGCCAGTCACTCCTGTTCCCGGGGAGCCCTACATCTTCCTGAGCCCTGAAGCAGTTTAACCAGCGGTGAAGGCCCTCCCACTGCAGAATAAATGAGATTTCCAGTCAATTATATCTCAGTCAGACACTGAGAAGAACCATTGAACACGTTGTCCATTATTCATTATCATTTTGTCCATTATTCATTATCATTTTGTCCATTATTCATTATCATTTTGCTTATTTTGTCTGGTCTGGCGTGTGATGAAGACATTGGGCATGGAAGTTGATACCTGTGACAGTTCCACCAAAACATTTGTTTAATGAGTTTGGTGTACTAGGAGTGTTTATTTAATCGAACCCTCTCAGCACAGCTCTCCAGGAAGAGCCCAGAGTGTAGGTGTTCCTCAAATATGATCAGTATTCTGAGCGAACAATAGATGCTTGTTATATCGCTCTTCCATGGTAATAGACTGGTAAACAGGCAGCCAAATTAAAACACCATCTCTCTCAAGCTTGTTTATACTAGGTGATTCATTTTCATTGTATTATACTGCAATGACAGTCATCTGGCTCCTATGAGAAAAAAATAAGAAAATAAAAAATACATATATAAATACATTAAACCATATGGCTTATGAAAGAACTGTAAATACAAAGGTTAAAACCACCAGTCTGCCGCTGCAATCTATTTGCATACAGTAGATGTTTGAGGGTGTGACTGTGTAGATTTATTTGTGTGTGTGTGTGTGTGCGTGTGTTTGTGTGTGTGTGTGTGTGTGTGTGTGTGTGTGTGTGTGTGTGTGTGTGTGTGTGTGTGTGTGTGTGTGTGTGTGTGTGTGTGTGTGTGTATGTGCGTGTGTGTGTGTGTGTGTGTGTGTGTGTGTGTGTGTGTGTGTGTGTGTGTGTGTGTGTGTGTGTGTGTGTGTGTGTGTGTGTGTGTGTGTGTGTGTGTGTGTGTGTGTGTGTGTGTGTGTGTGTGTGTGTGTGTGTGTGTGTGTGTGTGTGTGTGTGTGTACATATATATCTGCATATATGAGTGTGTCGGGTACTTAAAGGTGAGCATGCCCAGACTAATTTTAATCCTCTCTGTGAATGGGTGATTATCACAATCTGTAGCTTAAATTCAGAGTGTGGAGAAAGTAGGGAGAGGGAGGACTGGTCCTGAAGGCTTAACACTTAGCCACCAACGAGGGAAAGAGGCAAAAGCATGGAAAAGAAAAACAACCGTAAGTAAATATTTTGTATAAAGTTTGATACGATAGCTGTTGAGATAAGGGATGTTTCTAACTGATACTTTTGGACATTGACTTACAAGTTTAAAATATGTTTTACTACTTTTACTCCATTGGATTGGGAATTGGGCAGTGTGTCCACGGGAGATGTCAAAGTAAATATCTGTTCTCCCTTATCGATTTGTACTGTCATTAGATATAATAAGGTGTATTCAATATATGTGTATGATGTGTACACATTTCATACACAATACAATGTGTATTGTGTATAATGTATATGTGTGATTATAGTTTCCTTTCTTCTGTTATTTTCCAGATGTGTGTGAAGCAACTTTAACCATATTAGAACTATAAAGACCAGTAACTATAATTGTTGTACACATAAAGTTATGTGATCCCATTGTGAAATACAACGAGATTCTGTAATAGTCCCACGAGGCAGATTAGCGTTAATAAACCATAATACCCCCCCTCCTGACTCCCTCTACAACTTTCTCCCCCTCTCCCGCTCTCTTACCCCCTCTCTGCCTCTCCAATACTCTTGCTCTCCACTCCCTCCCTTCCTCTCTTGCCCCTTCTCTCCCCCCTCCCTCCCCGATCCACCCACCCCCCCCCAGTCCAGTTCTCCATCCGGGGCTACGAGGCGTCGGATCGGCGTGAGGTGCTGGCGCTGCTGTCCGACGGCGTGCTGGAGCACGTGTACCCGGCCTTCTTCCGCAGCCTGGCCTACCCGGACCACGTGGGCGTGGCGCTGAGCGTGTGCGTGGCCGGCTACGTGCTGGGCGGCAGCTCCTACCTCCAGGCCCTGCTGTTTGGCGCGGCCTGGGCCGGCGTGCTCTACTACTGCTGCCACCAGGTCCACCAGGGCTACCTGCAGCGGAGGCTAGAGGCCTCCCGGGGCCTGCTGGAAGGGAGCGGCCTCTGGGTGGCCGAGACGGAGGTGGGCGGGCGCACCCGGCTGGTCGGGGTGGTGGCGGTACGGGGGGTGAAAGGAGGCCAGGGGGCTCCGGGTGGAAGGGGCGAGGACCGGACCGAAGAGGAGGAAGAGGAGGAGAAGGAGGAGGAATTCGAGGAGGGGGAGGAGGAGTTGGAGCTGTACGGCGAGTTGCCCCTCATGGTCGTGTCGTACGGCTGTCGCCGCCGGGGCCTGGGATCCCTGCTGGCGCTGAAGGCCCTGGAGACCTGCAAGGGGCACGGGTACACACGGCTGCTGGTGGACAGCAGCTCGCCGCAGGCCGCCGCCAACACCCTGTACCGGAAGATGGGCTTCATCCAGATGGCGGCCCACGGTGAGACGCACGCCAACCGCTGGATCGCCATGCTGGCCAGAGTGCAGGTGTTGACACTGGAGAAGTTGTTATAGTGGTGGTGGGCGGACGGGACGGGGGGGGATTCTTCACGAGACACAGCCGTCACCGTGAGGTTACCACCGTTGCTGGTTTTCTTAACCACTTCTTGTTTTCTGTCAAATGTACTGGAAGCACCTTGCAATGCAAACATCCACACCAATAAAAGTAAGAGTCATTCCCATGAGACAAATTTGACCTGTTTTGCAAGATCATTTATGAATTGAATAGTGAAGGCTGCAACCGAAGGCTCAGTTGCTGTGCATTTAATTGCATCAGCAATGTCACCAACACAACTGTTGTTTTTTTATGTAAAAAAAATTAAAGAAAAAAGTGTAGAAATATATATGAATAACATAATGACGTAGAGTGATTTGGAACACCAAAACGTAAGCTTCTTTCCAGAGCATAGTTGAATCCCTTTGCCTGGGAGGAATTAATGCCAGCTGACTTTTAAGACCACAATACTCTTTGCTTAAAATACCGAGGAAAATGCAATAGACCCGGGACACAGAGAGGTTTAAAATTCTTTGGAGCTAAAGGAGCTGTGTGTAGGGGACAAGAGAGAGGATGAGGACTTCACAGCACCACAAGGGTCAGCATATGTAACGACAGACCCACATCATCCATACATATTATATATATGAGGTTACACAACATTGAATACTAAACATGAACATGAATACTAAAAACAACCTATTTAAAAGGATCACACATGATGATTGTGTGTGTGTATGCGTGTGTGTGTGTGTGTGCGTGTTTGTCCCGAGGGCATGCATATACGGCATGTGTGTGTGTGTGTGTGTGTGTGTGTGTGTGTGTGTGTGTGTGTGTGTGTGTGTGTGTGTGTGTGTGTGTGTGTGTGTGTGTGTGTGTGTGTGTGTGTGTGTGTGTGTGTGTGTGTGTGTATGTGTGTGTGTGTGTATACATGATGATGTGTATATTTTCCAGATTTCCTAAACGACGCAACATCACACTACTTAATTACGTAATCAGAGAACTACGTAATTCTCTGAAAGAGGGGACTCAAAGAGCATCTAAAACGTTATCGTCATCACACAGGACCTTCTCATCCCCCAGTCACTGATGATGCGCTTGCGTCAAACCTACTGCACCCATTTCTGACAAAGGCAGGCAGGTGCAAAGTCATTGACTTTTAAAAGTAATGTATGGTGGATTCCACTTAACACCACACTATCGGAGGCGTCCAGGTGTCGATCATCCCAGCTGGGGGGTTTCAGTGCTGAATTAGGCTGGTGGCCAGACAGCAGGTGGTGGATTGGAGCCTCGATGATGGGCCAACGTCTTGTTATTGCCTTGAAAATTACCATAGGCCTCAAGGTAATGGCAGGGGGCTTGTAAGTCTCCCCATGCCTGAATGCATGTTTGCATCTCTCTCTCTCTCTCTCTCTCTCTCTCTCTCTCTCTCTCTCTCTCTCTCTCTCTCTCTCTCTCTCTCTCTCTCTCTCTCTCTCTCTCTCTCTCTCTCTCTCTCTCTCTCTCTCTCTCTCTCTCTCTCTCTCTCTCTCTCTCTCTCTCTCTCTCTCTCTCTCCCCCCCCACACACACACACAACATATTGAAGACAGCACTTGGCCAATACATCAGAATATGAAATAATTGCCAATGAAGGCAAAGAGCCTGTGCATTTGTAGCTGGTCTAGTATTGTCAATTTGCAGTACTTTTTTAAAACATGATGTAGATTCTGCACTTAATCAGCACATATCACTGCAGTCCATTATTGGCTTCAAGGAAAAGACATGATAGCTTTTATCAAAGAACAGAATGAACAAAATAATATACCACTGGTACACTTTGCAGTTTCATCCAATAGAATGCCGGAAACTGTTGGATTCCACCAATACAGACAACCACTCGGATGATTATGGTTCGGAAGAGATCCAACATGGAGGGCTTTCAGAGTGCACTATATCGACTTATGTTCAAGTAAAACAACTAATTAACAATGGACAAAGCATTACAAGTAATTTGATTTGATTAGATCATGGCAGCATGACAAAACAAGCTGCCTTATATGACGTTGCAGCCTTTTAATGGTTTAAATTGTTGGTGTACATTGTTAAACTTATGATTAATAGACTATGGAAATTAGCCAAATAGGAGAAAACTATTATTTTCATTGAAATTGAGTAAACACTAATCACATGTGTCATTACATTTAAATGCTGGCAGAGAATAGTGTAAGCCTCCATGTTGGGAATATTGTTTCATTACTGAGGAGATGCCTCTTGGCAGAGTGACACAGACCAACAGCGTAAGATGGCTGTGGGGATTTGGGGGCGTAAATTAATGCAAAAAAATTACTAAAAAACGATCACAGATGTTGTCATTTTTATTCTCACGATGATTTTGGGTCTTATCAGTTTATGTATTTTATTTCTGCCTCCTAATGTCTCTAACAAGGGAGCAATGTTTTACATATTTACTGACAACTTTTTTAATTACTTTTTGGTTTTCTGAAAATAAATTTATTCCTTCAAAGAATGCCAGGCCTAAATATATCTGAAACATTGATACTCCGGGCTTAAAAGTGTGTTTTGCATTTGATTAATCAAATGCATCCAACAAGTAATCGAGTTACCACAATAGCTGGCCTAGGTGAAATTACAGCATTATGAAGCATTAAAAAGTAGTAAATGTTCTGCTATCTGATTGTGACTAAAAAACGTTCTGACTTGAAGTCTGAAAACTGGAACAGACTTTGTTTTAAAGCACGGATAATGAAGTAGGGCTTCAGTCGGTTACAGGCCTACAGTCCCTGACCCAGTACATCGTTTTTTTGTATAATTGACTCAATTCAAATAATCCATGGTGTATATATTCCAATCAACCTATATTTTACAAAAGTCTGCTTTCAAAGTTTGAATGCAGTTCAGAGTGCATCTGTTAATGTGACGGTACATTTGCAAATCCATTTGGCAGCGGATAAACTCAAATCAAGGGTAAATTTGTTGTGTCTTTTCAACTTATTCAAGCGTATGTGTGTGTGTGTGTGTGTGTGTGTGTGTGTGTGTGTGTGTGTGTGTGTGTGTGTGTGTGTGTGTGTGTGTGTGTGTGTGTGTGTGTGTGTGTGTGTGTGTGTGTGTGTGTGTGTGTGTGTGTGTTTGAGTGAGAGAGACAGAGACCGAGAGATAGACACTGAGAGAGACAGAGAGAGAGACAGAGACAGACACAGAGACAGAGACAGAGACAGAGACAGACACAGAGACACAGAGACAGAGACAGACACAGAGACAAAGAGACAGAGACAGACAGAACAGAGACAGAGACAGAGACAGAGACAGAGACAGAGAGAAAGACTGAGGGTGAGAGACAGAGACTAGGTGAGAGATAAAGAGAGAGAGACAGACACAGAGGGAGACAGAGACAGACACTAGGTGAGAGGGACAGAGAGAGGGACCGATCTCTATGTTGGCCCTAACTCTGGCTATACAGAAGTTCCCATAAAAGACTGAACAGGTGCAGACACAGGAAATGCCTCACAATTTCTCCCAACAAAAAAATGATCATGGGAGAGTGAGCCAATGGGAGAGGATGACAAAGGAACACATTTATAGAGATTGTGCATCTTGTCTACACCCACTGTAGCCTCCGCATCTGCTGGGGAGAGCCTCATCTCCCAAATGTGGGGCGCTCAACCCCAGTGGGAACGGATTCGGTTTGCTTCTAATTATCTGACTCTGATTTAGTTGTTTTTTGTAATTACGCCTAAACTAATGAGAACAACAGAACCAAGTGACCAATCTTGGGAGAATTAAATATCCGTAGTAGGAGAGTAATTGTTTGCCGTCTTGTTGGAGATTGCCGTTCTCTTTCTGAGGACGGAGGGCATAAAATGTGCACAATGCAACTATGTTGTGTTCATCAACCCGAGATTAGGTTCATTGTGTTCCACATGCTTGTCAATAAGATAGACATCCGTGACTTTATCAGTAGTTCAACCAACGGGGATAACTTTCACTTAAAAGAGTTAATATAATGGCACTTGTGTAACAAAGCAAGATTAATGTCATGGCAGTCACATTTGTATTTAATATAGGTTGATGTTAAAAGGGTTGAGGTTCAGTTGATGACAAAGAGTTTTGTGATAAGAATATAGACTTAGAGGGTGATGCTGTTAAAAATGTGCTTTCGTCATAATCACAGCCAATATGTCTCCCCTTCCAACACAACCATAAAAACCCACATATGCTTACGCCCCACACATGGGCTTATTGGCATGAACACACTCTCCACTATGTATGACAAGACATCAAATGAGATGTAAGGGTCCTGATCCTCCAGATCAATCTGGTCCAATCCCACTGGGCCAGATCTTTCAAAAGAAATCGCCAGCCATCCATCCACTGGCGCTTTAAGGTAATGCTATACCTACTAAAAGATATCTAAATAAATACAGCAAGACATCATTATTACTATCATTATTAATAATTATTATTATAACATGGAGACAAAGCAGTCAACAGCTGTTTCAATAACAGTCACAGAGGAGACACACAGATGGATATTAAAAGTGTGTGCTTGCGCCAATGCGTGTGTGTGTGTGTGTGTGTGTGTGTGTGTGTGTGCTTGCATGGTGTGTGCTAGTTGGTTTATGTGCTTGTGCGTGCGTGCCTATGAATGGGTGTATCTGTGTGTATCTGTCTGTGTTTGTGTATCTGTGTGTGTGCGTGTACGTGTGTATCTGAGTGTGTGTATCTGTGTGTTTGTGTGTGTATCTTTTTATCTGTGTGTTTATCTGTGTGTGCACGTGTGTATCTGTAAGCGTGTCCTTGTGTATCTGTATGTTTGGTGCCTGCCTGCGTGCATGCATCTGTGTGCCTGCTTTTGTTGTGTGTGTCTATGTGTGTGCCGCCCTCAGAAGGGGCCAGCCTAGCGTCTCCGTGCCTTGGCAGCCGGCTCTGGGCTGAGCACCGATACGCTGCTCTCCTCCGGGGGTTGTCAGCGGACTGGACGGTCACTGCATGCACTCGCTGCCAAGTCAACTAAACAAAGCTAAAGTGACAACATCCTGAATCGCCAAAGAATTTCAAACCCACCGCTGCAGGAACCTCCATGTGTACAAGGATGTGTTCATCCAATGGTCACGCATCGAGATTAAACAACCATGAATGATGCAATGATACTTAAGACCGCCAGACGAGCTCAGGGGCCAAAAACATTGCTCCCCACCCGCCAAACATGAATGATGTCCTGGAATGAACAACTTTGTGATCTATAAAATTAAGACTAAGCAACCAAAGGCCGAAATTCCTCCAATTAAACATGAGCATGCTTAAGTAGCTGTCTAGTCACTGAGAGTAAGTTGTTTAATAAAACATATAGACCCTATCTTCTTCATCGTCCTGCCTAAATAGACCAATAAACATCTGGAGATTACCTATACCAAGGAGAGAAAAGGGAACACTGAAGCATAATGTTTCCCTGGTGATTTACAAGATGTACACTAGTCTTTTGTAAGAACAATCTGGTCCCTGCCATATGCTTTTCCCAAGGACATTCTAAATTGCAATGTCACAAATGGAGAGAAATATTCAGCTGGTTGAACACTGTTTCCCTGCCTTCTTTTTCAATATCAGCTCTGTTTGGTTAAACATAATCTGCGATACAGCAGTCATACTATGTTAAAGCAGGACATCTGATCCAGCAGACCTCCTATGTTGGAGCAGAACTTCTGATCCAGTAGATCAGATCGAACCCCTACTATATTATAGCAGAACTTCTGATCCAGTAGATCAGATCGAACCCCTACTATATTATAGCAGAACTTCTGATCCAGCCGTCCTTCAATGTTATAGCAGAACTTCTGGGAGGAGACGGCACAGAGTCGGTGCGGGAACATGAAACTACGCCTTTTTTCCTGTTTTGTTATTGATATTTTACTGGAAAAATCTCACTAAGCGGGTGGATGAAGCTTTCAGAAGTATATATATATATTTCTACAGTGGCAGTGGCATGATGTTTCTCCTCTTGAATTAAGGATTTGGATTGTTTTTCAACCACATCCAACCTCAGAATATTAATTTAGACACTGTTTTAGAGTTCTGACTTGTTTGTAAGAAAGTTTATTTCAGAAAGCTTTTGTTTTGATGGAGGGGAGCTGTACGTTCAGTTCAGTAGGTCATATAGGTGAAGAGGTAAAGAGAAAAGAGGTCAGACTGTAAGCGTGAATGTTAATCTGATATGCTCCGCAAGGCCTTCACATTTCTTAGAGGGCTGAAGAAAATGGCAAAATAAGAGATACGTACCATTAAATATACAGGAATGGGCATGAAAGTGTGATAAACTAAATCCAATGTTTTCAAAAACAAAATTGACCACATGTTATAAAATCAATAGATCTGTATTTTTGGGGAATCCTAAGTCATTATTTTGTTCCATTGATGATAAAGCAGCTGATGGATGTCTGTTGTGAATGTACAATCGTAGATATAATCAAGGTGGCCAGGGGTTGGAGACGTTGAAGTGATTAGGAAGTGGTTTACTCTTGATACTCAACTATTTAAACTCCTTCAGATTGGATTGCATCAAAAGTTAAGTGCCACTAAAAGTATTCCTTGACCTCCCCTTGCTTGAATCTTTATTGAATTCTTTGAGTGAAACCTGCACTAGAGCCTTTAAAATATCCAAACTTTTTTGAGATGTTTGCCAATATTTTTTCTTCATTTCTTACGAAGGCGACAGCTGCAAGGAAAAAGTTACAAGAGCAGGTTTTTTTTTTCATTACACTCAATCTTGCAAATGAAAACATTCATACAGTTAAAGGATATTATTACCAAATGGCACATGCTGGGTGGTGTAATACAATTTGATCAGGGGCTAAGTAGAAATTGACACAATCATTACACTCTAGAAAGGATTTCATCATGCACACTTCTTTATAAATAATGTTAAATTAATGATCCATTATTTTGTTACATATAAGTCTTATCCAAATAGTTATAACCATGGTTATTTATAATAATAGTATTACTACTACTACTACTACTACTACTACTACTACTACTACTACTACTACTACTACTACTACTACTACTACTACTACTACTACTACTACTACTACTACTACTAACACTGCTAATACTAATACTAATACTAATAATAATAATAATCCAAAATGTAGTTTCCTTGAAGTAACAAATCTAATAACATATCCAACAAAAGAATGTGCCATGACATGCATCGTTATTGGGAGATTAATTAAATTGCTAAATGTTATTTTCAGTTTTCTGTTTCACAACTACAATCAGTAGAGGCTGATGAGGAAGAAAGTGTGTCTTGAGTGGGCCTCGAGTGACTGCACATATTTAGTTCATCAATTCCGCAAACATCCCGCTGAGCTACAAGTCAGCATTGCTGCTTGAATCAGAGCAAAACTATTATATGAATTAGCTTTCACATGACAAATCGTACTGTATATAAAAAGAAGAAATTTAAAGAAAAAAATGAACTAAATGTCCAATGAACTGTAAATGCAGGTCTCTTGACATGCTCATGTTTAATCAATTATTGGTTGTTTTTTTTAAGTTTGAAACTTATTTTGGTATTCAAGGAGGAACGCTAGCATGGACCCTTGGTAGCTAAAGCAAATACAAAAGGTTGTTGGGGCATGTAATGTGTTTTTTAAGGTCACAGTGCGTATCCGCTTACCTCAATCCTGTTAAGGGTGGAAGGAAAAGGTAATCGTTTGGGACAACCTCTATCGTCATCTTTGCTCAACTTGTGTCTATCGTTCCTTCGGCCCATTGATCGAGGCTCAAACAGCATCTAATATATTCATACACCATCACTCTCACAGGTGGAACACATTCTCAGAGCTACTAATAGGTCCACACTTTAGACCATGTGCTGGTATTGCTAAGTAGTCTCTCCTTCTCAATCTCACTCTTTAGTTTTTCGCAGGAGGCAAATGATAAGTCACGGCAATTCCGTTTATCATTCCGGACACATTAACAAGAGCACAGAGCCATTCCCTGTGGATAAAGATAGCAGATGAGAAAGATGGAAATGGTTAGTGGACAAATCAAAAATGCAATCCAGAGAATCTGCCAGGATACTAGTGCGCTCTTGAAGTGGTTTTCCATTCGTATCGTTTTGTTTTGTTTTTTCTGTTGGGGAATCTTCATTATGCCTAACCCAGTCGACAGACGGTTGTGTTGGGGGTTTTCTTACTCAGTAAACCCTGGTTGCTACACTGCATCAATATTTACCCTAAATCTGTCACATGTATTTTCAGCATATCTATATTTCCAGAAATATAAAGCCATCACAAAAGGTCATTTATTCATCCTTTCCAAGAAAAGAAGGAAAGTATACATACATACATACATACATACATACATACATACATACATACATACATACATACATACATACATACATACATACATACATACATACACACACACACACACACACAACACAACACACACACACACACACACACACACACACACACACACACACACACACATACACACATACATACATACATACATACATACATACATACATACATACATACATACATACATACATACATACATACATATATATATACACAGTATGTGTATATATATATATATATATATATATATATATATATATATATATATATATATATATATATATATATACATATATATATATACTGTGTATATATATACATACATATATATCAAAATGTGCATTTTAAAAGGAGATTAGCAAAATATTTCTAAATATTTAATTAATTTGAAGTTACTCAAGTTGAACCAAATTATTTATCTATTCAATCCAAATATATGGCAGGTCACAGGGAAAAGAGAAGTTAGCTCAGTGTGATTAATGAAGCGTGGAGAAAACCTCATCAGATTGTGTGTGTGTGTGTGTGTGTGTGTGTGTGTGTGTGTGTGTGTGTGTGTGTGTGTGTGTGTGTGTGTGTGTGTGTGTGTGTGTGTGTGTGTGTGTGTGTGTGTGTGTGTGTGTGTGTGTGTGTGTGTGTGTGTGTGTGTGTGTGTGTGTGTATTACTTCAAAGCGCCTCTTCCTAATCCTAACCAACACCCCACCACTACTGAGTCTCACCGTCTGAGCTTTTCATTCGTTATTCAGACGCGGGAACGGAGCCATGTCACGCCCAGACAGAGAGATGCTGCATGTGAATGTGTTGGGTTTTAGATCCAAAACAAAGTAGCCATCTTGTTGCAGGCTTTCACACTGTGCTTCTGTGTCCCTGCATGTGCATGATGTGCCCGGTTTTAGTAGTCCTTTTTTTTTTGAATGGCTATGAAATTATAAGAATCCAATAATAATTCAACATTAACCAATTTTTGTGCATATTTTAGGGTTGAGTTACAGAGCAGCAAAATAGGTTGTTTTTAATGACCAATGGCTCAAATGGTCATTAAATGTCTGAATATATAAATGTCTTAAACAGAAGCCTTTACTTTGGTTGATAATAAAATTTTGGTCGATTTTCCATACAGGACTTCAGAGGACGTCATAGAGCATATGTTTTAGCCAATGCAATATGTCTTCAAGTTACGAAATCCTTTTATTTGAAATATACTCACAGAAAAAGACAGTGACTTAATCAGGAGGAGTCTAATTCGCTAATGAGAAATGGTGATTTAAGGTAATGAACATGTCATTTTCCTGTGTTGTACAGTACAATAGTCTTGAATTGTGCAATTGTATAATACATTCCCATAAAATAAATGTTATACTGTTGGGATAAAACCTTCGATTCCAAAATGTTTAATTCACCTTTCCATCTTTCTTTTTTTATTTAAACTATTAACAATCCTGTACAGGAAAGAATAAGATAATAAGAAATAGTCCAGGAAATAGCCCAGGAAGAAAGGTTGCTATATTATTGCTAATTGTCATCACCGTTTTTTCCCCCACCATTTAAAAGTGTACAAATCCGTAAATAACGCTGCAATAATATCCATACACTATAGTGCATGTGGTTGAGATTTAATTTCTAATGTGAGGCAGTGCTGTGATTTAAAACACTGAGGGGAAAAAAGCTTCAAACTTAAAGATTAAACCACAGAGACACGTCACAGAATTCAATCAGAAAAAAGTTGACTGTTGGAAGATCAAAAGGTAGAAGATAAAGATGCTCAACTTTTCACATTATCAGCCCGGTCATGGGCATTTTTACACCAGTTGCTTTGTACTGGCAGCTTTTATAGTCCATCTTATTCATGACGACCATATAAGAAACCTGCCCTGTCAGGTTCCTTCATGTCATATTGTGAGATGACATTGCTATTTTTAGTAAACAAATAAGGGTAAAAACATGAAAGCTATAACAAAAAAGTTATGGGTGCTGATACAAAAAGTGTTACAAACTTCAATGTCTCTGCTATTTGCTGTGTAGCAATAGAGTAGGTTCATAAAGAACAGAGTACTGTAGTTAGTTACCTGAAACGTGAGCTTGTCTTATCTGTTTAGCTTTCTAGTTACTTTCTGTCCCAAAAAAAGGTAACACAGTTAAGCTTTGTCAGCAATCATAAGAGGAGGATATACTTATATATTTTCTACTGTATATTGGGAACGGGAACGGGATGACGATACAATCCAGCCATGTCACGACCCACTTCTGCCAGTGAGAAAGGCCTGGCTCTCAGGTCACTCTCAGGACACTCCTCTGGCAACAACCAACAGAAGACCGGCTGTTGCACTGAAAGATAACATTTGAAACCCTTATACATTTCCTGTATGTACTGCCAATTCCAATTCTATAGAAGTGATAAATACACTTGAAAACTGACATTTATTTTTCCCCACTGTCTGGCTCTCTGTAGTGCTCTATATGCTTAGACCTGGTTAATTATGAGCTTGGATGGGCTTTAGATGTATAATAAGTGAATAGACCTATAGGCAAAGGACATACCTGCAGTGAGACACACCAGAGAGGTGTCAGCATAGGACACACACAGGAGTGGCTCACAACACAAAAAAGGATCATCTCTTTTAACGGACCAGGGCAGTGGTACATAAAGGGCACTTTTAAATGGAAAAAAGGAAAAAAAGTTCCAATCCATTTGTAGCTAAATAAAAACCTGAGGCTGAAAAGGTGTCAGAACACAACGAAAAACATGAACACAGCATTATCATTAAGAGCCCCTAGTGATGGCAGTGGAGCAAACAACACAGGCTGGCCTTATACCTCTTGGGTAGTTTAATGTTTATGCCCATTTATTTTTTTGCTCTGGGTTTTGGATTTCCTGTGAGTTGAGCTAGTCCCAAAGGAGCCAATCAGAGTCCACAGATTGTTTTTAAACAAATGGCAGAAGTGCTGCTCCAGAAGCGCTAGCTCATTTACAGACGGCATGCACATAATCATGCCTAAAGGTTGTCCTCCAAAAGGCCAATAAAGAAAGAAATTACAAAATTGTGACTTCCGTGTACCCTATAGGCCTATGCCTCGGTGTCTCTCAGCTTTTCTATACTTTGGAAAACTTTATACTAAAATACTATTTATATTTCTCATTTAGTCATTTATTTTGTGTTAAATGTATTTTTTTTGTATGTAAAGATATGTAATACACGTCTTATTAAATCTGTTCTTGTCTAGGAAGTCCCTGCTGTCAGCATCAATCTACAAAGCGGTATCATACACCTGAATATACTTAATTAATTGCTTTTTCAACTGGGTTTTCATATTTTCTGAACCAAACTATTTGTATCCAAGCTCCATGGAGCTGCGCCAAAGCCTGATCATTCAAGGCATTCGGCTCTCTGGTACTTAGCCAGCAGTTCCCTAAAGGCTCAAACATACATATTTTAGAGGTTCTAGTTGCCTAACCTGCCCTTTGGAGGTAAGAAACCACTGAGACAAAATAAACATTAGAGTTTGACTAGAGACCTGTAAGTTCTACTTCTGTACTTAAATAATCGTCTGCCCTGTTTTGGATTTGGAGTGATCAGATGACAGGACATCAGAAAGCAAGTCTGCAGCTTTATTCCCAACAAGTACAACATAATAAATAACGCCATCATACTAATGTGCTACCAATTCAATTGTTCTTCAGTTGCATGAAACTAATTTTAAGATTAAAGATGGATAATTATTATTATTTATAATAATATCATATCCATATGATCAGCTAATGACAGCTTTCTCTTGGGAAATTGACACAGTAAACATCATTCCAATATGTGCTGTTGTATATAAGTACTTTGATTTCTTTGGAGCCAACATTTATTGATGGTCACAAAGTTCACATAGATAGGGGAAATCAACATGTAGTGATCAGCATGTAGTTAGCATGAGTTCACACTTCATTTTGAGCTCATAGGATGCACAAAACATTTCAAATATGACATGAGAGACTCCATTCAAAAGGTTTGCAGCACATTATATAAAGTTCAGCACATAAACGATTACATGACTGCCATTGTATTTCACCCTTTGGAGTATGGAATTCCAGCAGGTAAAAATATTTACACAGCTTTATTTTTAGAAGTTAACTCCATTTTTGTCTTTTGTGGTGTGGGTTTCATAGACAAGACAAATAGAGTGGTTGCAAATTATGAAGATGAAGGACAATGAGAAGTCAGGATTAACCGAAAAGGTATAACTTTAATATATATTAAAAAGTTGTGCTTAGTTCAATGTAATGCCCTTCAGTTGAATACTTATAATAATCAATTCTTTGATACCATGAAGTGTACACTATGTTGAAAAATGAACCTTCCATAATACCTTGCACAGCACCAATCATAGTACCTTGCACAGGACATAGAATAATACTATCATAGTACCTCAGTTTCTAGTAAAGTACCTAGCGCTGTACTTGGCAAAGTAGATCAGTACCAAGCAAAGCACTTGGCAGAGTAATTTGTACTGTACATTGTAACTGTACCAGAAGGCGCACACACATGAATACAGGGTTAAAAGTAAGGAAGGACTAAATAGAATATTGGCCTAACCATAACCATAATCATAAATAACCCCAAAACATTTATATTTAACGCCATGGATTCTGTAGATGATATATCCAATTCAAGCGGCATTATATTAAATCCTAGGTGTCCTTTCAATTGATCTCACTAATGAACAGAAAACATACTGCCCAGAGATCCACTCTGTGGGTTCAGAATATATTGGAATCTGTCATTTTTGACAGCGTAATCTCTAAAGGGCCCCTTAGTTAAACCCAAATAAGGTCCTCCACACACCAAAATGAAACTTCTTCTCTATTATGTGGAAACAATAGCAGCATGAGCCAAAACACTGTCTTACCAGATTCATCTAGAAAACAGCAAAATCGAAACATACAATATCACTCCATTGCTCATTGAAGTTGAGCCATACAAATGTAATGTGATATACTTATCATCTTTGAGTGGTGGTTTTATCATGGGTCGGACATGTCCTGGGTCTGTGAGACTGCAAGTGTGCTCAAAGTTTTATCAAATACAGATTGCACAAAACGGAAATGGGTCGATATCTACAATTCAATATTGTCTATTACAATTATTATAACTTTGATTGTATATTTACCATTCTAGAGTTTGTGAAGGTAAAGTTTACTAATGGCATGTGGTTTTAGTATAAAGGTAATCTTCGTTATTTTCCATGTTCAAAAGAAGATGCTCAACAACCCACATCAACTGGAACTTTCAAACAGAACTAAGCTAACTTTTGTCTATTGTTTTTCCATAGGTCTGATTCAAGTGTGACTGCTGATTATTAGTCAGATTTTATTAGTTGATTTCACATCACCCTCACAAGAAAATAAATGTCAAGGGCACTTCTGAGGACATTGCAAAAGCAGAAAGTGCTGACGTAAGGCCATCCACAGATCTCAGGGTGGTATCAGGGACATACTTACCATGAACTACATGGCAATGAGCTAAACCAGCATTGTATCGCTGGCGTTCTGCTGGCCTTTTGATCAATTGCATTATTGATCAACTGCTTCTGCTTTTTTACCTATCTTCCTCTTCAAAAAAACAATATTGGATTTGGATCATCACCACGTTATTATGGAAACAGTAAAAAATAGAATGTTCATCCTTGGCACTGTGTGGCAAACAACACAATGCAGTCAGAACAAGATGGGTTTTACAGCCAAACTTCTGTCCTCACTACCATTTAGCACACTTTGGTACACTGTGCACACCATCTGTCTGCAGTGGCCGAAGTTGCCCCATCCGCAGCCAAGTTGTTATCATTAAGTTTGTTCCGAAAAAACTACAATGGATGCTATCATTTCTCTCTGGTGAGAGAAAGTTGAGAGTCTGTCTAAGATGCACTGGGAATTGGCATTACCTTTTATTTCCATGTGGAGAAAATATAACGAAAGATAACAATTGATTGATCCAATGGCCTCTGAGGAACTGTAATAAAATACATCTGAAAAGGACGAATGGACTCAAATGCAATTGACTTTGCAGATATTCAATCCTACTGTGGTATGTTCAACAAATCAATGTCAATCAGACGATACCGTTGGAATAGCTTTTGGTTTTCCTCTTCCCGATTGCTGCTACAACACAAGAACAATGCATTTTCCATCATGAGCGATTTTGACAGGGACCCGTCCAGGGTTACCTCAGAGAGTAGCTCTACCTTCCTCTCAGATGTGGTCGTCCGTCCCTCTTTCTCTCTCCTCCTCTCCTGATCTGGCAGGGTCACCCCAGGGACGTCAACAGAACTCGATGGATGGGGGACAAAACATTGTGGGAATGTCCTTTAGCAGATCTTCATTTTTCAATGTGTTGATGATTTGTTTGTTGCGGTTGTTGTTGTTGTTTTACAGAGGGAAAACCAGAAAGCCAGAGAAGGTGGAGTACTGCCATCCACCGACCAGGTTGCCCTTCTCCAGTTTTAGATACACCTTGTCCTCGTTTTCTAGTAGTAGTAGGACTCCGTTTGTGGCCGCCTCGCGGGTAACGTCCTTATCGCCCGCGAAGGCCGAGATGACCGGCTTGCCGTTCAACATCAGGTTGACCTGGAGGAACCCGAACATAGACACTGGGTAAGCATCGCGCCGCTCAGTAGCTGCATTATGCGAGACTGTTTTAAAAATCCACCTACGTGTCTGGGTGAAAGCGTAGCAAACTCCTGATGCTAATCAGTGTTTCTGACACGTATACTCTAATGAGTATTTTGAGGGAGGAAATACTTCTATGGTAGCAGGCCTGGTGTTATGAACACTCATTATTCTTTGCGGTTTGAGGTATTTTTGAGCGCCAGAGAAAAGTCTGAGTTATAATGATTTCTACCAATAACTGCATTCATCAGTATGAGTGTGTGTGTGTGTGTGTGTGTGTGTGTGTGTGTGTGTGTGTGTGTGTGTGTGTGTGTGTGTGTGTGTGTGTGTGTGTGTGTGTGTGTGTGTGTGTGTGTGTGTGTGTGTGTGTGTGTGTGTGTGTGTGTGCGTGTGTATACCTGTATGGTTTGGCTCTGGTACACCTTTATAACGTGAAAGTTGAAACTGTAAATCCCTTTCCTTGGTGACAAGAAAACGGACTCAAACGTGAAGTAGTTCCCAATATTCACAAGTACCTGCAAGAATAACACATACATAATATTACATACATGTTTTCTCAAGGAGCTGAAGCTATTGAAACAATCAGTTGGTGTACGGAATCAGTATAAAACATATTTTATCGGCAACCAAATAATTGTCATCGTCATGTGATTACATACAGTATATATTATATATCATATTACATATATATCATCATAAATATAGACATCTGACATTCTGTCATAAAGGAGGGACATCTCCATCCTTTCTGACAGACTGTCTATATCGAAAGTAATACACAATGACGCAGATCACAAGTTATCACACAGACCAATAAATGGATGCAATTGTTTGACAAGCAGCCAAGTTGATTTTTCCTGGCCTCTTTTCAAGAAGGTTGATTATTCATTTGGGAATTCTCAGAAACCAAAAAATAGGCGACCAAATATTTCCAATATTTTCCATATCAGCCAACAATAATGTCGTTATCACAATTAGGATCAATTGATTGTCAATTTGTTAGTCAACTTAAACATTTCATTCTACATTCTGCAGCCAACTGATTAGTCTTACGAGTTATCAGTCATCAACAAAAATCACGAATGTATAAATTATACATTGATCGTTTCAATCAATCATCAATCTTGCATCCTTCAATCATTCTTATAATCAAACATATCAAATTGACCATACGAGTGTCTGCAAGGTGTAACAGTAAGCCTATTTGACGTTCATTTACCGTTTCAGAGCATAGATAGCAGCTGCTACAGTACATCTAATACACTTTCCCCACGGATACATCCTTTCTCCAAGATGACCTCTCAAACCTTATATTGCCGCCAAAAATGTGCAACCATTGCACCCGAAACGACATCTAAGCAGAATTTAACAGTTTATATAGAAAAATGTAAAGAATAACTATGGGTCTCATATTGGGATTAACTTGTAAATTTACCCACAATACAAGAACTGGACATTCCCAGCGGTTCATGTCAAATGCCATTACCATGGGGATGCGCTGAGTGTGCGCGCCTCACCGCGCCGTGCGTCGTGTTGGGGACGTTCTGCACCCCTGTGCCATCCTTTAACACTACGTGTGCGATGTGCAGCCCAATCCAACATAATCCCTGTCCTATTTTATCGATAACAAGCGGATATCCCATTTTTTTTGGTTTAAATAAGCAGTCACAATACCGAGTTGACTGTCCATTCCAAATGGATCAAACGGCAATGATAAATGAACGCCTGGAGATAAAAGTTCACCAAAACAGAATTTGGGGAGTCTTACTTGATCGAAGTATATAATTCTCGTCTTGTTGCTCATCTCCGAGGGTTCGTGGTTGTTGCTGCGGACCGCAGAGAAAGCCACCTTAGAGTTGGCGGCGCGCACCGAGATGCCGAGCGGAGAGGTGGAGCCCCTCCAGTCCGCGGTGGGGTTGGAGTCGCACACAACCAGGCACTTCCCCTCCAGGACGATCGGTTCCGTGTCGTTTTGGGCACTCCCGAACGGACACAGTAGAGTCCAACAGAGCACGACGAGAAGGGCATTCGCCCCGGTGACCAGCTGTGACGGCAGCATTTCCAAACACAGCGTCTCCGCACCGAGTCCCCCGCACACTGCTGAGCCGCCCCGCACAGTCCCGCACACTGCTGATCAGTCCCGCACACTGCTGATCAGTCCCGCACAATGCTGATCAGCACCACACACGCGTCTGATTCCCCACACTTCTCTTATTGGGTTTAGTTGTGAGGCATTTTTAGAATAGGTGCTGAAACGTTGTTCATTTTAAATAAACATCACAAATAACTATCAGCAGACAAAACAGCCTATTCTATTTACAATTATGATAGATTGTTATTTAGAGCAATTCAATTGATAAGGTATTGATGAGGGCTCTCGGTCGACCGGCGAAAGCAGTAGGTTGTGTATCGCCCCCCTCTCCCCAAGCTGGCGCATCGGAGGGTCCCCTTATCTGGTGCGCACTGCGTGCACTGGTCTACATTACGCATGTACATGGTGTGCTGGTCGTTCTCTTGTTCTGTAGGCAGTTCGGCCTACAAGCATCATTCAATATAAAACAAATGAGCTTAAGAACCATGGACTGAATGAGCTATGATTGACTGGGTGAATTGATCACTACTATATCTGAGAGTGAAGGTGTGAGCTCAGGGTCAGAGGAGCCTGGGAAAACATGCACAAGCATCCGCAACGCGGTGCAGACGAGATGTGATGGCAGGTTTGTAAGGATTACCCGCCTTCTTCCCAAATATACACTACACACACGCACGCACACGCACGCACGCACGCACGCCACGCACCACACGCACGCACGCACACCACACACACACAACACACACACACACACACACACACACACACACACACACACACACACACACACACACACACACACACACACACACACACACACACACACCACCCACCACAAACAACTAAGTCGGGGCTTAACAGCAAAAGTTATCAACATTTTAGGAGGATTGGGTCATCACTCTCTTTATTGAAAACATTTTGTGTTTCATTCAGTCATCCCCAGCCCCACTCTCTAGGTTTGTGTCCGTAACCCTAACACAAACATTCAGTCCAATTGGTTTTGGGAAGAAAGGTTTCTAAAAGAGTATGGTGTAGTAATGTGCATCCTTTAAAAGTGGCAATATATTCTTCATACATCTGAACAATTCTCCATTATATTTGTTTTGTTCACATCACAGATTTTATTCTGTTTATCAATATTTCGTTTGCATCTGCCTCTTCACATTACAAGAAAGCGGACATCAGGGCTCAGAACTCACAGTGTCATTAAATGGTTCTCATGGACCTCGCCTTTCGCTGTTCTTATTTTTTAAATAGAAGTACGATCAGCGTTAAAAAGAATAATCCATGTGAGATGCGGAGATATCAAAATTCTCCTCCAACGTGGCTACTGTCAACAGTGTCACATGCTTGGGATGAGTGGGCGTTTTGGGATGATACAAAAACAAATTACTAGAGGTATGTACACTAGGCACATGTACCTTTCAGCATCAGTATGCCTTGTAAGAAATGGTTGAATTAAAAGTGTGGACGTGTGGGATTTAAATTTCCCCTCACTCAAAAGTATTGCGGCCCCAATCTATTTCAAATGAAGGGTGTGGGACCAACCGTTGGTAGTCCGTCAGCAGCTCAGAGGCTGGTGGGGGCAGCTGCACATACTTGTCTTAAGGAGCAGCCTGAGAGAAAATTAGTTTCAATCAGAGACCGATAAAGAATCTCCAAGTTGTTAGATTCTTTAAGAGTCGCCGGGGATTTAAGGCCCAATCCCATTTCTACACTTTACCCCTTCCCCTTACCCCTCCCCCTTGTTTTGAAGGGGTAAGGGGACCCCTTCCCCTTACCCCTTCAAAACAAGGGGGAGGGGTAAGGGGAAGGGGTAAGGGGTAGAAATGGGATTGGGCCTAAATCCAGTTCCCTTTCTGACAAGGGTTGGTCTCCACCATAAATAATACTACATGACTTCCTTGCTACATGAGTTAATATTTCCACCTTTTTATTGATTACGATATCCAGATGACTTGTTCAATATACGTGCAGTCTACTTCACTTTCACATGTTACAAATATACTTTTATTTAACATATGAACATCTAACCAACAGCAGAATAATGTTGCTAGTCACATACTGGATTTATAATAAGAATAAAAAATATTAATATTTATTTTGTATATTGCTAGTTGCTAGTTGGGTTTATTCTATTATATTACTTTGTCTCTGGCTTGAGCTGGGCAACTGTTATGAAAGTGTTCCTCGCTGATCAATAAAGTAATCTGTATGTTTCTATATTTGTATCTGTATCTGAGTTTGTATCTCTGTACGTTTCTTCCCTCTGTGAATCTGATGAGCTAATTTAGTGTATAATAAGATCTGCAGTGGGAACATTTACAAACACGGCTGGAGATAGTAATTTATGTTGTTTATTAACTAAATTAACACATTGAAATCTGACAAATAACCTATTCCAAGTGGCCCTTGGTTAAATTGCATGACTTTGATCAAAATGCTTACACATAGGAACAATATGTCATTGAAGTGTTTTTATTTTGTTATGTTGTATTCCATGTCCTGACTTGTATTGTTATATTATTCTCCAAATCATCCTATTATCTTTAAATATAGGCCTGTTGTCTATAATACAGCTTTTGCTGGACCTTTGACCTTTTATCTATTGGACCTTTGACCTTTTATCTATTGGACCTTTGACCTTTTATCTATTGGACCTTTGACTAATTGGACCTTTTACCTATTGGAGCTTTGGAGAGATTGGACCTTTGACTTTTTCTCTCAAAGGTTCTGGGTTAAGTTGTCTCATAAAAACTGCTAGTCATGTTGGATGGATTTCTAGTTGTATTTTGTAATAGCAGGCTACCTAGGCAGGTTGACTCTCGATTCCGATGTTAGACTTTGGAAGTCATCAGTATTGGCCAAGTGCTTCCCTGTGGTGGGAATAGCTCAAGGTTCAAACCGGGGACAAAATCTGTTTTTAGAGCACTGACTGAGACCGAGACTGAGATACCGCAACATAAAAAAGAAATGTATTCTTTAAATCTCAATTTTGAATGATTACAGTTCTCAGAGAAGGAAAACAGTGTTCAATATCACATTTATTTTTAAATGTCACTTTAATTATTCCTTACTTTATAAAATAGACAGATCTGATTAAAATTGGGATTTTATCTGCCTACAAACAACCAACATTCATTATAACATGTCCTTCTGGTAATTGTACCAATTATATCATTCTATGATTAAACTGTATCTTATACAAACATAAAAGTCACACAAGAAAATTCATTCTAAAGAATTAAAGTGTGAAGGAAGGACTGATGCTGTTGATGCAATTTATAGATCACAAACAAAATACCCAAAGTGACTTAATCATGTGATCTTAAGTTCCATAACTTAAGATCACATGAGCAAGACACTTAACCCTAACTGCTCCTGACGAGCTGGCTGTCGTCTTGCATGGTTGACTCTGCCGTCGGTGTGTCAATGTGTGTATTAACTGTTAACGGTCGCTTTGGATAAAAGTGTCTGCTAAATGCCCTAAATGTAAATGTAAATAAAGTAACTTCAAGCTCACTGAGTCAGTAGCTCTTGACCAAACATTCCTGAATACCCAAGCAACCGATTTTTAATATTCTGATTATCATGGTGAAAAAGCATTAAGATGACGGCCCTGAAGGTGCATGACACCATTTAATTCTCCTATCCTCGAGCGAGCGGTGAAGATCATCTTGGAAACGAGGGACGAGCGACTCCTTAGACGATCGTGCATGGTTCACGTTAAGCATACACAAAAGGTAGCGGACTCAAGGGTCCTCAAATAGTCAGACTGTGACTGTCAAACATAAGCCTGCTGCATCAACAAATGGAATACAACTCAAATGTTTCACAAAACCAAATGAAATATCTCACTCGGCTTGCCATCACTGAGACCTCCCAATTCTAACTAATCTGTGTTGTGCAATTCTTGTATAGATGTGTTTGACATGCAGGTTATTCACGTTCACCCAAACAACTGCCAACGCACAGGAACAGTATCTATTATTATATTAAATGCAATGTGAAGGATTTGCTTTTCATTGAGTGAAGGAACTAAGGCCCTTTTTACATGAGATATATCTAGATTCTGCAAACATTTTTGAATTTCATTGTATCAATATAAGAAAACTCATGTTTACATGAATGTTGCAACACCCTTACGACCGTACACCTGCAGACCGTTTAGGAGAGATCCCTGCTTGATATGTTTACGCACATACAGGTTTCAAGTTTGTACCACATCCCGGTTTTCACCATCAAAGAAAATGGGTGGCGAAGTAGCACCCATGTTGCACCAGTGAGTATTGCTTTGGATAATGCTATGAATCCTCCTTAATACTACAAATACATGGTCTAGGACTCAGATAATTGTCAACAAAGAAGACAGAGAACAGCAATGTTAAGGAAGCATCCTTGCTTTCTGTTTTCGCCGACCGTTAACGTCTGAGATAATGCTAGGACAAGACATTCGGTCAAGACGCCCTGGCTCTGGTGGAAGATATAATAGTCTAAAAATTAAGCCCTGTTTCTTTTCCTAACCAATTTCTCTTGACCTCGATGGAAAATGTCACAAAGGCAAGGATAAGAGGTGAAGGAGAATCCAAAATAACTAAACACATTCAGTGCCAATGGAATCAGACAGCAAATAATGTTAGACATGACCTCATAAATATGCGTCGGCAGATGTTATGGACGTCTGACTGTCTGACTGTGCTCCGAAGATGGACGATACTTAAAGTAGTCTCAGATACTCTGCCCCATGCCTTCTGACTGTATTGTTTCATGCAGGCTATATGCACGTCGAAAACTAGGTGACAATAAGACTACGCCTAATATTATATAGGCTCAAATCTGAAACAAAATGGTTGACACATTGAGAATGGTTGCTCACACTCACCCTCCTCTCCACTCATTTTCATCGACATAGAAAATTGAACACCAGATGTCAGATGGCACAGTGAAGACTTTAGTCTAGACTGTAGAGTATGTACGGTGATGGCCGTCAAAGTAGTACTTTCTTTATGTCTTGCAGTACAGAACCTACCTGAGGGCATTTAATACACTATTGAAATTCGGCATGTATTTTCTTGAAGTCATGGAGAAACTGACTGATGCACCCAAAAAGTTCCTGCGAGTCTTGATCCATTGGCTCCCCAAATTTAACCTAAAGAAAGAAAAAAAGTTGTTTGCAAATTTGTTGGCAACCATCCACATAGGAACACATTAGAGGAATAGCAGCATATTTGGTCTCACCATTTGATTTAGATTAGCAGAGCATGTAGATAGCATATGACTTTGGACCAGTGTGTTTTGTTGTGGCGCTGTTCGCCAAACCCTTTTTTAATCTGCACAAGGACAAGCGATAACTGCGTAGGCTACATTGATAGCTGTACAACTGTTATCCCAACACCTTCACAGGCATTCAATTATTTGATCTTGCATTTTCAATGGCGACTGCTTCGGTAGAACATCCACATGGATTTAATGCAAAGCAAACAAACATTGATGAAATAACTTGGAATGCTGTTTTCTCCTTTACCTAGAGGAAGAACAATCAATCGTTGACGTTGGGTTGAAGCAGTAGAAACACGGTTGACTCAAACCACAACTTTTATGCAAACAAATAGCAGGAAAACTCTGCCGTTGCATCTTTATATTCATGTATTGTACATATATAGTTTCATTCGGTTGATGCCGATGTCATTAAAATCAGACTAACCCCAGTACAATATGGTTTGGCTTGCAGAGCCTATTACTGGGCATATGGCATGGCATGCTTGTGAAAGCAGCTGTGGAATAATATAACACATAGGGTGTTCGAATAAATTACCTGTGTAATAGGTGTCTGTGTAGTCATTCTTGAGCGCCTCTCTGATGCATACACGTACTATTCACTCCCTTTTTAATTCAAACTGTTGCATTGGGGGACACAATGATAACGACTTTATCTGCTCTCTATATCTCTCTGATAATGTTTGCAGTTTGTTGCAAGGCACATCTAGCCTGGGTAGCCCTGCCCATTCTTCCGGCAAATTGAGTTCGCCCTGCACAAGGGTCTGGAGAAGAGCAATACATTTCTTTCTGCTTCCGATACGTTTTTGCGGGAGCCAATCACAAAGCTGACTTTTCCCCTTGGCACGCTATTGGCTGGTTTAGCACAATGACGACAGGGAAGCGACGGCAAGCAGCCAATCGTGCACAGAGTCAGTTGAACTAGGCCCGTTGATTACGCCTCTTGTGATGAAGAAAATGACAGCAGCTTCCCCAGACCAACCAGCAACCTACGAATGGCTTGGTCTGGTAATAGCCAGGCTAAGGCACAACAGCAATGGCATAAAAAGTGTAAATACAACCCCCTACACTCTTCCTAATGGAACACAAATTGCCAAACAATTCATGACCTTGCATTGAAAAAAACAGGAAAAAGACCATATCTGTAGCGATGATCCTTCCATAGGTAATGATTAGGATCATCTGATGATGTCATGATGCTGTATGTCAAATCATAAATAACATGATGTAGTTCAGCTTGCCATTTCTTTGCCCCTTTCCCTATCATAAGTGATTCATACTGGTATAACACATTGGCCTCCATCGCCAGTGTGGTAAATCTAGGTCAATTTAACTACATCTGATACTTGGACTATTAAGGGACGACCAAACTCGTTTTTTGCGTTGTACTTTAGAGTGGCCAACAGGAGTTGACTTGTGTATGTATGCCTCACTGATTTGGATTTGTTTTAAATAAATATTAGAAAATAATGTAAAAGCATTACTGGTGTGATTTGTTTTTTCATTCCTGTTTACAAACCTCCAATTCATTTAAATAAGTAAACATCATCAACATTAGTAAGATAAAATATAACATTACAATTTGCAATTTGCAGTACACACATAATGAAACAGCTAGCAGCTAGCTCAAATAGTAGTGGGAGGAGGATAAGGACGCTAAGGAGCTGACTATCTATATTTTTGTAATGATGAATAATACCTCCCTTTAGTCTAATTCAGTACTATTATTTACTGTTCAAAAAATTCAAAATCCCTGGGAGACATTTACAATATACAAAATTACAGAACTAAATGTGTAACTGAACATTACTTAGCAGTTAGGGAATGATAATCTGTGGCTCAATTTCAACGTACGCCACGGAAGTGTGATGGACTCTGTTCGTCCCCAAGGACTAAAGGACACCACCTATTCGGTACAGAGAGTAACCTTGAAGTCTTTTCACTCTGAAATGTGTCCCAGCATCTCAATATGGGACAGAGGCGATAAGAGGAAAATCAATTAGAAAGGGAACCCATATTGGATTGAAATTGGGGGATATTTTTCTGTGCAAATTGCACAAAAACAAAGCTGCGAATAACTCTGGGAATTACCAGTAGTTCAGAGTAGAGCTTCTTCATCTCCTCACATTTCTTCGACAACAAAGAGATATCCGTTTTGTACTTCCCGATGGCCATCTGTTGCAAATGAAGGTTTGTTTTTTAATTGATCATGTTTATTCATCAATTTAATTCATTAAGTTTCAAATGGGATTTAGTGAATCAAAGTTCTCTCTTGGGGGGGCTAAACAGCATATTATATATCTGGATTAAAATAGGGGGAAAAATTATATTTATATTCTTTAAGCATTATACAAAAAAGCAGGAACACCGGTTTTATGCACAAAATCCAGACAATTTCAACGTCAGAGAATGAGAGCATGTGCATGGTTTAGCTAACAGGAAGGTACTTAGCATCTGATTAGCATACTTCACCTTTAAGTCTTTGGAGAACTTTTGATGTTGATCCATGCTATTTTCTTTTTTGTTCATTTTCCTGTAGTGCAAGACTTTCTGAAGCTCATTCTTCAGGACTGCAAGGGTGACACACTTGAGTTACCATCCATCATCATTTGACCCAACCAGCAAATCAAATACAGGTCTCCTGTCGGATTCGTTTGCAAGCTGTAATTTTTTGTCAGGGTCAACTGTTGCATTATCATGACATATCAGACACATGGTCAATTGTAAATTAAGCTAATGCAAATGATAAATGGAGCGAGGCCACTTATTTCGGACTCAAAAGGTTTGACAACACGTCAGTGTTGTTGCCATCCAGTGTGCATAGTCAAAGTGATAACCAGTTTGTCAATCTGCATAGATACATGCAGATAAAAAGAAAACTCTACATCTGTAACTGGAGGTTATTAGGGCATAATATCTATAATAAGGACTGACATCCTATCTC
This sequence comes from Melanogrammus aeglefinus, assembly GCA_900291075.1. NCBI lineage: Eukaryota > Metazoa > Chordata > Actinopteri > Gadiformes > Gadidae > Melanogrammus > Melanogrammus aeglefinus. The sequence continues at coordinate 137,614 of OLKM01000051.1, forward strand.
ACTGACCAATGCTGAAAATCACAAGCATGATCAATCACAAACGTTAGTTTTATCTACCAGGACACGGGTCGTAGACTGTGCCCAGGAACAAAACTATAGGAGACCAATAAGACTTTTATCATAGTTAATAAAAAAAACAATTGTAAAACTTTGATGGATGTCTTATAAAAACATCCACCCATTTCCCAGTTTGGATACGGGTGACCAGGGACTCTTAAATGAGTACAAATTAATTCTTCAACAGCCATTTATATTTTGGTTGTAAGACTTTGTTATCCTACCACTGCCCTTGTCTCCAAAATATTTAGAATATCTCTGATAGATCAGACTGGCGTCATTTGTTCTTGTCGTCTCAGCAGATGCTAAGAACAACAGTCTGGGACAGAGAGAAGTAAACCCCCTGAATCACTCACCGTCTACTTCTGCAGTCAGTCCTTTGATGGATGCTGTCCAACAACAGAGAAACACACCATCGTGCACACACACGCACACACACACAAAGGAAAAGTTTTAATTCTACCAGCCTCCACCCGAACTCACCCAAAAGAAAACAAAGAATATGTCAATCCACAGATTTCTCCAAGTTTGATCAAAATCTTGATTGCTTATACCTCCTGGGACAGTTTCAAATTCTTCCAGCTCCTGGATAAGCATGAGCATGCACGGTTGGTGCAACATGAGCTGCTCCACAAGGGCATGGAGCAAGGTGAAGGTCCGGTCTCTCCCGCGGAGCTGGGTGAGCTGTGAAGGATGAAGAGAGAGAGAGAGGGTTCAGAGAGGGAAGGACCCCGGGCACGCAACGACCTGCAGGGCCAAGCCCTTAGGGGGAATAACCCCCTCACAACACACACAGGCAGCAAGACAGTAAACAGACAGGGATGTTGGTGTGTGCAAGAGCAAGAGCACTCATTCACAAAGGGGTCAATAAAGGGCAGCCTCTTCTTTGGCCCAAGGGCAGGGCGGCTAGAGGCATGTGAATGTATAGGTTGTTTACCCAACCGTTTTTGTAAACTTGGCAGAGTGCTTTTGGGCTGCCAACAAAATTTTCCAGCCAAAAGAAATATAATACAAAAAAATCCCACACAAATAATCCCAACCATAGTCATCAGAAATTAATCACATTCTGATTGTAAAAAATGTTGAATAATCATATTCTGATTCATTGATATCGTCTTTTGCGTAGATTATTAGTATCATAATGTATTAGCCTGCTTAGAGCCACACATGGGGATGAAGGACACTGGTAAGCATGCAATCGTGACTTTCGCCCAGACCCCGCCCCCTATTGTGGTGATTGGACAATCGACTCACAGGTGGGCGTGGGCACGCCCGCCTGTGATGTCAGAAGAGGCAGTTTTTCAAAATGGCTTGTAACAGCTAATCACACTCACAGCTGGTGGTACAATATGTAACCCTTAATAAAAGAAAACCTGTACTCAGGCCCGCCCCTCATAGGCCCGGGCGCCTTACTTTGGATAAGGAGGACAGACGGAACCCCTTGGCGGCCGTCTTCCCGGCGTTCTTGTTGAGGAAGTTTCCGACGACGAGCAGGTACTCCAGCATGGCGACGAAGGAGCCCGAGCCCAGCAGCTCCGTGCACATCCTCATCTTCTGCTCGATCAGCTGGAACACAGAAGCAGAGGACCTCACTGCTGATGATGATGTCCTCCAAAGTGAACCGCTGTTCACCTGCGGGGAGGCTTTTGTTTGTGGGATTGGAGTGGTTCGGAGAGAGAAGAAAAATACAGCAAAACAGCCCAAAACTTGTTTTCCTTTTTCCGTTCGATCGGCGTAAGCCCTTGGGTGATAAAAATAGCCCCGGGCTCCGCTCTTCCACATCATTATGGTGTATCTCCTGCTCAGCACCTCTGTTTGACTCGTTAATGGAATCCTCTTCCACTAACACTGATCAACCTCGATCAAGCCCAATTAGTTGAATTTAATTCAGGGTTTTGATTGATTAAAGTATTCTGTACTACACACTCATTGTATAAAACATCTTCTCCTGCTCATATATAGTTGCTTGAGCAGTTGTGGCAACAAATGCCTGCCGTATGCTAGACAGACCAAAACACTTCTGCTAATAATACTTATAATTATATTATATCTCCTTAGTTTGTTTCCTTGGTGATGAGGGCAATCAGAACAAAGCGAACAAAAAGGCAAAATTGTTATGTCTCTCCGAGAACAGTGACCTTCTGTGTCAGAACACGTGTTTTTGGGGCTCAGGCTGCTCAAGTAGTCTCCTCCGTGGCTGCTCAATAGACAACTTTATCCAACAGAACTGGTTGGAGATGTGGAAGATATTAAAAATATCTCAGATTTAAATTTTGTTGAGGTTGAAGACCTGGATTCTAGAAATGTGGTTACGCTAACAAAACATTAGCCTGTTCACAAGTGTTGAGTCAAAAAGATAATGTAATAAAGGGAAAGGGGGATAAACATAGATGGTCAATGTAACGATTCTTTGCTTTCACGTTCATTGATCGACAGTGATACATTGTAAGAAGCGAAAACAGAATGAAAACAACAACAAACTGTGTTTGGTTCCCAATCAATTTGTCTTTCTTTGATGATTGTGCTTACTGAATATTATGACATTGTTTATAAAGGGTTTTCAGGCCTTTCTTCCGTTTCCCAGCAAAGGAAGGTTTTTAAAGTGCCTCTTGTGCCAATCTGCATGAATACAGAGCACTCCAAAATAATGGAAGTCAAACTGAAAGGTGGAAAAAAGCTTTTAAGCATTAATGCCACTGTTCCCACAAATGTCCTTTTGATTTAGGACTAAAACCATGATGTATCTGTACATTAACATTTGCATTACAGACAAGAATTTGCAAGCATTTAGGCTTTTTCTTTCTCCTCCTGTGAAGGGATTCTTCGACTTTGAACTTCATGAGATTCGGGGCCAACAGGTTTGGTTTTGATTGGCTGAGAGGAGGAGGAACTCACGGGCTGCAGGTCCTTCATGCTCACAGGAAGCTCCCTCAGGGTGAGCAGGATGTCGAGACGCCTGCTCAGGTAGGAGATGTTGCACATCTGGAGAGACACGTGTTGGAGAAGGTGAGAATGACACTCAAAGTTGCACAAAAAACATGTATGGACACACAGACAAACACACACACAATCACACACACACACACACACACATGCAATGCATGCATACACACAAATACTGTCTGAAGCAAGTCCCGCGTTTGAGAAGGTGACACCCACTATTTGTGTCAGAATCCTTTTTCAGACACACAAACACATAAACACACAGATACCTGTATGCTTACACACACATACACACACACACACACACACACACACACACACACACACACACACACACACACACACACACACACACACACACACACACACACAAACACACACACACAGACACACACACGCACGCAAAACGACTCATTTCCACACACACACACACACACACACACACACACACACACACACACACACACACACACACACACACACACACACACACACACACACACACACACACACAACACAGACACACACACACACAACACAAAACACACTCATTCCACACACACACACACACACACACACACACACACACACACACACACACACACACACACACACACACACACACACACACACACACACACACACACACACACACACACCTATTTCAGACACTGATCAAGTTATGTCCATCACATTATTCAGATTTAGTTTGAAAAGCATTGAGCTGAAGCCTCGGGTGCTCTTATTATTGAATGGCTGCTGCCCAGTCGTACGGACCAAGGACTTCTGGCTCCTACCGTGGTGGTGGAAGACAAGCCTGTCGACAGGCGGATTTAGCAGGGAACACACACGCCTGACACCTTGATTCAACCGTCTGGGCTGCTCCACCCTTTGTGATGTTGCTCTGTCTGTCTCTCTCTGTCGCTCTCTCTGTCGCTCTCTCTTCTCTCTGTCGCTCTCTCTCTCTCTCTCTCTCTCTCTCTCCTCTCTCTCTCTGTCTCTCTCTCTCTCCTCTCTCTCTCTCTCTCTCTCTCTTCTCTCTCTCTCTCTCTCTCTCTCTCTCTCTCTCTCTCTCTCTCTCTCTCTCTCTCTCTCTCTCTCTCTCTCTCTCTCTCTCTCTCTCTCTCTCTCTACTTGATAACTATTAGGGTCTATTGAAAACATCAGGGTGCTTCGCTGTGAGACTCCTCCTTGGTTGACTCCTATCAGAGAAGGACTTGAGATTCCAAGCTAAACTCATTCATCCATGTTTTATTATCAGCACATCACAAAATCACTAATTAAAGGGGCAGTGTGTAGAATCTACTGGCATCTAGCAAAACACACAAGGAAGAAATCAATTATAAGATAAGTAAGTCATGTATTAATACGTGCAAGTTCCCGTGAAAGAAAGCAATCTTTGCGTTTCCATGACTTTAAAATCAGCCCTTTATACCTTCTTAGGCAGCAGAGGACCCCTCTCTCACGGAGCACGCTATGTTGCCATGTCTTCTGCAGAAGCCCAGAGTATCCAAACGGCTCTAGAGAGGACGCGTTTTTAATTCACAATTAATTCACGCGTTTTAAATTCATAATCGCTATCTTACTTGTCGGCTATGACTTTTGAGTTTTATGGGCTAAATAACTTATTACAAATTATGAATCAATGGATCTGTTAACTCGACACTTGGCTACTGTATGCTGTCGCAGGCGATGAAATCATTGGAAGGAGCAGCTGCCCCCATACACAATGCAGGCCAGTACAGGCGTATAGCTTCTCCGACGTCGTTGGAAGGGAGAGGTGGGGCCGGGGGTTATTTGGTCGGTTGCAATCTGCAACCTCACCGCTACATGCACCTGCACCTTTCATCAAATCCATTGAAGAAAATAGAGAGAGCTATTGCACTACATATTAGCATGGACAAAGTGGACCACGTCCGCTGGACTGTAGCAGCATGGCCACACTTTAATCCACTTGAGAGGATAAGGTCAAAACCCTTCAATTTATAGACCATTTTCCCACTACAGCCTCTGTTTCTCTCTAAGGAGGGAGCAGACCTTTTATGTTGAAATGCATCACAGAATTACAGGATTCACCGTGCAATTTGTTATTCTCTTGTATTGTTGATAATTACACAGGTTTAAAATTAAGTTATGGCAGAATTGCCTATTGCAGAAAAAAAATGCACATAAATCCTAGCGACGGTGATAATCACCTCATTACCAAACAGCGAGAGTGGGACCGAAATGGACAGTATTCTAGTTGGTAACTCGGGTGACTTTTGAGGAATCACTTCAATTTGCACTTCAACTCCCAAGAGGGTTAAAGATGTTACATCTAGCTTGATTAATCATGGACTCTGGAGCCCTCATCCGGCAAGCACTTGCTCCCTAAATAGTCACACTTTCCCACATCAGCGCACGCACGCACGCACGCAAACACACACACACACACACACACACACACACACACACACACACACACACACACACACACACACACACACACACACACACACACACACACACACACACACACACACACACAGAAGGTACATCATCCACACCCAACACATCACCTTCTCTCTACTGTTTCATAATTTTTGTTTATCGGTGGGTGTCGTAACCATAGCTACTGTTTATCATCAATCCTTCTTCTGCCTGAATGTCAGATCCTCCTGAACCGGAATGTCCATTTATGGGTCTGATTGCGCGGCACCTTGTCTGCTGACCCCTGACCTCCGCTTGCAGCTGTGGGGCACTGGAGGTAATAAGTACTTCTAGGGGCCTTGCGTTGTTCAAGGTTGTTCCATGTAAACACCCACCTCCATCATGTATCGGTCCACAATGTGCAGTTCAGCCAGAGGGCCCTTGTGGGATTTATACATTTCCACATCGTCAGGGGTGGGAACATACCTTCAACAGACACCCACACAATTATTATTATTATTATTATTATTATTATTATTATTATTATTATTATTATTATATTATTATTTATATTACAACAAATGACAATAACTCAGGTCTGCATCAGGCATAGGGATCCTTAAACATATAAAAAAAACCTGTTTAATAATAAACAGAAGAAATTAAGTGTATTACAATGTTCTTATTTGAATCTTAATTAGAAAACTCAAAAATAGCATTTACACACGGTTCAGTAGCTTTTAGCAATTATAATAAAATAATATATTTAGTAGTAAACTTAAACCCCATACCAAGTGGCCCCAGGGCTAATAAGAGGTTAACAGGAGTAGGAATTGTCAATGTTTGTTTGTCTAACAGGTCTGCGCAAATTAATGAAAGATTTTCACTGTTTCTTACACTTGTCTTGGTATGGACTTTTGTCATTTGAGTGCAGTCCAACCCCAGAATTAAATTTATGTGAAACAGGGTATGCACTCAGTTCATTAATATTGCAGCCTCTGGTCGGAAGAGTAGTCCTTCTGGAGATATTATTCTGTCCCTATACATCTCAGGCAGTGGAAATAATTAAAACACAACTTTCATTTTCATAAACGAGTTCATACGTGTGAGTCTCTCGACTGTGTGCTACATTAGATATCTGGTTCACACTGGATCACTTTAACCGAGTAAGCTAAATGGTTTGAATGTTATTTTTTTTCCCCATACCCACTTACCATGTTAGGTGTATATCAATAGTGTCCGCGTCCATAAATATCCAAAGATTAAAGATTTATGAGGAGGCCACTCTGGTAAAAAGGTTCTGGTATTTTTGAGTGTGGGGATGGCTTCAAGAGTACGGGCCAGTCACTGAGCTGTGTGAGGCGCTAGCAGGAAGGTACATGTGTCACATTTTCCTGAATGGATAGAGCCCAGGTGTCCTGAACTTTCTCATTCATGCCAAGGGCCTGCATGTAGGGCCAAGGAATCCTGGCTAAAGCACCCTGAAGCACCTTAGCTTAGGTCATCCTATTCAGGTCTGCAAAACATGGTTTGGTTTTAATAAATGCAAGCTTTTGGGCGATATTTAAATTGTATGTTTTTAATAAATGTTTTAATTAATCTTGTTGGATATAATTATTATTGTATAAACAACCTCCAATTTGTTGTTATATTTATCAAGAGGTTATACTATCAAACTAATTCTGAGGGTCAAATTTCATTGCTTTAGAAAATCAAACATACTCAACCTCAAGGGTCTAACTAAGCAGCTCAAGATAACAATTTACTAAGCAGCTACAGCTAACAATTCTATGAAGCTGCTCGAGATAAATGTTCCACTTTGCAGCTTCAGCAAACAGGTTTATGTAGCAGCTAAAGCTAACAGGTCTATGTAGCAGCTAGAGATAGCAGATATACTGCACGGCAAGAGCTAATAGTTCAGCTAAGCAGGTAGATTCACTATGTTGGCAGCTAGTGTTTTAAGCACAAACCATAGAGCTCCATTGCCTCAGTGTTAAAGGGCTAAAAAAAAGTGTTAAAAAAAGAAAGTGTGAGAAGATGGTTGAAACCCAATGTGTTTGGTACCTCCTGAGGGAAGCGATCTGCTCGTCAGAGAGTCCTCCCTCTGCCTCGTTGACTATGAACAGTTTGTCCTTCAGCTCTCCTGGTTGGACCCGAAAACTTTTGAGGAAAATGTCTGGAGAAGAAATAGAGACAACAAAAAGACCTCTGAATTCAATACACACATGCAGACAATAGAGAAGGTGGGCAAATAACTTCCTGCCTATGCAGAAGGTGCTTTCTCCGAAAATAAAACTACATTCAGGAGACAAGAGTGGTTTTGCTTTCTTCCTTCCTCTCAGACTTATTTGCATCCCATGAAAAAAAAAGTGCTGTAATCTTTTTTGTTCCACCTAAAAACCCTCCTTGAATATGCAGGAGCTGGCAGACATACAATTCATTAGTCTGGTGAAAAGACTCCATTGAAATCAATGGGACGAGAAACGTGGGAGCCTGACATGGAAAGTCAAGGGATTTCTTGGTGCAGGTGAATATCTCATAGTTTCACAGACCATTTCTGGCAGCCCTGCTTGGGAGCCGTCGAACCGTTTGTGGAAGTGGCGGAGGATTTCTTTTTGGATTTAAACAATCCATGGAGTATTCTAACAATCCGTGGTGCAGGGTTGAAGGGACTAAGTTTGATTCTGTGGTAACAATAGGGAACTCTTGATATGGAATCAGTCATACATCAAAAATAACTGATAGTTTTATCAGGGCCATCCACCAGTGTGAGCATGTCTATGTATGTAGCCTATTTGAAAAGGATATGACGTGTTTGATATTTTCCACACAGTAGAAATCCATCTCAACTTTGATGTAAAGGCAAAGTTATACCCATGACAACATCGATGAAAGAAAATCATTTCTGACAAACTTTACATTTAATAAGATGAATTTAACTTTGAACAATGGGGTCTCTAAATGAGGCTAGAGCAGTGACTTTGATATCCTATCACATATTAAAATGAAAATGTAAATCTGACATATAGATTAAAAAAAGCCAGAGATTTTAGAGTATGCCACTCACACGCGCACACACACACACACACACACACACACACACACACACACACACACACACACACACACACACACACACACACACACACACACACACACACACACACACACACACACACACACACACACACACACACATACACACACAGAAACAAATGAACAAAACTATAGTCTGAAGCAAGCATGGCCAAATGAGCAGAATGTACCACGCTGGGTAGAGGACAACACAGGTGGCCTTTAAATTACCCACAAGACGGTCCTCACTCACGAGACGGACACATTGGATTGTGGCTCTCTGTTCACGGGCTTCATTAGCCAGTGTACTCTGGTGCCCTCGCGGGAGATTACACAACCACAAAAATCTGTCGCAATGAACACACAAGGTTACAAGCAAAAAAAAAAAGGACAGGAGAACTAAACAAAACGCCACAGTGGTTTGCTCATTATGAATGGCGTGTTATTGCAACTTTCTAGCCCTCACAGGGGTGACTGGGGTTGTTTGTTCTGATATACTGTACTTCCTATCACTGACAGTATTAGCATCACCATAACAACAACCAGGTGAGTGATTAGCCTTGGCATTATTTCCATCAGTCACGCCAGACGTCCCCCTACATTTGTTTTCCAACGCTTTATTGTCATTAAGTTGTGTATCTGCTTGTCTTCTCTGTGCTAAATGCTCAGTACACCAAAAAATATCCCAGTTTTAACCCCAGAGGAACGCCTCTTTTAATTACAGCCAAGCGTCATGTGGCTATGCAATAAATAAGTTGTACTGGATATTACCTGAGGCTAAGGGTAAGGGTGATTAACTTAAGACTAATTCAGTTATGGATGAAATATTGTAGATCCCAGGCCAGCTATCTTGTTGATATGGCAGGGCTTGTCTGCCTGCATGTATGGGATTGTGTATAAGTATATATCAATGCCATTTGAACAAAAACTAAGTTATGTAAGAGGGAAATATTTGAATGAATGAACATATCTACAACACATTAGTAGTAGTTAAATAACCAACAAGAAATTGTCATTGTAGAAAAGGTTATTTCCTTATTATCTGACACAATCATATTATCTTGGGGTAAGGGTCAGGGTTAGGTCTAGACTAGACGCAAAGAGAGTTTCTATATCTGAGAGTAGGAAGGTCTGCCAATCCGAGTATCTGTGCATCCGACAACAAGCTGCTGTCTTTGTGGGAAAGATCCACACAAATATTGCCGACCTGTACCCGAGGTATCTGGACCTCTGTGCAGATCCTCTGCACCTCCCCTGCACCTACTCAGGAACAAAGAGTTCTCCACATGTTTTGGGTCCTTCTCTAGTGCACTGGCTATATTTAAGTCCCATGAGATGCAGAGGATTGCATGGACAGATGTGATGCATGGCGATGTGCGGGTCCAATAGGTTAAATGCTGCCCCCTGTATGCAGCACCACGTTAATACCATAATGTGTAGACTAATGTGTAGATCAATATGCAACTTTGAGAGAGAGAGAGAGAGAGAGAGAGAGAGAGAGAGAGAGAGAGAGAGAGAGAGAGAGAGAGAGAGAGAGAGAGAGAGAGAGAGAGAGAGAGAGAAAGAGAGAGAGAGAGAGAGAGAGAGACGAGAGAGAGAGAGAGAGAGAGACGAGAGAGAGAGGAGAGAGAGAGAGAGAGAGAAGAGAGAAGAGAGAGAGAGAGAGAGAGAGAGAGAGAGAGAGAGAGAGAGAGAGAGAGAGAGAGAGAGAGACGCATGATGGATGTGGGTGGAAAGCCTCTTTAAATTTAGCAATGCACATTGGAATTAAACAAACTATGACAGACTTTATCAAAAGACACTGGGTGGTGTTAAAGCTCATCCCAATCTCATCATAAAGGATGCCCTTGCAACCATCATTGGTTGTTGTGGCTTTTCATTGAATCCAAATGTATAAAACATTCATAGACACTGCCCAGGGACACTGTTCACAGCCCTACTTGAGTTTGTTTCTTGGTGCTAATTATGCAATAAAAGTCAAAAACAGACATGAATATAAGTCAAACATTGTGACATTAATCTGTGTGAGTTAGTGCCCTCTGGTGGTGTTAGACCGCACTTCATTACTCTGCTTCATTCCAGAAATGACTTGATTTCTTTCGATGACCACAACAAATGTTAAATAAACTGATTGGATAAATAATAATACAGCATCATGATTTTGAGGATTTGATAAGAAGACATTTAGATTGTTCGGTCTGGAATGAAGTAGTGTCTTATCTTTTTTTACTTACTGAAGTTGTGTGCAATCTTTGTGTTGAGCATAATATGCTGAACATGTGATGGCTCTATTGCACCGGACTTTCCCAAATCTTGAAAAGCAAACTGTTCATACAAGCGCTCCGTGTCAAGCTCTATCTTCCGAGCGCTCCCATGCTTCCAAAATGACTTGTCAATCTGCCGAACAGAAACGACATCAATATTATGCTGAATTCATTATTTTATAGTTTTAGTCATTTAGGACATTATGAAAAACAAAGCTAGTGTAAAAAAACGCCAAAGGGAAGTGAATCTGTGGAAAGGGAAAATGATTGTTTAGTAACTATGCGTGTTTAATCTGTTGAGTAATCAACAGAAACTATGCAAGTTCCAGTTCTATTTTCCATGAAAGTTTGGTTGCATGAGGTCAGTTTTCAGTCACCGAAAAACCACAGAAAAACCACTCGCACTGAGATGAGACTCTGTTGAGACTTAGTGGTAGCTACCACTAAAGAAGGAGAAATTATCCCCTCTCTCAAAGTCCATACATGCACACATATATGGCAATGTGGTAGCTGGGTATGGCTTTCCAACTGGCCACTCACTGTGAATAAATATCCAAAATTATTGAAAGCATTGTTTTTCTGCACACTGATACACTGATGATAAATCCAGATTAATTACTAAACAATTAACCAAAAAGACGACCCACATAATAACTAACATTCCAACTGTCATTTGGATGTGACATCTCCATGCAGGAGCCCCATTGATGATGAAGTCGTACCTTATCGGAGCCAACCTGGTCCCAGTGGAAGGCCTTGGTTCGTCGTTTAGGGGGCTGCACCTTGGGTTTCAGCAGTAATGGTGGCGGAGGAGGGATCCGAAAATGCCCGGCTGTTACCTCTGACTGGTGGCCAGGGAGCGGTGGGGGAGCAGAGGGCAGCTGGCTGAAGGGAGAGGGGATGGTGTCGGTGGGCAAGGGAGCAGGGGTAGTGGGTAAGGGACTTGGAGGGGTAGGTGTAGGTCGAGGAGAGCTGGGTAAGGGACTAAGACTATTGGATGACGGAGTATCAGATGTGGGTGAGGGACTAAGACTATTGGATGAGGGAGTAGCACATGTGGGTAAGGGACTAAGACTATTGGATGAGGGAGTAGCACATGTGGGTAAGGGACTAAGACTATTGGATGAGGGAGTAGCACATGTGGGTAAGGGTGTACAAGGAGTAGGTAAGGGGCTAGGAGAGCTGGGTAAGGGACTAGGAGGCATAGGTGCAGGTCTAAGAGGGGTAGGTAAAGGTGTACAAGGGGTAGGTAAGGGGCTAGAAGAGATAGCAGGTGAGTCTGACACAGGATCATGGAAGGTGGGGGGCGTCTCGTCGACCCCCTGCGATGCTGGGTGAGGGTCGTGGTGCGTGGGTACGGTCTCAGTCTCAGGAGCTGCAGGCATCGAGATGCTGCTCAGTGTAGCGGTGGGTTTGGTGTGTTCGGCCGGCGAATCGTCCCCATACCCACTCTTCACGACAGCTGCTGGAAGACCGCCACCGCCGCCACCGCCGCCACCGCCGCCACCGCCCACCGCCGCCACCCAGCCCGCCCGCCCCGCCCCCGCCACCACCCCCCGCCACGCCGCCACCGCCCACCCAGCCCGCAACCGCTGCACACCGCCGCCACCGCGCCGCCACCCACCACCCCGCCTATGCCAGTTGTGTCCTCATCCCTCTAAGATCTGCAGCCTCATAGTCCGCTGGAGGGTAGCCGTGGTTCGCATCTCCCGCCTCTTGACGACAGCGCTCGACGCCAGACTCCGAGAGACCCGTGGCCATTAGAGGGCGTCCCTGAGTCAGGGAGTCTGGAGTGTAGAACAACTGGGACTTCCTCTTCCAGTCCTTACAGAGCCTGTCCACGGCCTGGACCCAGGCGTCCCTCGACTGCACGATGGACATGGGACCCATGGTTATGGCTGTGATGGGCACACGGAATCTGCAACAGCATGTGGGGATGCGGTCGTGGCAGTTAGGGTTGCAAAAATCCGGAGAATCTACGGCTGTGCATAAGCTGCGCTATCCTAATGCCTGGAAGAACAGGGAAGTGAGAGCATTTGCTTCCTTGAAGCTGGGACTATAAACATTTCAAATTCCATTATGCATGCTGTACATCTTTCTTCTTTGTGACAAATGAAATATAAATAACAAGTGGCGTATTTTGATAAGCTGCCGCTGTAGCTGTGTAGTGCCTTGACTCGTCGTTATAGAGAAGTAAGATGTACTGCATGCACGGATACAATGTGGAAATGCTCGGAAGTTTTAAATTCCCCGCTTCACAGAAGGGGAACGCTTGTGCCTCGTCCACTTCCTTGCAGCTAATGCACAGCCGCATAATTCGCCAAATTTCTACGTACAACAGTGATATTGTTGTCAAACAGACATATTTTTAAGTTGGGACCAAGAAAATAGGCCATATTCCTTTAAGGACAGACCGACCCCAGCACCAGCTTGGAGCTTGGTAGAAAGAGGAAGAGAAAGTTCAAATGCCAAAATATGAACACATTTGGGTATTGACTCAGACCCAGCCTGCCAGTTAACTGTATAAGCTGTTAGACCCTGAAATATAAACAACAAGATTATGACTATTATGAAGGCTGGCTACTCACTGATACTCATTCTTGTGTGTTATCAGTGTGAAAGTGTCAAGGCTGTGGCTTCGCTCCACGCGCGTGTCTCCGTCCGACAGGTGGATGACCTTGGAGTTGTTGAAGGAGGGGGTGGACTCTCCTTGGGGCAGCACTGCAGGACGTCCCACGGGCAGCAGGATGAGCTGACCGGGGTGGAGCTGGGCTTCATACCTGGCAGGGGGCAGGGGGGGGGAGTATACTATGGTGTCATAATGCAACTTTGTGATTGGTTCCTCCCGAATGTATAGGCATGCAAGGGACTTGATACCATGTTTGTATCCAGCTGCATTTGAGATAGCATAATCACACTTTTTCTGTGGCTATTTAACCATGTTGTGCTTATTTTGAGGAAAACGTCAAACAGGCGTTTAGAGTGTAGGCCTATTTTACAGAAGTGAAAGTATCCATTTCCAAATAATCGTTGTGGAAAATGAGACAAAAGGGAATTTGCCATTCATCACTTAAAGAGCTCAAGTTGCACTGAAAAATTAAGAAATCACAATGCAAGACTATAAATAGACCCGCTGGACCAAGAGATATGGTTTTCTTTCTGTCTAGTTGAGAGGTCTAGCTGGTTTTATTGCTGGTGGAAGGTCTGAGTGCACGGGTTTTAGTCCCGTGGTGGAGAACTGGAGGCATCCCAAAGAAATGTGCTCGCATCAGTTCAAGCCGTCCTGATTTCAGCTGAATGAGCATGCTCTATGCTCTATATGAGGGCAGCAGAGACATTACGACTTGAAGAACATTTAAGCCTGCGAATGTGGAAATAAGGAAAAGTTGATTTTAACTTCTCATTCTATCCTTTTCGGTGAGATGCATGGTACTCATCCGTGACATATGTATGATGTTGTAAGGCCTATACCTCTTGAGTATTATTTACCTGATTATTTCCATTCCCGGTCTGAAAAGAAATCTTTACAAGATTGGTTATGAAACAGCCATGGCCTTTAAAGCATTTCCAGTAATTTTTACCTTGTAAATGGGCTCAACAAATGATGCAAACCTAACCCAGCATGTTTTTTCTATCTTCAGCATGAAGCACTCAGGTTTCCGTTCAGTTTGCGTTTGTAGTCCCTGTAGTATTGACTAATCAATTTTGAGCAGGCTTTGGTTCCATGAGTTCAAAGATGTTTGCTCTCTGTAATCTTGAAACTCAGACTGAATCGTCTGAATTTATGTTTTCATAAAAATATATATTTTATTTCTTATTTTTCTTTCCTTTTATTATTTCTTTTACTTTTTATTATCAGGATCTGAAACACAGACCCAATTAAATTACCCTTTGGCCAGAGGTAAACCTTCGTCCGACACTAGCCAATGGTTTACGAGATTGGGTGTATGTTATTGGGATTGCTGTGTGTGTAGCCTATACATTCTCACACATTCACATGCCTAATTCCTAACTTAAAGTGGAGTGAAAATGCACTGAGCCAGAGGTATTGCCAAGGGTTTAGAGTCTCCATACTTCACCCATTTGAATGACGCCAGGCCCCCCCTGTGAAGGAGCAGGACCCCCTCCAGAATGCATTGGGAGGGTGTCGGAGACTGTGGGCGGGCTTCTGACATCATCTCCACGGGGGGACAGTAGATGTTTCCATAGATAATCTGATTCACAAGCTGCATCATCTACAACACAAAGAGAATGGCCGGGGGGAACGCCAAGAGGGGGTGTTATTCATGGGACCGGCTGATGATGAAAAAGTGAGGAAGAATCGGTTTCAACCAAAACTAAAATAACCTGTTTATGACTCGGAGCACACGCCCTGCCATACGTTAGAGCAGTGGTTTCCAGCCAATGGGGTGGCATACCATTTGCTTTCAGGCAAGGATGTGTGCTGAGAATTTTCTAGAGGGATTCAATAAATATTTCCTGATAGAGGTAACAGTGACGCTAGTCAGCGATTGAACAATAACATTCTTTTTCATCAATCAATCATTCTCGATTCATTATTCCACGGACGTTAAGGTTGGAGATCACGTTGTCTTGCTTCGTTTTAAAACATTTATTTGACAAATAATGATTATTAAGTACCTGTAGTGGATCCACCACCTACCACCTTTTTTAAGCTATGTGCTTTCTGTTAAGTAACGTGAAAATGTCTACTAACGTCATGCTAGTAATAATATGTGTGAGATTTGTTTTATGATTGTTCCTTACGACTTCAAGTTGGTGTGCCATTTCAATTCTGGTTGGGTAAGTAGATATGGTTGGTACGGGTCGGACCCAACTTTGAGGTCAGCTGATTGCTGGCTGATCACTGGCTGATCACTGGGCGATCGCTGGCTGATCACTGGCTGATTACTGGCTCATTCCCGGCCGATCGCTGGCTAACGCCATGTTTAAAGATCCCATGGCATTCTACTTTATGAATGCTTTTATATAGCTGTTAGTGCATGGGCCCCTAATATAGTACTTGAAGATGTTCAAGAAATTCAGCCTTGGTGCAGAATAACAGCCACTACGAGCCAGTCCCATAATGAGCTTCCCACCACCGCCCCGCAGCGCTGGTGCCTCGGCAAACCTCAGAAAGTGAAATGTTCATGCCATGGGACCTTTAATAAAAATTAGTAAAAAACAAATGGAAATTTAGTTAAATTTTTATAAATAATCAAAATCTAAGTAGAGGTTGGAAGTCTCTTGAATACTAACAGACAGCGTAATGACTCAAGGCCACAAGCATACTACTCCTCCTAAATACAAGTTCACCGGCTTGAAAAGTATGTTCTGACCTCAAAAATGAGGCTGCCGGCCTGAAAAAAGATCTCGGGACTATCTGCCTTTGGCGAATATTCCTGACAGCCAACGAGCCGAGCAGCCCTGTACACGTTTCAGAGGGTTTGCAATGACATGGGGGTCAGTGACCGGAAGCTCACCTTGTGCTTGTCCTCCAGTGACGTGGCCTCCAGCTCGTAGTCATGGTGATCTCGGAAGGAGATGGAGAACCTTGAGCCCGCGCCGTCATCGCAGTTCTTCACCCGCGAGAAGGGGAGCTGCCGGTTGATGATGCCTTTCTCTATGCTGCACACCATCTGGGTCTTGAAGTCAATCTGCAATATGTTTACGTGACAGAGGTGGGGAGCAAGATGCGTTATTATTTACCTGTATTTTCCTTTGGATGGAACGTTCGATGAATTAAATGTCAATTACTATTGTTTTTGATGTTGTTGTGGTTATTTATTTTGTTGTTATTTTTGTTTATTTTATTTGTTCCTAGAGTACTGACTTAACTTTGTTTCTTCTCGATTCTATTTTTGCTCTTCATTGCTTTGCGCAAGGTTTGCACAAAGTTTACCAAACATTTGATGAAATAATCTTCAATATTAGCTTATTATGGTTAACCAATACAATGTACGTGTCCAGAGAAAGTCTTCCACTGTATGTCAACCAGCGACTTCACTCAGTGAACGGTTTAATATTTATACAGTGAAAGGCTCACCTGGAGGACTCGCTTCTGCCATCTGTAACGGCCATGTTTGTGAACGCTGAAGTTGTATTGTGACTGTGGCTTCACCTGTAGCACCCAAAGAAAAGCAACTGTCACGCTAATTACTTGGCATTGCTGAATCTGCTCTTTCCTGGTTCACATCCTACCTGATGAACCGCACCTATCAAGTGACATGTAATGGCTCCTTGTCCAAACCTTGCACGCTTGAAACTGGGGTCCCTCCAGGCTCTGTACTGGGGCCTCTTCTGTTCTCCCTCTATACCAGATCTCTGGGCTCTGTAAAAAATTGCATCACACAGCTTTTCCTATCACTGCTATGCTGACGACACTCAGCTATTTCACTCTTTTCCCTCATCTGATAAAGCCCTGATTGCAACATGCATATCGGAATGTCTGGCGGACGTCAGCACCTGGACAACTGCCCATCACCTGAGGCTTAACCTCAACAAAACCGAGCTCCTCCTAATCCCAGGGAAAGATTGCCCACACATGGACTTACTGGTCACCGTTGAGAACATCACTGTATCTCCTTCTCCAACTGCCAGAAACCTCGGTGTGGTATTGGACAATCAGTTATGCTGCACCGCAAACATCACTGCGGTGGCCCGTTCCTTCAGATTTGCACTTTACAACATCCACAGAATCCGGCCCTTCCTCACAAGGGAAGCAGCTCAGCTTCTAGCCCAATCACTGGTCATCTCCCGCCTCGACTACTGCAACTCACTTCTGGCTGGACTTCCTGCCTCTGCGATTAAACCTTTGCAGCGCATCCAGAATGCGGCAGTGTGTCTCGTGTTCAACCTACCAAAGTTCTCCCATGTGACCCCCCTTGTCCGGGACCTCCACTGGCTCCCTGTAGTAGATCGAATCAAATTTAAGAGGATGGTACTGGCATACAAGGCAGTCGATGGAACTGCCGCTGCCTACCTCCAAGCATTGCCAAAGCCACACACCCCAGCTCGATCCCTCCGCTCAACTACCTCAGCTGGATGTCTGGTACCGCCATCGCTACAAGCTAGCAAAGGTTGTTCAACAAAGTCACAACTTTTCTCGGTTTTGGGACCTCAGTGGTGGAATGAACACCCTGCCGTTCTCAGGACCGCAGTCGCTCACTATCTTCCGAAAAAGACTCAAGACTCACCTGTTTCAGAGTCCACCTCGACTCTGCATAGCCACCCTCCCCCCTCTGGCCACCATTGTACACTGTATTGTATTGTGTTGTATTGTATTGTATTATAGTACTTAACTGTGCAGCAACTGCAGTAGCTGCTATCATTGCTGTAACACGGGAATTGGTTAGCCTAACGATTGTTGTACTTGCACTTGGTTCTATGAACATCCTTTCTGTACCGCCAGCCATATATTGTTGCACTTTCTTATGACAAATGTACTTATTGTACGTCACTTTGGATAAAAGCGTCTGATAAATCCCCTAAATGTAAATGTAAATGTACTGTAGGTTCAACCCAACATGTAATAGTCAGTAATTAAGTCATTAAACAGTAATAAAAGAGCCAGTGAACCCCAAACACATATTCTATTAATTCACCAGTGTTCTCATTCCACCTGAAACAATAGGTTCACTCTTTGAATAACATAACTCTGAAAGATATTGGAGTTGATGCATCTATAACAGAATTTATTTAGAAATACTCTCTCTGGGAGTGCGAGCATTTCTACAACAATTCCAACATAGATTCCAGGAATCTCAGAAAAGGGATCTAACAGGAAGAGCAACATATTTCATGTGAGGTATCTTCAATGGAACAAAAGACTCCATCTCCAGAAAAAATATGTAAAGTCCCATCCATACAGAAATATAAATACATGCTAATAAAAACAGTCCAACAGGCTTTTCTTGAAGAGTTGTGATATGCATGTTGTCTTATTCTCCTACCTCCTCAGCCTCGTCCATATGCTGGAGCAACTGCTTCTCTCTCTCTCTCGGCCTGGTGCAGAGCGTCATCGATGGACAGCTCACCATTCTTCACCTTGTTCATGATGCTCAACTGCATCTCGTTGCTCAGCTAGCAAAAGAGTAAATATGAATTCTGAAGACCGAGTCCAAAAAAATATCAGAATTTCGCACCACTAGTCTAAATCTATGAAATAACTACCCACACATTTTCATATACCAGATAGAAATCTGGCATTGTGAAATTAAAGCCCAATGAAATTAAAAAATGTTTAAAAAAAAATTACATCGAATTTATTTATATGGGCCTATGTGTATTTAATATACTTTTACATTTTTTTTGTTTCATTGAAATATTGATTTAGGCTACTTATGTATTTCTTTGTCAATGTGTTTATTTGTTGTTTGTTTATAAGTTTGGTCATTTGTTCATTAAAAAGATAATGTACTGCTTTCACACACATCAGGTTCTGCATCTACAATGCAGGAAAAAGGCAATCAAATGTATATAATGGTTGCTATTTTCCGTGAACTTTGTATAATCATTAACATGACAGTCAGTTTAATGACAGTGAACGAGGAAGTCAAAAGAAGGAGACAAAAGAAGAAGTGAACTCTCGTGTCGAGTGGATAGGTTATTATACTGTCACTTGGTGGTATAGCTAAAATTACTTTAATTTAGCATGCTAAAACGTGATTGTCAACAGTCACATTTTTTTTTTGCCATTTAACGCGTGGATTGTAGACACCCTATGTATATGCCGTGTATCATTTTAAGCTGTAATATACCTGTGGCAGCTCTTCGGTGACTCTGTCCATCCTGAGGGGAAGTTCCCTTTTCTTGAGTCCTAATCCTTGCATCATGGAGTATGAAAACAAAAATTAAATAAATAAAACGGCTTGCAAATTAACAAATAACTCGGCTACCTGAACTTTTCGAGATTAGTCCAGTTGACTGAGCTTGCTTGAAGCCTTCCCCTTTCAAATTCCAGCATGGTCTTAGATTCCACCTCTACAATAGAGTTGTAGGCCTACATTTCTCTTTTTCCACGCCCACAAACAAGACGAGGCTTGGCCCAGGGGGAAATCTTTCATGAAATCTCAGCAACCATCTATGACATGCAGAGACTTGTCGCTTGCATTTTTTTTTTCCAGAGGAGGGTGCTGTTCTGCCTATTGGGGGGGGCAACAGCATGTGAACACTGTTGTCAATCTGGGGATTCCCTCACGTTTTGCCAGTTATATTGAAAGCAATATGAAACTATTTTTTAGCCACGTGGGTTAGAATTGCTGGGCTTTTTGCAACCAGATCTGAACATACTGTAGCGGCCCTGGGACATTTAAATAGCTTGTGTGTTATGTGTTGCATTGTATTTCGTTGTCCATTATGCCAGTTTTCTATATGCATGCATTGGAATGTTCTTCTTGTCAATCAGTGTGTGGACAGAACAACTGGCATAACGGACAACGAAATACAATATGCAACACATATTACACAAACTATTTAAGTGTCCCAGGGTCGCGACTCGCTACAACTGAGATAATAATTGAATCCATGGGGCAATCCAGCCTGAATGTGTTAAGTTATTTCTTGAGCTAAGTTACTTCGCTCTGCCCCGCCCCCGCGCTGTCTCGTCTACTTTCTTTTTCAGAATGACTTCGAGTAACGACACTGACCCGTATTTCTACACTGCACCATTCCGACAATCAGCACCCGACATGTCCTGGGTGAAATACATTTGGTTTTTCACGGTGAGTAGCCGTAATTCACTCGACCACACAATATTTCCATGGTTTTCACTTCAGTCCTTCCTGGTCATTTGAGATAGCAGGCTAGCAGCTGTCCTATTTTAGAAACTGCATAATCTTTTAACAGGTTTTTTTTTTAAAGCAATTGTTGTATGTAATGTAACCTTATGTCAATTGTGAGATAAGCTAAAGCACAATTGCATTGTTTTAAACGTATAGGCTACTTGTGTCTAGTAACGATTCCCTAATATGAGCCTGCGATTTTACTTCCAGTTTCGTTTTCCCATAGATTAGCCTAGTAGTAGCAGTTGGAAGTGTTGACAATTTTATGCATCGTTTGACAATTTTATGCATCGAATTGTAATTCTGCGTTGTAAGGCAAAACATGTCTGCACTGCAACGTTGCCACATCCTCCTCTAGGGGAATTCGGTGTATCTCGCCAATCTGAGTGACGTTATGAACAAGCATTTGTTTACAGGTGGCTGGTGCTGCACTCGCTTGCGATCCACAGAGACAATACCATAGAGAAGATGGCCAGTGTTGCAAAAAATGTCCTCCAGGTAGGCTGCAGAAACTGTTTAGGCTAGTCTACTGTGTGTGTGTGTGTGTGTGTGTGTGTGTGTGTGTGTGTGTGTGTGTGTGTGTGTGTGTGTGTGTGTGTCTCTCTCTCTCTCTCTCTCTCTCTCTCTCTCTCTCTCTCTCTCTCTCTCTCTCTCTCTCTCTCTCTCTCTCTCTCTCTCTCTCTCTCTCTCTCTCTCTCTCTCTCTCGACTTTGTAGTGAATTGCCAGGAACCTTAACCCTATAGCCCTACTTTGTACAATAGGAACCAGGTTGTCGGACGCTAACAATTGCCTGGATCCCCTGTGCAAGCCATGTGCTGTGGATGAGTATCAGATGGGCTACACTGTGGAAAAGCAGTGTGACCTTCAACCGTACTGTGATCCCAGTAAGTCTGCATCATACTCCACTCCATGTTTTCGAAATGCACCGGGGTTAATAGCTTCTACGCATAGCATCATCACCTGTCCGTTGCGATCGTTCCTCCTCACAGATAAAAACATGGTCAACGATGAACCTGTGACAAAGGAGAAGCAAAGCGTGTGCAGATGTCGTGACGGGTTTCACTGCTCCACCAAAGCGTGCATTACCTGTGTGGCCCACTCCCACTGTGCAGCCGGACAGAGGGTCAAAGACAAAGGTATAATGAGCTGCAGTGGGACGCATATGAAAACAGAAAGAAAAACACTTAGTTGATTTGGGTTGTTGTGTGTTTGCTGTGATCTATTTTGATTTGGTGGTGACTTTTTCGCAGGGAACCATTCTCTTGACACAGTGTGTCAAGATTGTCCGCCCAACACATTTTCTGCTGGAGAGCCTGCAGACAGTGACTGCCATGATTGGACTGTGTAAGTAATACGCCAAACCAATGGGGAGTGTGAGGAAGTCTTTAATAACGTTAGAATGGTACCTTAACTGTAATGCTGTAACTGTAGTACCTAAGCTGGAGCCCTTTTACTGTAGCTTCTGTAACTGCACTGTAGCTGTAGATCTTTAATATATATATATATATATATATATATATATATATATATATATATATATATATATATATATATATATATATATATATATATATAAATCAGCTAGTTTGTCTCTTTGTGCCTATAATTCCCACAGATTCTAACAAAATAAGGGATTTTTAAAGGAATTGTTTTTGTTGAAAATCAATATGTCATGCTTCTACATTTCAACAGCTGTGAACCTGGAGCCGTACAAAAACATGGTTCAACCACATCTGACACAATCTGTGGTGAGTAGTGTATAGATGTTCGCCCTTTTTTCTTGCAACACTTGCAATGCCATCTACCTTTTTGTGGTTCGGTAGTAGTAAGGTAGGCGTAGTTGTCTTCCAGTGTCTTCCAGTATGATTTCTGCAGGCGTGACGGGGTTCCCCTAAGTGAAAACTGTTCACACCTTCAACGGCCTTTAGTCATATTGACACGCTCGTTGGTAGTTCCTCTAATCTGTGATATGTATAGAGTATTTCAACATGCCAAATTGTAGCGAGTACATACAGACACAGATATATGTCAGTTAACAGTAAACCAATGACAACAATGACATAAATGCATCTCCTGGTAAACTTTATACAGGGGAATTTTTTTCTAATTTAAAATATTAAACAGTGGCTGAAAAGTAATCAAAGTGCCCCAAAGACATTTATGTCTATGATTTTTCATCTATGATTAATTCCAAATGGTTTGTACATGTGAGGGATATGAAACTTATGTATTTGTTCTTTTGCTAGAGCCAACACATCGTCACCACTTCGTTTTGATAATCCCAATCCTCCTAATTGCCCTGTTGTCTTTCGTATACTGGAAGTGGAAACCAAGAGGTAAATTATAATAATTTTAGTTTGAACTGCTGGATTCCTAAATGAGTATGGCTTGACTAATGTCTTCTCAAACTTGTGTTTTTTTCTTTTGTGTGCAAGGTAATGAAGATAAACAGGTAAAGACGATGTCATTCATGTTGCCATACAACTCTACTATTGCATCTGCAAATTATTTTAGCAGTAAAATTGACACCAACTCACCAAAGATTAAAGTATTCAGAACATTTGAACAGCATTATTACGTGTTGTTTTCCACAGCAGCGTTTTGAAGAAGTCGCCATAACGTTACCAGAAGAGAACGACTACCCGCTGGTCTGTCCTCAGCCACCTATGGACACCAACGGCGCCCTCCCCCCCAGTGACAACGGGAGAGTCGTAGCACAGGAAAGGGGGAAAGGTCATGTCGTCCCACAACAAGAATCCCATGATCCCTTGTTGCTTATCAATCCTTTTGACGAACTTCAACCATATTATTTAAGTAAAGCTGCTTTAACATGAACTATCTTCTACCAACATGGTATCACTAAAATTAGTGCTTCAGCGCTATTAACAACAATGCTGAAACATTGCTACGTTGCTTCTGGAGTATTGTATCCCTAATTGGGAAAAAAAACATGTCATAGATTGACATTGTTACGTGTGTGATAGATCTTGTACATGCTCTTGTTTGTTTGTCATTACATTCTTGCAGTTGGAATAATACGATTGTTGAATATTTTCTGAACAGGAGAAAATGCGACCATGTCATGACTATGTATTGCCTTAAGGGGGTACTAGTGATCTGCTAGAGGGTTTTGGAAGTACCCTTGAGCGTGAGCGAATCGTTCCTTGATTCACTTTATAGCCTTTTAGCAACTCTCGCTGGATCTTGCTGCATAATAGCAATAGGCCTACTATGTGTTAAAGTTTATAGTTGGTTAAAGAAAACCATATGTTCGCAGGTTTGTTATATTGTGAGTATTTATTAATTTACTTAATGAATGATTACAAGGTGAAAGCTCGATTTAGACAGGGGTGTGTGTGTATGTGTGTAGATTGGTTATGCTTGGGGAAGCAGAACAACCAAATCTGATTGATTGTTAATGGAAGTTTAGATGGCCGAGGGTTTAACGATGAAATAGGCTCTTGTGATAATGGTACAGGAATATCCTATTCCCAGGTCTATCTTCACGTATAATATTTACTGTAGATAGGTTGAATTTTCTTATTATAAATGTCTGTGTAATATTTGCTTTACTGTGTTTGATTTTATTAACAAGTTCGTCTGATTATAAGCAGCCACGCCGAGTCAGCCTATAACATGTAGCCTAAATGTATTTATATCTGATGTCTTGTGTCTGAACTAATAGATATTTAAAAAAAATCCACAGTGTACACATAAAGTTATTAAAATGGAAAGCCAAAGCGATTTGTCATAATTGATTTTAAACTAATATCTTGTTTGATAATATCATCGCAGTTGGTAGGTTTGGTAGTTATAGTTTACTAAAAAATTGGTGGATCATTCGCCATGGCCTATTCTAAATTATAAACACTTTTTTTAAACCCTTTTAAATAATTGTAACTAATAAATAAGAAATGTAACTAGACCGAAAGGACACATACGGAACAGGACAATTATGTTTTGTTAACATTTTATTAAAGCAAAAATAATTCTTCATTATAAGACATTGGAGATATAATTTACAGGTTGGCATTTGAAAAAATACAACTACATATCAACATGGGATGGTTCCTCTTTGGTCCCCAAAAACACTAGGGTAAAACAAAAGTTTCCCAACAGTGAAGTGTAAAACTTTAAAGTGCATCAATGCGGGGGAAAGTCTCTGAATTAGGTTTCAACTATGGGTTACAATCTCCCAGGATTGGAATACATCAACGGGATGTAAAACCCGTTCCTCGCGGCCCAGTCCGCCCAGAGGAGGCCCACATCTGCCCCATGGAACCGGTGCGTTGTGTCCACAGGCTTCTTCACTGTTTCACAAGTGGCCGTTTCTGCCAGGGACCAGATCTTAGGTTTTTGGCAGGCGATAATGTCTTCCCTCTCCAAAGGAGCGGATGTCTGCTCCGTATCACTATCACCTTTGTTCACAAGTGCGACCTCGTTGTCTTTACGCGTCGGGTCGGCTTTCTGTTGAACATCTAAATTATCGTGCAGAGAGCTTGAACTGCAGTACACGTGTCCGGCTCCCTCGTTCGCGTCCTCGTCCACAGATCGGACGCCTCTCTCCTGGTCCTCCAGACGACATGTCCGTAGAGGGCCCTCGTCTCCATCACTATCTCCATCGTGCTCTTCGTCCTCCTCTTCCTCCTCCTCCTCCTCGTCTGACTTTCCTTTAGAGGCCCAACTCACTCGGTTCTCCTTCTTCAGCCTTCGTCTCGCGTTGGCAAACCACGTGGACACCTGCGTAAGGCTCATCTTGGTGATGATTGCCAGCATGATCTTCTCGCCCTTGGTGGGGTAGGGGTTCTTCAGGTGCTCGTTGAGCCAGGCCTTCAGCGCGCTGGTGCTCTCCCGGGTAGCCACCTTGGCGATCCTGCTGGGGTCCTCGGTGGGCCCCGGTCGGTAGGGGGAGTAGAATGGCCCCCCTCGGGCCAGGAGTGCGTGGTGGTACGGGGAAGCTGCCTTCAGATCGAACGCAGCGTTCTGAGGGAAGAAGGAAGGACGATAGGTTAGGACCAGAAGGTTTACACCTTACGCGTATGCGTAATTGCGCACGTTGACGAAAATCCGACTAACTGACATGAATGGGAGGGGAAACCTCACTTTCCTGCACTTTTCCATTTTTAACAATAAATAATAAGATGTGGCCTATAATATGTTTTTTGAACTTACCATGTGAGCAATGTGTCTATGGTGAGGGTAGGGAATGAAGTTGTATCCTTGTAGTCCCGAATATGCGAGTGGAACCCTGGCCGACATCGCTCCCAGAGAGTGGGGTGATGACTGTAAGCCTGACGGGCATCCCAAGAACGGTATCTGGTATCCAGTTGACATGTTAATGTTTCTTTCCAAAATATTGACAAATCCAGGTTGGGCGGGCATGTTTGCGTCCCAGCGTCTCGTGTGAGTGCCAATGTAACTTCCCAGGCCGTTTATATACACATGGCGGTATGTGTTGGGGGCGGGACCAGTCCCGGGGACTCAGAGATGCGCTCAACACAGAGTCAGCTTTCACTAAAAGCAAATCCCATCAAAGACCCTGTCCGTTGTTCCTTTTAACGTTTGCCTTAAGATGCGAGATGTGGGCTTTTTTTGTATTAGCCTATCTCAAAGCAACTAACGAATATGATATTCACACTTCTCCTACAATTTATAACTCATGTTTAAGGAACTTTTTTGTTGTTGTGTCGTTAAACCTTATTAGATAGACCTCTAAAACCAATTTTTTACTTTCTTTTCATCTACGTTTCTGTAAGTTGAGAAGTGTTGATCATTATTGGCTCTCTGCTAGATAGTCAATTCTTGCCTGTTGATTTAGATGTCTGACACTTACGGATTTAGCGGCTGCAACATTACCTAAATGTAGTTAACAACATCATGTCAATCTCTGATGTCTGTGGCTCAGTATCTGACACTTCGGCCATAGTAGGCCTATTGCATGCGGATCTCTGCAGTTGCATGTCAATTGAATTACCCTCACGATTTTGCTTCAATGAAGGTTTATAAACTATGCAAAGCGCCGAAATATTTAATTTAGCCACATCCTTCTGCTGGATCTTTTTTTTATTTATATTTGATCTTTTAAGACTAATTTCAACACAAACCGATAGGCCAATGTATTCATTAATTCATAATTTCCTCAACGACTTAACTGTCCCCCCCCCCCCCTCCCGCCCCGCCCAACCACGAGTGTCGAAATAAATTAAAAGCAGGCCTAAAGCAAAAAAATAATAAGTCAATGCGTATAGGCTAATTCCATGCGTTTGAATGCAAAACATGTTAAAAATGGATTTAACTCATAAATGACCTGCCGCGGGCGGGCGAATACCTTTTTATTTGTCAACATATGAGGAGAACAACAACACTCTCCTTCAAAAGGTCGGATGGTTCTGTTTTCACTCAAACATTCCGCTTGAATAGTCCTAATTAAATATAGTTAAGTGAAACAGGTGTCGACTAATGTATATGATAATGCGTATGATAATACGTATGATAATAGTGAGATAACAGATGCTAATGTGGGGAGGTCAGGAGATTGTTAAAGATAGCCGGGGAACACTGCGGTTGTCCTGCCACCAGCCCCTTTCATGTGCTCTGATAGAGCTTGTTTACAGCGCCCGGGGCACTGTTCTCTTCACTGTAAGCCTTCATAAGAGCATATCGGCCAACAGGGCAATATTTTATTCTAATACTAATAAAAGTTCAGATGTGGGAGTACAATTATGCAGGGCCAATATAGCTTTGATCATGTAATGTACTTTTACACTTTGTTTTTAAGTGCTTGTCTTGCTTTATAACTTTATTTTACAAAAGGGTTGAACATTATATTTACTTTTTATTTGTTATTGTACCTTCTTCGGTCTCTCGGTTTCTCTTGTTCAATGTTACATTAGACGTTTCTTGCAAATATATACATATATATATATATATATATATATATATATATATATTATATAATATATATATATATATATATATATTTATATATTATCAAACATATATATATATAATGTATCTACTATATGACTTTAAATAATATTTAAATTACAACAAACTTTCAAAATGAATAATTAATAATAATTAATACAAACCGGGATGACAGACAAAACATAAGGTAAAGATTAAGTTAGAGAGAGAGAGAGAGAGAGAGAGAGAGAGACAGAGACAGAGAGACAGACAGAGACAGAGACAGAGACAGACAGACAGACAGACAGACAGACAGACAGACAGACAGACAGACAGACAGACAGACAGACAGACAGAGACAGACAGACAGACAAGACAGAGACAGAGACAGACAGACAGACAGACAGACAGACAGACAGACAGACAGACAGAGAGAGAGAGAGAGCGAGAGAGAGAGAGAGACCTCAGATGCGGGAATTCGTGCAGGATGGGGGGTAGAGAAACCATGCGCGGGGGGGGGGAGGGGGGGGGGAGTTTGTGCAAAGTGAGAAAGATAAAATATAAAAAGTGGCACATGGGTGAAGACAGCTTGTGGAGATGTTGGGGGGGGTTCACCGGGCCTTGGGGCTTCACTGGGGCTCCGGCGGAGCAGGAGGAAGCAGAGAGCAGCGGATTAGAGCATCAGTCCCATCTCTCCAGCGTCAACAGCTCAGGGCCCGCTCAGGGGGCCTTTGTTGCGCTTGTGGACGCTGTCTTTCCCCGGGTCTTCCTCTGTGCGTGAGCACCACACACAGCTCCACAATGCATGGGGAGGCCAGGCAGGTTGAGCCGTGTGTGTGTGTTTCGTGTTTGCTCTTAGGATGTCACTCGTTTACAGAGGAGAAGAACAGTGGACCAAATGGGAAAGATGAGAAGGCATTTTTTGCGGTGTGTGTGTGTGTGTGTGTGTGTGTGTGTGTGTGTGTGTGTGTGTGTGTGTGTGTGTGTGTGTGTGTGTGTGTGTGTGTGTGTGTGTGTGTGTGGTGTGTGTGTGTGTGTGTGTGTGTGTGTGTGTGTGTGGTGTGTGTGGTGTGTGTCTGTGTGTGTGTGTGTGGTGTGTGTGTGGGGGGGGGGGTGCGGACTAAAGGGGAGATCTCCCACACCCACCCCACATCCCCCGGCAGTGTCTTGACGATCGGGACATGTCCGAGCACCAGTCTTAGCCGTGCTCCACCGACTCATCCATCATTTACATGTGACGTGCCGCTGGTCGTTAGCAACATTGACAACACGGTTATCAAACGGTATCAGCGTCGTAAAAGGGGGTGGATCGAAAGCCTTCCCCCCCTACCATCCCCCATTTTGGGAGACATTCTTGGGAGGACAGGACAAGGGAGCTAATGAGTTTGTTGCTACAATGGGCTTTAGGTGTGACCTCAATTATAGGCCATCACCTACCTGCGAGCCGACAAAGGGGGCATGTCAGTAGAATAGCTCCTGGCTAGGTGTGAGAGACGCAACAAAAGCACCGCAGAGAATCCACAGTCTTCCAACACCTTTTACATGTTAGTTTATTTTTACTTGGCAGATACTGGTTGCTCTATTCTGGCCATTGTTTTGCAATTGTTGAGCCTTTCCTTAGATATGCATTGAATATTTAAGCCCAACCCTTAAAAAAAAAGTATTTGAACCAACAAACAACAACACTAAAGTGTTAAAGTAAATTCAGGAATTGAAACTAGTGCAAGTTGAAGATTATTCGAACTTTACTTTGAGCTTTAGTTCTGCTAATGTAGTAAAACTCATTGCAATACTTTGGTCATGATATATCGAGTAGACAATACTTTTGTTTGACCTCAAGCAGACCTTTTTTTTCATTTAATTTACAGATACTATATCTAACCATGTACCATTATACTAGCCTTGTACTTTACAGATACTATATCTACCTATATATACCTATACTTTACCTTGTACTTTACAGATACCATATCTACCCATATCTACTCTACCTTGTACTTTACAGATATTTGATATACCTTTATTTACCTATACTTTACAGATACATTCATACCTTTATTTACCTATACTTTACGTTGTATTTTAGAGATACGTTATATACATATACTTTTCATTACTTTACAGATACTTTATAGACCTATAATTTACCCATCAACAAATCTAAATCCTAACATAAGCCAGTGCTTGGTAACTCTGGCAGAAGGAGCAGCTCGGTGTGTGAAAACGATCAATCCACCACAATACTGTATCGTGATGAGTTATACAGTTAGGTTAGCTAAACCCTGACACCCCCCCCCCCCCCCCCTGGCAGGACCTCCCATTCTCCACCATAATCGGATTCTCCTGAGATGCAGACACAAATGGAGAAAGATGCATAGGCAGAGCGGGGAATGTTATCAAGATCCGACTAACCAACCTGTTTGCAATCTGTCCCTCCCTCCTCCTCCCCCCTTCTCCTCCTCCTCCCCCACCCCTCTCCCCTCCACTCCTCCTCCACCCCTTTGTCCTTTGTCACGACACTCTTATCAGGATCACTCTATCATTCTTTGAAAAGTGGTTAGCAGCAGCGCTCAAACCGCTTGCAAATGTGAGCATGTCTTTGTTTACAGCTCTGCCCGCCTCCCCCCCCCCCCCCCCCCCCCCTGGGTGCGTCACGATTGATTGACGGCCCACCGCTGGGTGAGTGACAGGCGGCGTTCGTTAGCCGAGTGACGAGCCGAGGCGACAGCTGGGTCTGCTGCTGCTGCTGCTGCCATGTTGGACTCTACATACACCCCCTTCGCACACAAACACATGCACAAATGAAGAAACACAAACGGAATCTACTAATACCCACACACCCACCCCCATAATCAACACATCCACACACACACACACACACACAAAACATATCAACAAACATAGAGATGGAAGCTGGGCCCTGGATGCACCACGGTATGGACTGGACAGCTGGGCCTTAGGCCAGAGGAGAATTTGTCCCAGGCAGATCTAGAGCTTCTTGCAGGAGAGATTGTTCCGCTACATACATTGGATCTTTAAAGCAGGGGGGGGGGGGTTGAGCCTCTACATAAAGCCTCACACAAGGCAGAGAGATTCGTCCTAGAGTTTCACGCAGGAGAGATTGTTCCTCTCGTCTTAAGCAGACGAGAGAGATGGCTCCCCCTCATATGGTGGAGCTCTATGTAGGAGAGAGACCCTTCCTCTACATAGAGCAGAGCTTCATGTAGGAGAGACCGTTCCTCTAGATATGGCAGAGCTTCATGCAGGAGAGAGATCATTCCTCTAGATACGGTAGACTTTCATGCAGAAGCGAGAGAGAGATCGTTCCTCTACATACAGTAGAGCTTAACGCAGGAGAGACATCATCCCTCTAGGCACGGTAGAGCTTCATGCAGGGGAGATCATCCCTCTAGATACGGTAGAGTTTCATAGAGGAGAGAGATCGTTCCTCTACGTACAGTAGAGAAATTGTTCCTCTATATACAGTGGAGCTTCATGCAGGAGAGATTGTTCCTCTGGATACTGTAGAGCTTCATGGAGGAGAGATGGTTCCTCTAGATACTGTAGAGTTTCATGGAGGAGAGATGGTTCCTCTAGATACTGTAGAGTTTCATGGAGGAGAGATGGTTCCTCCTCATATGTCGGCGCTTCAAGCAGGTCTTCTCTCTCTTCCATGTGTCAGAATGAAGTAATGAGAGCGATGGCTGCATGTAAACAAAGGAAACCGTTGTTCTGATGCAGATGATGGGATGAGGACACAGTTCTGATGAAGATAGACATCTGTACAGCAAATGGATACCATATGGAAAGGAAATAACTGTCTTGCATTAGCAAATCGACTGAATCGTTTGAATAAGAACAATTCAGCCAACGCAATTATTCGTTGATTCAGTTTTTCTCAGAAAATAATCATCTGCTGTGGATTGCATCAGCCGTTACAAACCAGCGAGGGAACTTCATGCATGCATTATTTTCTCTTCATAGCCTCACAGAAGGAGCTAATGATGTTATTGGGCATCTGTGACATGACATCTACATTTTGGCCTATTTGTGAAACAATGGCTACAAGGAAGCCGGGGACATGGGCTCTGTGTTTGCAACTCCAAATAACAATGCAGAGCGGCCACTGGTGGGAGGCTGTGGTCACATGGAAATGAGCAACCAAGCGACAATGTAGCTCCTAATCTCTTCAGAGAGAGGAATCAGTTACACAGCAGTATGCACCCCTCAATGCTTTTCATTAGACCAACCACTCCACCGCCCTGGCACAGACACACACACACACACACACACACACACACACACACACACACATGCACACACACACACACACACACACACACACACACACACACACACACACACACACACACACACACACACACAACACACACACACACACACACACACACACACACACACACACACACACACACACACACACATCCCCAATGGGTAGCCACACACACCCACTTCACTACATACACAACACACACACGTACTACAGGTACCCCCCCCCCACCCCCAGCCCAACAGAAGGGGTTGAAATAAGTGGGCCAGAGGGAGGTGTGGGTCTGGGGTGAGGAGCTAGGCCTCAAAGCATAGGATTAGAGTTAATGTGCCCTCCCTGGGTTCTAATCTCTTCAGAGGGGGACTTTGTTGGAGGGCTTGAGGGCAGTCAGATAAGTATCTATTACAGAAACCTCATCTTATCCCTGATAGTCCCCCAACCTCCTCCTTCAAGATGAACCACAAAAACACTTGCCTCTGTCCCCCTCGTCTCCTGATATCTGAGGGTAAAACACTTGCCTCTCTTCCTCTATGTCGTCTGATATCTACGTGTAAAACACTTGTCTCTCTTCCTCTATGTCGTCTGATATCTACGTGTAAAACACTTGTCTCTTATTTTCTATGTCTTCTGATATCTAAGGGTAAAACACTTGTCTCTCTTCCTCCATGTCTTCTGATATCTAAATGTAAAACACTTGTCTCTCTTCCTCTATGTCTTCTGATATCTAAGGGTAAACCACTTGTCTCTCTTCCTCTATGGTTTCTGATATCTAAGTGTATAACACTTGCCTCGGTCCCCTTCGGTCTTCTGATATCTAAGACCCAATAGCAAGTGCTGCCCTTTTCAACTAATCAGGTATTAAGGTCTAAAGCTGTATGGAGAGTTGCAGGCCTCATATTGACTCCATCTGTAGCCAAAACACTCAGCCGCTTGAAGTGACATCACAGGCTTGAAAAGGAGAAAATTCAAGTAAAAGAGAGAATAAAGAAATTTACATTATTATTTAGGACATTCAATTTTTAATCAGCATAATCGAATGATCATGAAGTCCCTTCGTATTGGGTCGTTGTTGTTGCAGATGTTCACAAAAATATTATTATGGTACTGCTCCTCAGATAAACACATACAGCATGTGCTCACTATTCATTCACAAACATTCCTCTAATAATAAAAATCTGTGACATATTATCGTCCCGCGGGACACAAAACAAAAAATAGCTTTCCTTCAGAAAATGCAAATGATGCACTAAAGAGTGCAGGGTGAAGGCAAGTCATTTCAATACATTTTGCAACCAAGGAAACTAATACATAAATACAACAAGTGCAAAAGTCTGAAGGTATCAACATGAAATACTGGCTAAACTGATAAACCGAGCGTAACGCCTGAGACGACAACAGTCCTGTAACGTCAAGGTTCTAACATAGCTTTGGGATTACCTCTGGAATGTTCCTTTGGCTCAGAATCGGTTTGTGGGTGTGAAAGGGAGATTCAGATAAGCTTATAATGTGCTCTTTACCTGCTTGTCAGATTTGTTCACTTGGGACACAGAGGCTTCTGACACACAGGGAGAGAATCCTATCCCAGCCTAGCATATTGGAAAAAACTAAATGAAAGGTAAATGTTCAAACGTTCAACAAGAACCAGTCAGACCACAGTGACAATCTTTTAGCTAGCACGAATGTGTTGATCATCTTAAGCAAGGCACTGACTTGATCAACTTCTATTTCTTTTGGAATCCTTCAAAATGAACCATTTGCATGAGGAGTTTGCTTGCACGCATGCAAGCAAACTGTGTGTGTGTGTGTGTGTGTGTGTGTGTGTGTGTGTGTGTGTGTGTGTGTGTGTGTGTGTGTGTGTGTGTGTGTGTGTGTGTGTGTGTGTGTGTGTGTGTGTGTGTGTGTAACCTGTATATTAATTTATATTTATCTTTGCATTGTAAATCAATTAAACCTCTCATTTGGCATAAATGCAATCTAAGCAAAGCACTTCATTAGTAACTCCTATGATGTAACACACTTAGACATGGTGTTTTTGTGTGAGTTAAAGAGCGAGAGATAAAGCAAGATACAGGGATTTGGAGGGAGGGAGGGGAGAGAGAGAGAGAGACAGCAAGAGAGAGGGAGCGAGAAGGGGAGAGAAGAGAGAGACAGCAAGAGAGAGGGAGCGAGAAGGGGAGAGAAAGAGAGAGACAGCAAGAGAGAGGGAGTGAGAAGGAGAGGGTGAAAGAGAGACAGCAAGAGAGAGAGAGAGCGAGAAGGAGAGAGCGAGCGCAAGAGAGGGAGAGCCAGCCATAGATCAAGTGGTAATTAACCATGCGTCGAGTATGTGAGCTGAGATGGGTGTTTGGAGGAGCTCTCTTTACTACAGTCTGTGTTCATCGGGAGAACTTCCTGGGCCTGTAGGCGGGCAGCAGCGGCTGTG
The DNA here is from genome assembly GCA_900291075.1 of Melanogrammus aeglefinus. Taxonomy (NCBI): domain Eukaryota; kingdom Metazoa; phylum Chordata; class Actinopteri; order Gadiformes; family Gadidae; genus Melanogrammus; species Melanogrammus aeglefinus. Next base: position 171,764 of record OLKM01000051.1, read on the forward strand.
GGGGGGTGGACCGTTCCTCCTCTATGGGCGCCAGCTCCTCCGCAGAGCCCCACTTCTTCTTGGACAGGAAGAGGGACGGCAGCTTCCTGTTGCGGCCCCGCTCCCTGGCCTGGGCCACTTGGAGCTCTGATGAGACACAAGAGTATGTTGGGTGTTACGGTTGCTGTGTAGTATTATAAAAAGAAGCACAAATAAAAAAGCGCATTACTGGCAGGTATTACGTTGGCCATTTATTCATCGATTTTTTTGTTTTTTGATTTTTTGAAAATATACAAAAAATTATAACAGAATTTAAAAAAAAGTGCAAGGGGTGGTGGGGGGTCCAGAAGAAGCTTACACAGAAAACCCTCGGGAAGTCTCAAAGGAAAAACTTTTAATCCGTAAACAACATCTGGGGTTTACGTGCCCTTCAAGGTACGGGGATGCAATTAGCTCCAACATCCTTCACTAATTGGACTTTACTTTTCACGCTCAGAGTCATTGAATGATGGGGGCATCTAAATGGAAATCAAACTCACGTGTTTCGCTCTCCTCTTCCGGCTCCTCAGGATCCCGGTCCGTCAGGTACTGGCTGGCCAGATGGCCGCTGTAGTCCCTGAGGTTCTTCTTCGCCCCTGCAACCCGGAAAAGACCGGATCGTGTGGTCAGTGGGAGCGCTTTCTCTAAGCACTTTTTGTAGGTTTTGAGAAGTGGGTGACGAACCCCCCTGGGGTTCCTTCTCCTGCTTTACCGTATGTCTGGACGAGCAGCTCGACCATGTGCTGGTGGCCGTGCAGCACCGCTATGTGTAGAGGTGTGTATCCCTGGGAGGAATTAAGGAAGGAAGGGAGCAAGGAGAAGGCACAGCAAGTGAGTCAAACAGAAACACGTGAGCCGTGTCGTTTAAACTATGTATTCACCTCATGAATCAAATTATATCCAGTGTTAATTTTTGACTTTATTGTTTATTGTATACCGCTCATATTGTATCCCACTAATGTTATAATAATAACACCATCTTGATCATTATTTATTTTTACTTTTTTTAATATATTTTGCATTGTTTAAATGTCCTCCTTGCGTATTTATCTACCAAAACATTTCGGTTGTCATTGTGTACATATGCGTGAGGCATGTGCGCTTTCGAGAGTTAAAGTTGGTTGAAAACGGCCATCACAATCAACGTCCTTTGTTTATTTATGTCAGTTGAAAAGCAACAAATGTTGTTCCACCTCAACCATAACAACTTATCCCTGCGGCTGATCCGGGCCAGTGTGGGTACCCAGCCCTGGGACATCCCACGCTGGGCGGGACACCCTGCCTTGGGCCCCTTTAAAGGTTCAAACGGTCTGTGATGTCCGCAGCCAAACATGCTGTACTCTGTCGAGAGATTTCAGGAGACAAAAACGTTGGAAAAACACTGGAAACGGTTTAACACCTACCCCCTAGATTTTCCCATGGCCCACAGACATCCAAGGAAAACACCGGGGAGGAAAAAAATATACAAATTAGCGAAAGGTTATGGCAACACACGATAATGATACAAACATAATTGGTTGGTAATTCAGTGAAATGGGGACGTTCTAGAGCTGGGCCCGCTGGCCCGTACAGACAGCGTTTTGGGGAAACAATTAATGTGACATAACATGATTTATTAGCCGTGTGGTAGTTTTAGGAGCGGCAACACGTGTTGGTGTAATACATTTTCACAGCTGGATCTTCACACACTCTCTCTCTCTCTCACACACACACACACACACACACACACACACACACACACACACACACACACACACACACACACACACACACACACACACACACACACACACACACACACACACACACACACACAGTTTAGGAACAGTAATTACATCACTTGACAACTCCTGCCCCCTCCGACCACAGCACACAGGGGCTCTGCTTCAACCCACGACTATGTCCAGATTTAACTACTTACGTACCACACCACTGACCACTTCCTGTCTTAAGCGCTGTGATTAAAAAAACAAAAGGGCACCCACTCACGTGCTGGAAGAGAAGAGAATTGAAGGAAAAGAGAGTGAGTGAGGGGCTGCAAAGGACACACACAAAAGTGAATTCCATCCCAGTTTCTTCTTATCACAGGGCTGAAACTCACCGATTTGGTGTTGACGTCAGCGCCAGCCTTAACCACCAGTGTGGCCATGTCCTCTTTCCCATGCTTTGCTGCCCAGTGCAAAGCGGTCTAAAAGCAACAGAGAGAAAGGTGAGCGGGGTTATTAGATCACGTTAATTGCTATAACCATGTTATAATCAAGTCATCTTGGGCTCATGTGTGATAATTAAACTATCCCTCATTACAAGCCTCACTGCTTCCTCACAGCACTTTGTTAAGACCTCAAATGACATTAAAAAAACACAACAGACCGTATCCCTAGCCTAGCATGTTACCGCGTTGCAATGCTACGGCGTCATCTGCGGTAATTGCCACAACCTCATTACTGCGCTAACAAGTTTGTGCGCGAGGCGGGCGGCGCGGGTTAGCCGTCCCTCGTCGAGCTGATTGAGGGGCAGAGAGCTAGCTGTGCACAGCAGGGAGCGCAGGGGAGGGGACGTCATGATGGAGGGGGGGAGAGAGAGAGAGAGAGAGAGAGAGAGAGAGAGAGAGAGAGAGAGAGAGAGAGAGAGAGAGAGAGAGATAGAGAGAGAGAGAGAGAGAGAGAGAGAGAGAGAGAGAGAGAGAGAGAGAAGAGAGAGAGAGAGAGAGAGAGAGAGAGAGAGAGAGAGAGAGAGAGAGAGAGAGAGAGAGAGAGAGAGAGAGAGAGAGAGAGAGAGTTTCCTGCCACCTAACAGAGCCTAATTACAAAACAACACAACCCTGTGCCCACAGTCGGGGGTCCCAGCAGCCTGTCACGGTAGCAGAGGGGGGGGAAGATTGATGATGTTGGTGTGACCCATGGAGACTAGACCCACCCAGGAATCACAGCACTACTGTCAACACACACACACACACACACACACACACACACACACACACACACACACACACACACACACACACACACACACACACACACACACACACACACACACACACACACACACACACACACACACCTCAGAGACACCAGCAAATGTCCAAATAAATACACAAACATACATTTATTCGCAGATTGATGCCTGCACCTAAATGACACACACACGCATGCGCACACAAACAGGTATAACAACACACTTGCGTGAATACACACACATACACACACACACACACACACACACACAGACAAACACATCAGAGGTCCTTCAGACCACTTCAACCCTGTTCACCTGCCAGGTGTTTATGTGGGGAATGTGGTGGTCAATGGCTCTGGCCATGTAAGGATGTTCTTACATACTCCCCCTGGCCAAAGTGGCCATGTTAGGATGTTCCTACATACTCCTACTGGCGTTGTCATGACGCCCCTACTAACTCCTACCAGCCTTGTCAGGGCGTTCCCAACTTCTCCTACTGGCCTTTCTAAAAGCCTGCAACAGGTGAAAGCACGTTGCAGTCGAACAATGTACAGTAAATGTACATCATCAAACGGTAGAAATGGTCGGAACTACAGAACTCAGGCCATGTTATCATGGATCAGTCCAGATATTGTATTTTGACTGGATTTTTTGTATTATCTATGTGGAAGCAGAAGTTGGAAGCAAAACAATAACTATAACAGCATTTGAGGGTAAGGGTCTCAGACCAGCAGCAGAGGTTCATGGTCTCAGACCAGCAGCAGACGGCTAGGCTCTCAGACCAGCAGTACAGGGTTAGGGTCTCAGACCAGCAGTACAGGGTTAGGGTCTCAGACCAGCAGTACAGGGTTAGGGTCTCAGACCAGCAGTACAGGGTTAGGGTCTCAGACCAGCAGTACAGGGTTAGGCTCTCAGACCAGCAGTAGAGGGTTATGGCCACGGACCAGCAGTAGCTCATATTAGATCACATGGCGTCTTAGGGAGAGTGAGGGATCCAGTGAGATACACCTCCTTCAGTGTGGCTGACAAATTGTGATCGACGGCGTCTGGTTGGAGAAGCTCCCCCCCTGTCCACCACCTCTCGCCACAGCCCTAAGACAGATGTGTGCGGCAGCCCGCCGGTTTGACGGGCAGCCCGCCAGCTCTCCCAGTGGGTACGGGTGATGGACGATGAGGCCAAACAGGATGTAGTGTCATCCCCCCCTTCCTGCCCCCACCAATGACTAGCAGGGTGGCTAGTCCACACCCCTACTTCAAGTAAGAGGAACAGGGGTCTTCTCTTGGGCCAGGCACGACAGACACGTCAACAGCTCAGGGACCACAAAGGGTCGCAGCGACAGACCAGGGTAGCGACAGCAACGAGTGATGGACGGATGATGTACTTACAAACTGTAGCGCACAAGAGCGAGAGGAAGTCCGTCACGGCAGGGGCCAGGGGAGCCACGTCACAGGAACAACACCGGGGAAGACAGGAAGAAAGAGGAAGAAAGAGCGGGAGGGACGGAGGACAGGATCGTGAGGCTATGAGTGATTAGCGCAAGGAAGTACAGTTGTTGTGGTTCCAATTGAACTGGTTCCCCTTTAAAGCGCTGCCCTGCGAGTCGTAGGCTACGCTAAAGAGCTTGTATCATTTACTCTGGCTTGAGCTTTTCAGGCAATTTGATTTTAAACAGTAAGCGTCTCCAATGACTAAGCTGGGTGTTATCATGGATAAGCAACAAGGTCATTAACGATAGGTAATATCTTCAGGCTGCCCGATGACAATACATTCCCCCACCTGGCACTTCTGTCCAGTATCATCACTTCTGGTACGTAAGAAACAGTAACCGGCTGACCTAACATCAGGATTTATTGACTCCTGGCTTCAAAAAGAAACCCATTGGACACCAATGACTTGTGGCCTGAGCCGCTCTCTGATGAACCCCATTCAACACCTCCTGAACAGGGAAAAGCCGAAGGGCTGAGGACGGAACATCAAAGGGTCCCGCAAGGGTCTTAGCACCTTCCCGAGGACACAGCACGACATTGTTCTACAATTAATCCCAGCCTGCTCTATTACTTTCAGATTATCTTTAAGTGGGTGAAGTCTTTGTGCCACATTAAGACTCTGCTTAATCCCTTGCCCCCCCCCCCCCCTCTCTCCCTCCCCTCCCCCACCCCCCTGCACTTCAATGGCGGTGGACATGCTATCTTGTCCGGGTGGGGATGGCAGAGGGGCTTAGGGCTTCTCTTAGAAGGTGGTCTGTCCTTGGCCATAGGACGGTGGGAGAACTTTGAGCCTAGGGGAGGGACAACAAACATGAGCTCAAATCTCTTAGGCTCACAGGGAGACAAATAAAAGGGATTTGGGTTGTCAGGGGGCCGCAGGAGCTAAAAAGCTATCTTTCATAATCCTTTTGATAGTGGACCTTTGAAATGCATGATCTGGATGTTTCAACACAGGCCCCTCGGAATACAATTAAAGGGGGTGGAAATCTCAATGGAATGAGCTTGTGAAGTTTATACAAGCTAAAACTGCCAGGAAAGGATTTCTTCTTCTTTTTTCGCAATGGCTTTGACAATGCGTGAAGAAGAGACCGTTCTGCCGCATGCTCCGCTCGGCGCTACGGCGGCGGGCTCGCCCACGGCGCTGTTGTTTGTGTGAGCGTTTGGATTTCCCCCCAGATTCTCAAGAGGCGGTGTGTAATGGCAGGGCTACGGTACGGGAGTCGCCCATAAACTTACCCCCTGGGGAGCAGGACCATGGAAACACGCAGCAGTCGGGAGAAACACAGCACATGAGGAGGAACCAAATGGGACGTTAGATCGGCTGATCAACAGGTTAACACGTGCAGTCCATTTGCAGTGGGACTTTTTCAATAGTTGTCAGGTACTTACAGAGGTGAAGTCCTGATGCGCCCAGCCCAGATAAACATAAAAAAATAAAAAACACCAAAGCCATTTATTAGAGGGATGGCCAGCTAAGGCCTCATTACATTACATTACATTTCCATTGCCACCATGGCTGCTAATTAATCGGCAGACAGCCATTGAGAGGCAGGGCGTGTTCTCGGTGTGTGTGTGCTACCTTCTTGTTGGCCAGAGAGGGGTCCTGCTGCAGCAGTTGAGACAGATCGGGTACACGTGCACTCGCGGCCGAGTAGATCCAGTCCTTCTCTATGGGGTCCAGCTACCACACGCACACACACACACACACACACACACACACACACACACACACACACACACACACACACACACACACACACACACACACACACACACACACACACACACACACACACACAAACAGTGGAAAATACTTATTAGCACAGCACAGACTCATGTATGTGCCTACACACACATTTACACACACGCGCGCTCTTGTGGTTGTCCACTTCCTGCTCTGTTTTCACTGATAACTCCAAACTCTGTTCTATCAGTGATGTTTGGCTCAACGGAGCCGGCCTCGGCTAACTGTCGCAGAGGTGGCTACGCCCCCGGTCAGAGCTGCTCATGGTTTTAGATTATAGTTTTGGAGTTTTTGTTATTTTTAAATAGTGATAGTATTTCCTAGTTTCAGTCTTACTATGATAGAGGGAGCTTAGATATGGTGATTGACTTAAAGATTTATTCTTTTTCTAGATCTTTTAAAAAAAATCAAGCCCTGCTCGATGACATAGATTATAACTGGATCACCAGCACAAATAACAAGGGCACTGGGTTGTGTCTGTCTGCCCTGGGATGTTCAGGGAGAGAAAAGAGAGAGAAAGGGAGAGAAAGAGAGAAAAGAGAGAGAAAGGGAGAGAGCACTCACAGCGATGGAGGTTGGGCCCAGGCTCTCTGCGTCCTGCTCCGAGTCGTACTGAACAGAACAAGAAGACCATTGGACCACCATGTTAAGAGTTAGAAAGAGTAACCTACACAGAACCTTACTCTTACACATGGATCTAAACACACACACACACACACACACACACACACACACACACACACACACACACACACACACACACACACACACACACACACACACACACACACACACACACACACACACACACACACACACACAAGAAGGACAGACAGACAGATTTATGGTTGGGTTAGAGGGTGAAAGCAGGTGTTTGTCTTGTTTTTTCTGAAGGAGGCCCTCGATTGCAAATTGTTCTCAGATCATACTGGGACATGAGGTCAAAACACTGCGTGCTTTCATGTATTCTGCTTCAACTGTCACACATCACTGTGTGAAACAGGAACATGCTAAAAATAGTATTACCATATCGACGAGTGTTCGTGTTCCCCTACACTTTGCCGAGAACATAATATAGGCCGCAAAGGAAAATGAAAGATCACAGGTCATGACAATTATGAAAACTACCCTGTTTGACGCCATTTTCTTTTATATAAGCAGTGGTAATCACTGAATCAACATAATGGTACGATTAGATGCAGACACACATTCAAATGAGCTCAACAGGATAGTTAGTGTGAGCCGGTGAAACTTCAGTGGAAAGGGCTTGGATGTCTGCAATGGGCTATCTATTTTATCACAATCCTAATGCCTGAATCAAATAATCTAAAAAAAATATTCCTACATGTCTCTCCATTAGACAAGAAAGGAATGTGGAATAATTTTGTATTTTATATATTTATAAAATAGTACTTTATGCAACATGCTTTGCACAACGACAATTTAGGATTTTATGTTTCATATGAAATTACCTTTTACCACAGATTTAATTCATCTTTCAGGAATGCCATTTAACACTTTACACTTTATTGTACAGTGTAATAATCCTTGAGAAATAATAATTTTGAATGTTAAACTTCAATACAATTATGTTCCTCCTGTCTACCTATTTTGAACCTAAGCTATTCCCTGAGCACCCTACATACAAAGCCTGATGGTTACATTTAAAGATTAACCCCACACACTTCGTCTGATTGTGTGATTATGGCCCACATTCACACTCACATATGTTATCTGTGTTTTTTCCGAGGCATCCACCAAAGCCCCTTTTTTTTCAATTCTGGGCTGACTACCTATTGTTTTAATGGGTACAAATCATTATTATCTTTCTAATGAGCTTCAACATACTCCTGCTTAACATAATAACAGAGGACTTGATTTAAATGCAGATTGCCTCAGCCCCGTTTTGTGTCACCCCTCCCACTTAAACGGAGCCATTGGTTTCAAATCCAGCCAATTTACTTAGCACCACCTGGTGGTGAATGCAAGAAATTCGGATGAGTAAAACGTTACGCTATAAATGACTTCTCCCGGAATTTCAGACGCTCTTTATTTTTTGTATCTACCATTACATTTGTAACATCTTCCTGACACCTACAAGGAATAACCAGCTGAATTATATGAACATAAAATTTTGGTTGCATTATCACAACATTAAGAATGTATTTCGATATACACATTTTTTTCTGAACAATTGAAATGAGAGTAGTCTCAATTAGGCCTTCTATATTTATTTTAGCACATGTCTAATAATATTATTTTTTCTAATAAAAGAACATCTAAATAATAATTTAATTTAGACTACTTGTGTATTTGAGCCAGCCTTACAGATTTTGAGATTCACAGATTGTTGGATTGGTGATGGTTTCCACACTAAGCTTGTGTCACTCAAAGATAACCCAGACACTCCCACCCTCATGCTCATGAGCTTGTCTTGATCAGTGCGTCGGTCACCATCACTCTTTTGCACGGACACTTAGCAACGATACAATGTGTTAATCTTACGTTAAAAGGCTGCATCTAATGATTCAGCTCATCACATGAACAATGTGAAAAGCTGTTCTGTAGGGACTACTTTAGCTGGATTATTTATCATTCAACCCATGTCCATTGTGGATTTTGTCCATTGTGGAGTATGAAATGCTCCCGCCTTTTATGTAAAGTCGACATCAGCCCTTGTTGTCGAGAGGTCATGAACTATCTATGTGTACGGATCAACTTGAGGTCAAGCAAGGCTAAAATAAGCGTATTCCCCCGGCGGTCACGTGGACTGAGGTCAGCGCTCCACTACTGCCCCACATGTCAGCGACGACAGCGCCGTATTGAAATGAACGCTGAGTCATGACTAGAGAAGAGAGCATGGATGCTGGGAAAAACCAACACAGGGTCCTTGTTTAGAAACAGAAAACCCCTTTCACAAGGACAGTGAACACGCGTACAGAGCAGCTCTGTAGTGTTCTAGGGTCCTCTTTACAACCATCATACAGAGTGGACTTTTTATTTACAAATGAAGGCAGACTGAACGCACACATCCTTCTTTTTTTGTTGAGTTGACCACAAAACTGGAATAAAAAGTCCATCGTACCGATCGGGTTACTTACCACATAAGGAATGAATATGGATCTTATGACCTACTGGAACCATCCAATCAATCACAATCAATACAATAAAGCCATCAACAGCAGACAGTCAAACATGGATTCAAGCAGATGTATATCGATTCAACGACACTTCCACGTTGACCCTGTGACACCTACCTCCAGTGACGACGGCAGGTCCGCACATTCACTCGGCCCCCCGGGCTCCGGACCCCAGGAGGACGGCCCCCGACCGGACCCCCTGTCCTCAACCTCCATGGGGGGAGGCTCTGCGGAGATCTCCTGCAGGGGTCTCTTGGCAGAAACAGGTGAGTAGGCCTCCTGCGGCGGGGCCTCCCATCGGGCTGCGGCCGGCGTCCTGGCCGGGCCGCCGGCCCCGCCCACGCCGGGCGTCTCTCGGGGGCGGCCGTCCCGCTCCACCAGCATCTGTCTGTACTTCCTGCGGAGCACCAGGATGTTCTCACCCTGCCGGAGAGAGAGCAGCGTCACCACGAGGAGAACCATAGGGGACGGGGGGGGATGGGGGGGTCGAATGGCGTGGGGCTGCAGCAGATACGATTTCAGTTGATGCCACGTGAAAGACACGGCCTTAAGGGGGTCTTTAGGACACATCCCAACCAACGTTGGGCTCATACTAGCAGACAGATGTAACCCTTTATTTGAGCCATTGTGTACAGCTGTTTTATTTACTTTGTTTGTAGCAACCTTAAGATATGTAACAGAATAGAAAGGAAAAGTATCTGTTGTTGGAAATATGCCTCTGTGGTTGAATATGATTTCAGAATTGAAAGCTTCAGAGTGCATGTGTGTATAAAAAGAAGAGATAAACAATACTCCCTACTTACATTCTCTGATTTCACAACAGCTATTCTGTCCATGATGAGCTTGAATTCCTCCCTGTATTTAGCTAGAAGGAAAAGAAAAGTTGTTATGAGAACTCCCAGTGTAGACCCATTTATCACACAGAATGTTAGACGTATCGTTTTAAACTGACAGGTAAAAGGAGTCCTTGTTTTAGGCCAAAGTCTAATGTATATGGGAAAGATTGACAGATAATCACAAATCAAAGACTTGGTGGGTAACAGCTGCTCCATGCCCTGTTGATGAGCCTAAATATTTATCAACCCTGCTGTAGTAACAGCTTAAAGCCTTCCCAGATGTTGATGCCACCAATCTGCGCTTCCCTGGCCTGTTTTACAAATACCACGCTGTGATGCTGTGTTTTTACATCTGGAGGCATTAGCCCTGTAGGCCAGAGGAGGTCCATTTTAACATGCAAATGAGGAACCAAAGGCCAAGAAAAACAGGGGAGATGCCTGGAGTTGAATAAACTGAGAATAATGCTGCTAAAAATAGGCCATGGGGGAAATAAAGGGTTGTTTTTTTTTACCATAATAGGCAGAAGACAGAGAAAATGCATCATGGCATCTCAAAGGCACACTCAAAAGTCTCTCTAGAGATTTGGCTACTCTCTCCGATGGAAATCAAATACACTACGTTTGGTTTACTGATAGACCACTGTCTTCTCAGGGGAAGAGGGAATATAAAGACTATAGTCTTCAATAATATATGAAGGACTACTGTCTTGAATAGGTACGATTACATTACTCTGCAATGCATGTATAATGACTACAATAGCCTTTAACGCCTGTACAAGGACTACACTAGTGCAGACAAACACTACACCCCGGCAGCCTTTGTAAGCCTAGTATGCATGTATTCAGTCTTTAATACATGAAGCCATAACGAGGCAGGTCCTGAATGACGTGAAGGAGTGGTCTGAGCAGATAGGCGGACCACATGGGGTACAAATTCCAGGACCATTGAAGTGTTTCCGTTTCCCCCCAAACGGTGAGTGGAAAGAACTTTCGTAGTGGGACGGTTCCACAGTAAACATTCTCAATTCTGAACAACAGGAAATCCACAGGAAGTAGGCACTCGTGTCTATCTCAACAACAGGATTCCTGGCTCCCTCAGCTCCTCTGTCCAGTGTGAGTATCATTGTATGATTACTGATTACTGATTAGCTAGGAGAATAAGAAAAACATCAGTTAAATCAATGCCCCCCGACCTCTCTATCTCACACACACACACACACACCCTCTCTATCCCAAACTCTCTCTCACACACACACACACACACACACACACACACACACACACACACACACACACACACACACACACACACACACACACACACACACACACACACACACACACACACACACACACACACACACACACACACACAGCAAAGGTCTTCCTCTGCATGTGTGTGGCAATGGTTTACTTTGTATTTTAAGATCACGGAGGAAAGAGTGTCTTATCCAAGAAGGTTTGGAGTACATGGCTGTGACAGACTTTGGGCATGGAAGAGGCATTTATGTAATTGAACAGCCGTGTCAGATGGCACACTGTGAAAGCAGCTTTCTAAACCTCTGTCAACAACTGCAGTGCTGAGCAAGCATCTGGGGATTAGAAACTAACAACTGCAATAAAGGTCACTTTAGAAAATGATTTGGGAGGAGGTTTTGATTTGGTAGCCTACTGTCGTTAGGACTGTAGCCCTTTTCCCATACATGTATTCACCCATCATTACGAGAGACGGGGTTTGACAGAATTCACTATTCATGCAGTTCATGTTTATAGGCAATAGGATCAAACACGGGCTTTGGAAGAAACGAGGATCTGGGTATGACCAGGATCTGAACATCGCCAGGATCTGCAGATAGCCATGATAGTGAAGAGGTTGTGCAGCTGCAGTGACTCTTTGTGAAGTCCCATTGAGCCCCAACCGGCCGCACTGAGGAAATGACTGCTGCTGCTGCACACTTTTCCCTCCTTTTAATGAAAACCAGATGCGTGTGCTTTTTTCCCAAGAACAATGAAAGACTGAACCTCGCAGAATAGCAAGTTCTATATGTTTTTCAACGTGCATAACACGAGTGTTAGGACGTCCACCCAGTAACCCAGTGAGCTATAATAATAACAGTTACTCCGTCAGGGGGCGACGGCTGACGTCATTCATCGCGAGCGACCACAGATTACTATATCTTGATGTCGACATTTTACGGGAAAATTTTAATAAATCGATGAGGTTAGGCTGTATTTATTTGCTACTTACCACGTAATTGTAAATCAGTATGACCGATATAAGGCTTATATGTCTTCAATAGATCAGCATTTTTTACTTTGCCTGAATCCCCGCCGGTTGAGTAAAAATAATCCAACAACGACTCTTCTGTCACATCGCCCATCTCAGCGTGTTGTTTTCAAGGTTTACAACCGCTAAAATGACATGTATTAGTCGTTTACTCAAGACATAACGCCCACCCCTCGGCTAATTTGGAAGGAAAACCCCGTTGCATATGTCCAGTTTTACTCCACCCATGTAGCCTCCTGTAGCAGAAGGACCCCCGCTGGTTCCCTTAACCATTTCGTCTCCGGTGGGAGTCACCGCCTCTTCACTCTCTCAGATCACACATTGTTGAATTTAACGCATTGACCTAACTGATCAACTCATAATTATGTTGATTGGAGATAACAATATATCGCTGATAAGAAATGCCTATTTTATCATATATTTTTGACTAGTTTTGTCAAAGTGTAGCAGGAGGCTACTGTTAAGTGACCATAATAATCGACAGGACTCCTTGTATTAAAACCTTTGGTTTCAACCAGAGGGCTGGGTCTGATTTATCGCAGGCCTCCATCGCCCACTATCAGATTAATTGTGTCAAAGCGTTGTGAATATTAAATGCGTTCGAATTACATTTTAATCCCCGTACATTGCATTAGCAGATAGGCCATAACCCCTCACCGAATGAACACCCCTTTCCATTTAATTAAGACGTCTGCAGGTAATTTCAATTGATGTTTTCCCTAGGCCTAAAAAAACAATATTGAAATAACAGTAAGCTTCTTATCAACTGATACAATTATTGAGGTGAGGATTTTATCTGCCACATGAAAAATGGGACCTTATGCTCTCACAATTTATGAAACAACACAACTTTCCTGAGGATTTGATCCCCTAAACATATGTCTAGCTTATGTGGTATGAATCTATGTCAGACAGCAGCTGGTAATACATTAACCCTGTAGTGGTGCTGCCGATACTGAGCATAATGCAATACAGAATACATTTGAATTCTAGGAAACCCTGGACATATGTGGTGTGTGCAATTTTGGTGTGTGTGTGTATGAAAAAATTGCACATTTGTTACATTTCCATTGCGAACATGTGTGGAAAAAGCCATGCATCTACTATTGTACGACTTGATTGTGAACCCGAACCACCCCCACCGTCTTCCAACAGAAAGTTGGCATCACTTATTATGCCACACTTAACTGTGTTTATACATAAACTGTTTCATAAACCGATAAACCCAACCTTATCAACCAAGACACTCTAATCTCAAGATGCAAGGAGGATGATCCCAAACTGCTTTAGACGCGCACACACACACACACACACACACACACACACACACACACACACACACACACACACACACACACACACACACACACACACACACAGGTAACTTGTTAGCTTGGTAGTCATGTTTGGTGGACAGGCGTCAACGGGAGCCCACAGGGGCCAGATGTTCAGCGAGGGCCCCCTGAGCAGCATGGCATATGAGGGTCAGCAGGATAAATGCCTATGAAGGTCAGCAGGACCGGCCCCGCTAAAGCCCACCTCGTGCCTGGTACTGATGGAGCGCAGCTGTTCACAGGGGATATCCAATATGGCTGCTGCTTGTCCCTGGGCCTTTTCACAGCACAGCCCATGTAAACAAGCTGTAGTCCCCATGTTCTCTGCCCCTTTTTTCCCCTCCTCCCCACTCCTGTTAAACATGCCCCAAATCCAATCAACCGCGCCCCTCCAAAGGGGATGATGTTGATTAATGGGAATGTGTATGTGTGGTAGTAGTAGTGGCCGATAAGCCCCCCTCTGAGATTACACCCAGGCCACCCACCGGCCCGGCAGCCAGCCTGCCAACCAGCCTGTTGGCGGCCCACCGATGCAGGGGGGCACCAGGAAGTGGGCGCAGCTTAGGGCAGGGGATTGTTTTAGACAGACAATGGTGTCTACCTGGTTTTAATCCCTGCTCCAAGAGTACAGAGGATTGGCATTGGAGTTTTAATAAACCAAAGTGCTCCTTTAATCAGGATTTGCCAAAGTGCCCCTTTTGTGTTAATCTGACATTTTTTGTTACAGGATGATTTTTGACATCTGCCATGTCAGTGGATGTTGTTGGCTCTCCATCGCCCCCCAGATGCACAAAGTTCTCTGTGGAAAGGGAAAGGTGGAGGAAGTAGAACTAGAACACACTCAAACAATATCTAGTGTAGTAAGAACTTGTTCTCAGTAAGAACAACGTCCCAATTCACAACAAGAGTGTTGTGAATTCAAAACAAAAAGAGTTAAAATGAAGGCAAGGATGCCATGCCGAACATGGTACAGTGCCAAAGTGAGTTGTAAGCCTGCTGTACCTTATATCATTTGTGTATGCATTATTATGCTTGCGTTCAGATGGCTACCGCCAAGCACAAGCTAATAGATCCTGAATGTTTAATTACTTCATGAAAAAAAAAGGAAGCTGCATTTTAATAATTAAAGACCCGCCTATCAGCCATAGAACATCATAAAATAGTTTTATAAAGGAGGATTACAACTGTTAATCCAATGGGGGGCCAGATGTGAGAAGGGGAGGGGCCCGGTCGCGTCCAGGACCAGATTAAAAAGGGGCACTTGCCTGTGGATTAGGGGCCGTGTGGCCTCAACATGCTGTAATCCGCAGATTAGCCGATATAATCACCTGTAAATACACCTTGGCCACGGCGCTGACTTGGGACATGAGGTGACGCTCTTTGCCAGGAATGGACAGGGCACACCTGTGTAAAGGACACACACACACACACACACACACACACACACACAGGAAACCAGGAGGGAGGCATAGACCCACATGGTCAGGTATTGCGCAGTGCACTTACCGCTCCCACAACCAAGAAAATAACTGTGCACTCCCGTCTCATTCAACAGTTCAATTGCGTCCACACCAACCCAGTCTTCATATGACGTATTAATCCACGCTCTTCTGACACGTGTTCTTTTGACATTTGTTTTGGCTGTATGAAAATGACCTGTGGGAACCCAAACCACAAGCTCCCAGAAACCTTCTCCATTACAACGGATTAAAACATTCAAACAAGGATTACCACATACATATTTTTAGCATTTTTGTTTTATTTTGTAAGACACTTAAAGAGACATTCCTGAAAGGGGCCACAAATCATTTTGGTTCATAGCAGTACATGATAGCCTGACGAGAAAACGAGACAACAATTATTAAGACTACACACAGACAAAAACAAAAAATCCTTATGGAAACCTATATATAACTATATCTATACAGATATAGATCTATATCTATATAAAGACATAGGAATAGATATAGATATTTATAGATAGCGCAGGCATAATAAATATTACAATATTTCAAATAGACAAAGTAAAAGTAAACAAAGTTAACCTATTTGGTTGGGGAAACCTTTGGAAACAGGTGGTAGAAGCTAAACATCAGTGTGTGAGAAGGTTAATTCATCGGGTTGTTCTAATGTGTCTGTTGTTGTATTCTTCCAGGGCAATAGAGTAGAAAACACCATTAAGCCTATGGAACCGCTCTTAACGTGTTCAGTCAATTCAACGGTTCATTTTCATCGCTGTGCTTAATACAAATCCAACGTGTCATTAGTTCATCAAACTCCAGTAACTAATTACCGGACCGATTTGCACCCCGTGACCGTCTCATGACATGAACAGATACTGTATCAGGTGACTGGGACCGTTATTCTCTTGGGTTGGCTTCTACTGGCTACCAAGTTTGCCTCCAAATCATTTTGGGCATGCTAGCAAATAATTCACAGATGCAAAATACATTTGGTTCAGTCAGGAATAATGGACTGTATCTTTCACTCACTGATACGAACGCACATCCATGCATACATGCACGCACACACACGCCCATGCGTTCGCACACTTGCACCACACACACACACACACACACACACACACACACACACAAACCCATGCACTCGCGCGCACACACACACACAGTCATACACAGTGGAGACACAAAACGGCAAACAATTTGATTGAAATGCATCGTGTCACTCTAAATATAATTTCACCCTTTAGTGATTCTTCTACCTAACAAAGATAATTGTGCAAGATTAATTTATTCTCTCTTTTCTCAAAGTGACCGAGGAGCAGTATAAATACTAAAGCGATTGGTGGGTGCCATTCGGTACTTTGGTACTGTCGGAGCTGCGTGGCCCTTTCCCTGTGACTTGTGTGAAAGGTCTGTGGACTGGGAGCTTTGGCTGACCATCCAGCCCGCGCCCCACAAACCCCTGCCCAGGCTGGGCTTTGGAGCCAGATGAGGCAGAGAGACCAAGGGTTCTTCTTGTCTCCCTCTCTCGCACTCATTCACGCGTCCCCTGTCCAATTCGCTCGATGGGGCCTGCAGCACCTTCATGTCTCGTATGCCAACCCCCGGTCCCATTTCAACATCAAGGATCCAGCCCCTTTAAATGCTACTTATCAAACAAAGTGCAAAGCAGTTAATGTCTCACTCTCCTCTCCCCCTCTGTGCCAATAGAGAAACAATAGGAAACCAATGCAACTGGAGAAAAAAAGAGGGGGTTTGTTATTGTCCCAAAGCAAAGTCAACGGTAAGGAGAGTCCCACGGCTTATCCACGGTCACACCGGAAGGGAGAGGGCAGCAAGAGAGAGTGCATTTGTGTCAATAGGAATTTTCAGTCCAGCCGCATGAGACTCAAAAACAAGTGTTTGCTTCTTATTCATGGCCCGCGGGAGGCTGTTCCGCCACAGTGGTTATACCTCCCTAGGAAAAAGAAAGGACACAAGGTTAGGCCGGTTCCGAGCGACACAACAACCATTAATAACCGTGATTTGGAAAGAACTGGAGCAGAAGGCACAAGGCACGAGAGAAAGAAAAGAAAACAGGAAATGCAACTCACGACGCAGTGAGGGTGGAGTTCAAGACTAGGGTGGTGCGTATCCGGTACAGCTGCGCCACAGTCAGCTTCTTGTGCTGCGGGCCCGGCGACTTCCTGCTCTTCACGGAGGTCTCTCCCACGCCGTCGACCACCACCGCCGGCCCCGGCCTCGCCAGAGGGGAGGCGGGGGCCGGCGGCACCGTCGCCTCCGTGGCCGCGTCTCCTGAGCGGTCGTCCGGCCGGCACGCCTGCGCCGCCGCCGCCCTCCGGAACTCCGCTCGCCTCAGGGTGGCATCCACCTTCTCGGCGGGGGGGTGCCCGTCTCCGGACGGCACGGGCTCGGACCGGAGCAGGAGCTCCATGCCGTTGTGGTGGCCCAGCTCCGTTAGGCTCCGGCTGTGCACCATCAACGGCGGGGGGCCGTCGCCGGTCGACGGGCTGCGTTCCGATGGGCTGCCGAGCACGGCCCGGGACGCCGCCGACTCCCCGCCGCCGACGCCACCGGCGGCATCGTGGCAGCGCTGCAGGAGGTTGTCCTCCGAGCGGGAGACGGTGAGGGCGGGGGGCCGCTGCAGGCAGCGGAGGCGAGGCAGGACGTGAGGCCGCCGCCGCGGTTTAGAGGCCTGGACCACGGAGAGCTGGGAGCCCAGCGAGGTCGAGTCCTCCTCCTCTTCCTCCCCCTCCTCCTCCCCCTCCGGCTCATGCTGCGGCTCCTCCTCTACCTCCGTTTTAAACTGCACCCCGTCCTCCTCCTCCAGCGGCTCTCCTCCCGGGACGTCCCGCCGCTCACCCCCCTCGTCCTCCTCCGTGTCCTCGCCCTCGCTGTGGCCGGGCCGGGCCCCCAGCTCCTTCAGGAGAGACTCCGGGGAGAGGGTCCCGTAGGCGCTGTCCATGGAGCGGGAGCGGCACTGGGGGTCGGGCTCCGGCCCGTCGGCCCCCGGGCCCCGGTCCCGGTTGAGGTCCTGGGGGAGGCTGCCGTGGAACCGCTGGTGGCCCGCGAGCTCGGGGGCCCGCAGCAGCCTGCTGGGGCTGCCCAGGGCCGTGGTGGGGGTGGGGGTGGGGGGCTCGGACAGCTCCTCGATGTCCATCACCGAAAGGGTTTCCGTCGAGCTGTCCGATTGGCTGACAGAAGACGAGGGTCTGTGGGTTCGATAGACGGGGTTAACGGGCGGTTATGTGCAACACAGGGCACATCAGTAAATGTAAAAAAAGTTATTTAATATTTTTAGGAGAAAATTTATACAACCCAGACATCGAAAATGTTATCAAAATAGTCCAAAAACAAATAGTAACCCACAGAGACGCAATTCAATAACATTAAACGGCTGGGCGTATGTGAGAGTGTGGGTGTGTGTTTGTGTGCGTGTGTGTGTGTGTGTGTGTATGTGTGTTACCTGGTGCTCGGCTGTTCTGTGTGTCGGAGCGAGGGGGAGCTGGTGGGGGAGTTGCTGCTGCCGTCCTCCTCCTCCTCCGGCCCCGCGGCTACGGAGGGGGGGCTGTTCTGCAGTCGCAGCAGCTCTGCAGCCCGGAGCTTCTGGAGCTGGTTCTACAGAGGGTCAACAGGGCCAGCACACATCAGTACACACACACACACACACACACACACACACAGGCTGGGAACCACCCTCCGCAGGTCACTCTCAGAGGAGCGTCATGGACCCAGAGGGGTGGAACAGCAGCTTTTATATCTCTGTAGATTACTATTATCAAAGTGCTGCCTTCTTGGCAAGGTCATTCTTGGAAAAGAGATTTTAACCTCAATGAATTGTTGCCTGGTTAAATAAAAGGATATTGATTGATCATGTATTCAAAATGATAAAGTCATAGTGATCCTCAAAATTATGAAAGAATATCTAAAATGCTTATTTCAAGATATAGTTTACTACTACAACACCATAAAAAACAACAATTTAATAATCAGTGTATTACTGTATTAACAAATATATTAAGATAAAATAATGGATACAGACTCCAAATTAAGATTTTTCCTTTTACCTGGACATTGCAGATGGCATCTACCCAGCTTCGCCCCTGGGTGGCGCTGTTGGCTTGGAACGTGTAGGCGGCCACAGCGTTCTTGAACTCATTGAGGTAGATGAGGATGAACGAACCTGCAGGAAAAGATAAAGGAACCATGAGTCCACGCTGTTGACAGGAGGAGGAAATGACACCATTGGGTATATTTATAGGACCCTGCGTGTAGACTCATTTCCCTGTTGGACCACAGTGGCTTTCTTTCTTGATTTCCAAGTCCAAAGGCAATATGTGTAAAAGGTGGGGAGGTTTACGGGGAGTGAGTAGTTTTACAGCCGCAAGAACAAACATGTTCGAGTTCTCTACCTGGCATTTTGCTTCTTACACAATCGGTTATTTTATCAATGAAAGACTGAATAAAAATAAACCAATAGTAGTAAAAGATGCCGGAAATCAGAAAAACATAATTAGTCTGGACTATGAAGTGTTACTGAACAAAGAATGGGGGTCTAAAAGGCTCTTTGGTGGTGGGCCACTTCTATTTGTGTGTGTGCGCGGGCGTGCGTGTGTGTAATGCAGCAGAAGGCCTCACCGGGGTCTTTGAGCTCCTTGCAGACCACGTTGTGTACGAGGAGTGGCTGGCGGATGACCTTCACCTTCTCCACCCGCTTCACGCTCTTGGTGATGAGCAGCAGGTCGGTGAACAGGAAGCAGTACACCTCCATCTGCAGAATGGGACAAAGCCACCGCACCTTAGAACGCCGCACCTTAGACGTTCAAACTGGCTCTCTTAACGCAGCTCTACAACAACACAGCTCTGTAACCGAGGCTGTTGAGGAGGTGTTGTTCCTACCCGGCTGTCCTTCCCCTCTTTCATTCTCAGCGCGCCCTCTAGGTGGAGCTGCCGCGTCTCGTCTGGCGTTGTACCCCTCATGGGCGCCATCAGGTCGAAGTGGTTGAAGTCTTTCAGGATCTATGAGAGGAATTTCAATCCAATGTTCAAAAAAAAAACGCAAACTAATCCTTTCCAACTTAATGCACTTGAGCGAGAGGCGAGGGCGACGGGAGGGGGGTCATAGGACGCGCGCTGACCTTCTCCACCTCCTCGCTGCTGCCCTCTACGGCCTCGTAGGACTCGATGCGGGCCGACATGGTGGCCAGCTTCTGCTTGTCCTGCCGCTGGCGCATCTGGGAGTCCACGCTGTTGATGAAGCACTCCACCGAGACCACCTATCAAGAAGAAACACAACAGTTCACCGTAGCTCAGGTGACGCTCCCAAGAGCCTTTGTTCAAAATGACTTCATCTCAGATGCAGGGCATGCCCGGAGCAGGTAGGGGGGGGGCGCCTTGCTCTTGGTTGCCCACACAAGGTAAGTTCTGGTTCCCAGTAGCTATGGGCTGGACATCACACATCCCCCCCCCCCCCCCCGCGTGGACCCTGGGTAGGGGGTGCAGCTCACCATGCTGCTGACCAGGTCGCGGGCGGCCGGGTCGTCCGTCTTCTTCAGGATGCTCTTCAGCAGCAGGGGGTACTTGGTCAGCCTCTGGTGAGGCTTTGCCAGCATGTCCGCCAGCTTCAGCCTGTTACATTGCTTCTTGGTCTCTGCCCACTGAAGAGAGGACAGACGCACACAGTCAAGATGGACCACAGACAGACAGACAGACAGACAGAGAGACAGACAGAGAGACAGACAGACAGACAGACAGAGAGAGAGAGAGAGAGACAGAGAGAGAGACAGAGAAGACAGACAGAGAGACGAGAGACAGACAGAGAGACAGAGAGAGAGAGCAGAGAGAGACAGAGAGAGACAGAGAGACAGAGAGACAGAGAGAGAGACAGAGAGACAGAGAGAGAGACAGACAGAGAGAGAGACAGACAGACAGACAGACAGACAGACAGACAGACAGACAGACAGACAGGGAACTTCCTTCGCTCTTTCTGATTGGCTAATGCGTGTGCCAATTTGAGCTAATTAGCGATAGCCAGTGTTTGACGCCACGTGAGTGGCCCTAGTCAATGTAACGGGGGGTGCAGAGAGAGCGAGAGAGTGATCGTGAGTGTGAGGGGCTCACCGTGACGTAGGTCCTGAAGAGCTCGTTGTCTCGGTGCTGCGTGCGCATGTACTCCATGCTGGCCTCCTCCTCCATGCAGTAGCGGATGTAGGGCTGGAACCTTAAGCCAAACTGGACACAAGAAACGCCAGGCCATAAATACTGTTGTTAGGGTTCTACTGAAAATAATACTGTTGTAAGGTTAGGGTTCTTTACTGATAATAATAATACTGTTGTAAGGTTAGGGTTCTTTACTGATAATAATAATACTGTTGTAAGGTTAGGGTTCTTTACTGATAATAATAATGCTGTTGTGAGGTTAGGGTTCTTTACTTATAATAATAATGCTGTTGTGAGGTTAGGGTTCTTTACTTATAATAATAATGCTGTTGTGAGGTTAGGGTTCTTTACTGATAATAGTAGCGTTGCCTCTCATGATCTCAACATGACAGAAAAGAAATGATGAGATGATGACAACTGAGTTCATCAGATGAGGATGACGACGAGTCACCAGCAATACAATGCCGCAAGTCTGTGATTTGTTTAATTCATTTGGCGTCACGAAATATGATCATTTGTATCATGTCCAGTATTCAACTGATCTGCAGCTCTGCATTGTAGGGGTGACCAGCCAATGTGCGTTAAACAGGTCTACTCCCTCCTCCGTCTGTGACGATGAACAACCGACGTGTCCGTGTACAGAATGGCCGGACGGCGGTATCAATGTCGGGGTCCGGGCTCCACTCACCGTGGTGAAGCCGTGGTGGAGGGCCGCGGGGTCCAGCAGGGCCCGGGCCTGCCTCGCCTGCTGCAGGGCGGGCAGCATCACCTGGCCCCACAGGGCCGTGTGCAGGCGCACCAGGTCCTGGATGTTGCTGAACATCTTGGTGGGGTCCACCTCCATCAGCAGGCCGCTCTCCTGGAGGTTGAGGAGGCCGCTCAGGAACAGCTGCCCGGGGCGGGAGAGAGAGATAGAGGGAGGGAGAGGGCGAGAGAGAGAGAGACATAGAGAGAGGGAGAGAGAGAGAGGGAGAGATCAACATAAATAATAAGTACATAACAAAAACAAAGATCACCATGTCCCACGAACAGATCCAACCAGAGGTCATTAGGATCTGGACGGTTCACTAAGGTTTGGACCTTTCATGAGTGTCTCCACAATTCATTATGGCTGAAGTGCGTGGGTGTGATCTCATTCTTCCCGACCGTCACACTGACACAATCCTGCCAGGAATCCCAGGTAACTGAAAGTTATCGAACGCTGGAAAAATCGAACCATTCCATTTGAGACCTTGACTACTGGAGTGGGGGGGGTGGGGGGGTCAAGGCCAGGTTAGTCAGTCAGCGAGGTAGTGCGGCGTGACGCAGAAAATCCCGCATCAACATGCGACCTGCCCCTCTGGTCTGGCCTTCTACAGTTTTCTCTGGTGTGCGTGCCGACGCTGGTCTCGCTGAACCCTGACTTACATCGGTGATGACTCGGAGCTTCTTGATGTACGTGGCCTCGGTCTGAAGCAGCTCCCAGATCGCCTCCTGCTGGTGGAACTGTCGCCTGGTCAGCACCTTCAGCCGCACGCACGCACGCACACGCACACACACACACACACACACAATCAGTTACACATGTGCATCGCATCATAAAACCAGACAGTGAGGTATGTGGCTTATCAGAGTGGGCTATATATCACTGTGGTTTACAGGCAGGAGTTGTGAACACATTGGTGACCAATATTAGCACAATATGATAGACACACTCAATAGCAGGACAATGGCCTCTCAGGATCATACTAATCAGAGGGACAGCTTGTAGGAAACCCATGATCCTCAATTCCATAGTACAGCAACTCTTACACACACACACACACACACACACACACACACACACACACACACACACACACACACACACACACACACACACACACACACACACACACACACACACACACACACACACACACACACACACACACACAAAAGCACAGGGTGTCTTTGTTCCAGAGCAGACGATTCACAGACAGTTTATCACAAGGTAAATCGATAACAGCTGCCATAAAGCGTCCATCAGCCTGAGCGCTGGGACTCTTGAGTCATACGGGATGTGCAAAAAGACCAGGCAGGTCAAACAGGAGTCAAGGTTTCCTTTAAGAGAAAGTCGAAACTCCGTATTTTGATGACATCCATACTTCTGAGCTGGTGCTTCCCTTCAGAGGGGGCTCACGACACTACAGCATGAGAGACTGGACTCCTTCATTGACCCGGGGTGTGTGTGTGTGTGTGTGTGTGTGTGTGTGTGTGTGTGTGTGTGTGTGTGTGTGTGTGTGTGTGTGTGTGTGTGTGTGTGTGTGTGTGTGTGTGTGTGTGTGTGTGTGTGTGTGTGTGTGTGTGTGTGTGTGTGTGTGTGTGTGTGTGTGTTTGCGAGAAAGTGAGTGTGTGTGAGAGTGCGAGTGTGTGTGAGAGTGCGAGTGCGAGTGCGAGAGTGTGTCTGCGGGGGGCTACCTCGGGGCTGTCCAGCAGGGTCTGCCAGCTGTCCTCCAGGGCCAGGTTGGTCTCCTCGTCCTCCCCCTCCCCCCAGGCGTCCTGGTGGAAGGCGAGCTGCCGCGGCACCTTGGGCAGGCCGAACAGCATGTAGGAGTGCAGCTTGTTCTGGAGCTGCTCCCCACGGTCCAGCTCCTACCGTGGGGGGAGAGGGGGGGAGGGAGGGGAGGAAAGGGAGAGGGAGGGAGAGAAGGAGAGGACAAAGGAGAGAAAAGAAGAAGGAGGGAAGAGAGAGGAGCGAAAGAAGGATAACAAAAATAAAGGAGATTGAAAATGAATTTAATAAAGAAATTGAGAGAGAAAATGTGAGAAAGAAACAAAGGAAGAAGGACAAGAGAAAAATGTATAAATATTAGTCGATTACTACGCTACATGGCCAACGTTCAACTCAACATAAGCGGGGGGGGGGGGGGTGGAGGGGAGGGGAGCTGGCGTTCAGCTGAATTAGAGCCAATCAGAAACCCAACAGCATGACAGCAAGAAGAAGACACCCTATTCCTACAGTGGGAGGGACGCCATTGTTCCTATTCAAACTGTAGGGGAGGACACGCGCGTTAGCATATCCCCTCTGCTCGCAGGCGCCAGCCCCTGAGTACACTCCACCTCTCCGCGGCCTGCTGTCGGCCCACTCTTATGTAGTTATGAAAATGAGCTCTGTGGGTTGAGACCTCAGAACAATGGAGGGCACAGGGAGAGGGGGGGGGGGGGGGGGGGCGCTCGGGTTGTCAGGGGTGATGCCTGAGCACCACGACAGATCTGGATCATCGCCCGGGATTAAACCGAAAACGGTGATGTCATCTTGTGCCGAGTGTTTAAAGACGAGGTTGTCTTTCTTTGAAAGGCGCTTGGTGTGATTGGTTCAGGGCCGGGGCTGCGTTATGGCGGGGAGTCGGGGGGGGGGGGGGAAGGGGTTAGAGGTGCTGGGCAGAGTGAGGGGAGATGAACTGCTCCCTGACAGGTGACTGACAGATACGCTCAGAGTCAAACATCTGCTACTGTGCAGGATGTGACCTCAGGCATTGCAAAGACAATAGGAGTGTGTGTGTGGGGGCGTGTGTGTGTTCCTGTGTCGCCGGTCCTTTGTTTGTGTGTGTTTGTTGTTATTTTGTGTGTGTTTTGTCATTTTTTGCAGTTGTTTTTTGCATTAACTGACTATCAACGGACTTCAGGGACTGGGTCAATTGAAACTTCAATCACCTTCTGTATAAACATTAAGAGAAAATCCTAATAAATGACATGAAATGTGGAGTTTGTAGGTCAGAGTGTGCAGGGGAAGCCCCCCCCACACACACTTCAACTGCTGCCTGCCTCTAATGGACAGTTGGTTGGTTAGTATGGGCATAACACCACCAACACCACCACCACCACCACCTACAATGCTCTCAATGCTTCACAACAGAATCAATACCCTGCCATAACATATAACATACACATGCCTTGAGGCGGACACTTTCATTAAACTCTTACAGTACCAAGCTTGGGGCATGGGAACCCCCTAACCCATGTGGAGGGGTGTGTTCTTGGTCCATACCTTGCCGAAGGCGCCGGCCCCGGCGGTGGAGCCAAAGAAGCCGCTGAAGCGGCTCGCGGCGCGGTTCTTCCAGTTGTCGGGCCCTGCCCCCACGCCGGGCTGCGGCGTGCCCATCTGGCTCAGGGAGTCCGGAGACGGGATGTTGGAGTCTCCCAGGAACTCGGTGATGTTCTTCCTCCGTCGGGCCTGATGACCCTGCATAGCAAGGGGGGGGGAGGATACGTTAATGCATGTCACAAACAAAGACATGAGGAAAGGAAAGTGGACAGCGAGGTGGTAATGCGACGGAGCTCCGCGCGATGACGTCAAGCGCCTTCCACAGAGACGATGAGGGAAGTGTGCACAGACAGGATCAACAGGAAAGGGGCTTTTGGAAGAGGGGGGGGATTCTACAAGGAGGTGACATCAGCAGGACCGTTAAAGGCTCTGAACAGACCGTCTTTCCACTGCAGGAAGGAAAGAAGGAATGCCCGCTTCCTGTCTTAGGGAATACCGCTAACATCACAACAAGAAACTGCCCAGAGGGCAAGCGAGCAAGAGAGCGAGAGCGAGAGCGAGAGCGAGAGCGAGAGCGAGAGCGAGAGGCAGACAGAGAGACAGACAGACATATACACAGGCGTAGGGTCGGGCCCAAGGAGGGCCAGGGGTCTGAGCATTGTGTGGTCTCCTCCATTGTTACCCTGTCAGTATGGCACGCACACACCCTCCCCTACACACACACTCTTACTTTAGGAGTGGTGGCAAAGCAAACATGCGAGTGGCGTGGCGGTATCTGAGGAAGCAGTTGTTGTGGTTTGGCGGCGTGATGCGTGGCAGTGCTGAAGAATGTTCTGCTCAGGAGACACGGGGCAATCTATCCTACAGAATCCTACAAGTCTAAATTAAGATTCATCCCCACAATTAAGATTCAAAGTGCCCTCCCCGATGCAATCTGTGTAAGATGTTATTGGGAACACGGCCGGGTAGCGGAAACACGCATCGGATGCAGACGCCAAGTGAGGCTCTTTTGTTTGGTTTGAAGGAGGCATTACGTGGGCTGCATGTGGGAGACTCATTAGAGTTGTACACGATGTGCTTCGACTATGATGGGAGCTATTTACTGAAGTAGCTCCAAGTTGCCATTCGTCGTGATGCCTTCAATTACAACGACAACTATTTTGTTTTAAAAAGGAGGGGACTGGTAATGAAGACTCGCGTGAAGAGGGTTTAAAAAGGAGGGGACTTGGGTTAAACTGAAGAGACGCTACCGCGTGAAGAGGTGTCCCCCCCCCCCCCCCCCCCCCCAAGTCATTCATCCATTCATCATCATCATCATCATCATCAAGTGTTTGGAGTTCCATATTTAGATGCATTGGTCAGCAGAAATTTAATAAGAGATTTTTCTGGGGAAATACGACTGAGGTCACAGGTGTGAGGAAACACCCAGGCTCTACTTGGCTTCCCAGTGGAGCTGGTTTGGCTGATAGCTCAACACTGGACAGGGAAGTAGAGCAATTACTGTTGACCAATGGCACACTCAGTGCCATGCTCATGTATTTTCCCTGCCCTATACGGTACCGTGGCCACTGGTTTTCCTTCATGTATTTACCAAACCTGCTTCCAGGATTGCCCCTTGAGGATAAATACAGTTTTTATGCAGAGTATTGCTGTATGGCTTCTAGCAGTTTAAGCAAAATCTAAGAAAAAAAAAGAAAAAAAGAAATTGTTCTGACAAATCCAAAAGTTTGGATAAAAAGATAGATAAAAACCTTGGACAAAAATGATGCAATGAAGAGGAAAAGGCGTCCTGGTCATTCCTTAACTTAATTAGAGCCACTGAGAACAGAGCAACAGATCAGCCATCATGCTACTCACCAATGAAGCTAGACGCATCTCAAACACCATCCTAATCCTTCAGGCGGACCCAGAGTACAGCCCGTGAGGCGTCCAGCCGCCGGCCCCTCTCAGAACCACCCCGCACCGGCTCCACTACTGCCGGGGTCACGGTGTGGACACCAACACACACCCAGGGAGGGGAGTTGGAACCGCAAAAACAGCCAGAGGCTAGACGACCATCCAGAAGGGTCTCCCAACACCGAGCTTTGGACACTGTCCCACTGACCGGCGTGCTCGGCTGGGTTTCTGTCGATTCTCTCGATCCTGGGTTTTTTCTCTCTCTCTCTCTTTTTTTTCTTAGGGACACGATGGCCATGGATTACGTCCTCCCAGTTCAAACAGCCTGCATTGCACACCGCCACTGGCTCGATGTCATAGCAACCTGGAAGAGCCGGCCCTTATTGTGTTGGGACAGGAAAACGGAGGTGGGGTCACACTTAGCAGTAGGGAGGAAGAGAGGGGGGAAGAAAAAAGAAAAGCGGCCGATTTCCATAAACGGAGGCGGAGTTGTAGAGGGACAGCTGGGGGGGGGGTCTTGGGGGCACACGTCCTGGTGCTGTGGAGATCCCCTTGCTATTTCCTATTCTCTTGTCTGTCGCCCAGCTTATGTTTTCTTACCAAAGCACTGCCCCCGCCACCCCACCCCTGCTCATTGCAACTATTGCCCAATTGCAGAACAGACACCAGCTAGCTGTGGTGACAGTGGGGGTCAGGCGGGATTATGGAGCCTTCTACAGTAAACAAAACCAAAAGCAATGGGAGGAAACCATGAACATTTCCAGACGTCCCAGAGGCGTTGGTGTTTTCTGAAGCCAATAAACCCAAGGAGGAAGGCCTTGTTGTGACCGTCAACAGTTGTCCAAGTAGTACTTCCAAGTAGCGGAATTTTTGGACCAAAAAAAAACATTTGGACTTAATAAAAGTTGAATCCGTCAGGGATGAGCCTTATGGTGCCTTCATAGAAATCCATGTTTAAGCGTTAAAAGTGTATCACCCGTTAATTACTGCAACAAAACACATCCTCAAAAGCAAGTGGACGCGTGTCCTGACCAAAAACAACTGTAAGATACATTTGTGGCATTCCTTTAGCATGCGTTTGGTCAGGAAGCGTTGTTGTTTTTCCGCCCACCCTGTTCATGGTAGTTGCTAGTGTCGAGCCGTAAATGATCCTATAGAGTCAACAGAACGCGCAGGAGCCGTTTACCGCGTTTCCTCCAGTCCCTGCCTATGTAAACACATCTGCCCGGGCAAGTGTTGGCGGGACCCCCGCCATGTCACGGAGTTGACAGCTCTGGGAACCGAAAGCGCTGCTGTGGACCTGGAGGTGGTGGGGGGCGGCGGGAGGGGGCAGGTTAATGATATCAAGTCTGGGGGCTTTATCTTATCGTTAGCGTTTGTGGCGTTAACCTTGGCGGAGGATGAGGAAGCAGGGGGGGGAACATTGTTTTAAGGTACCCTTCCCCCCGCAGCCAGAAAGAGATCGTATTGAAAATAAATAATGTGGCTCCACAGTTAAGGTAGTCAACCCCGCCTCCCCCTCCGTGCACCACCCCGCCCCTGCCTTTGTTTACGCCGGCCCCCAGATAAGGAGCCCTTGATCAGGCCGGCTGATTAACGGCGGGTGAAGGCTGTGACACAAACCCTTCCTACGACCCGTCACATTGGGGCTTCAGCAGCAGGGAAGGGGAACGTGCAGATGGTCGACACAGTGGACCCTTTCTGAAGGCCACCCAGGATGACTGTCTTCCAATAATCCAGAGTTAAGGCGATGATATTATAACTGTGTCGCAGAAACACAGGTTTAACCACATGAACCTGAAGCAGGAGCACGATATGGGAACTATCAAAACAATGTTCAAAATAATGTTTTAAAATCACTTTTAGAGCGTCAAACGATCTTGGAGGTCCTAAGACACGTCCACTAGAGGCACTCAAATCCCCATACACTGTTCGAATTAGAGTAGCTCTCGCATGCACACACACACACACACACACACACACACACACACACACACACACACACACACACACACACACACACACACACACACACACACACACACACACACACACACACACACACACACACACACACACACACACACCTGTGCGTCTGTGCAAACACAATCTCACACACATACATTACACACCCAAACGTGTATCCTGGTGGATTAAATACAACAGGATGGTATGAATGGACAATGAAGAATAGAAATACTCAAATCCTCAGTGACAGCGACATTTGACCAACGATCTGTTGTTCTTTTTGCTCTATACGATGTTGCGGAAAGGATTTGTGTACCATCATATTGAGCTTACATAGCCTACCTCCAAACAAGTGACATCAATGCGTTAAAATTATGAGTTGATCATTATTAATGCAAACTATGATAACTGGTAATGCTTTCTAGCATGGCGGGAGGGGGGGGGGGGGCAGTACCATCTGTCAGACGTGTACTATACAGGGGTGTCCTAGACTACAACATAGAAATTTATGCCGTTTTGCGAAAGCATAAAAATTTGAAAGGTACGACTAATTCACATGTTTCAACCTGAAGGAACCGATTCTGGGAAAAGAGCCGCCCATCACTGACAGGCAGGCGCCGTCAAACAGGCAGGTCATAAAAGGAAACATTCACACATTAATCACGCATCTTCTATGGAGGACTGTGCCTTTACCATCACAAGGGAGAGAGTTGACCCTAGCATGTCGGCCTCTAACATTCCCCAGGACAGGACAGACAACAGAAACAGGCAGCACAGTCCAGCCCATCTCACCTGACATTGCGGCGGTGCCGAGGACTCTGGGATGGCAGAGTCCAGGGGCAGGAGGTCCCAGCTGTAGCCGGACGTCAGGCGACCGAAACGCACCATATTGTTCCTAGGCTCACAGCTAACCAGCCAACCCGCAAGGCCTGACCCGCTCAGAGGTTCAGTGGACGGAAGTATCCCTGGTAAAACCAACGGTCAAAGGAGCTCCATTTGCTGGGTTGACTAAACTGCACTGTTGGCCGAGTACGGAGTCTGCCTATCTTGACTTGCCACTCAAACACACACACCTTAACAGAGTCCTGAGCAGCCGGCTTGGCTCCTCCCACCCTTCAAAGAACAGTGATCATCCCCCCCCCCCCCCCCCCCCACACACACACACACACACACACACACACACTTTCATTAGAAAACTTAACAGATACGCATTGATCACAATGTGCAGGTTTCACGTTGATATTCATGAATGCAAGTTGCATCAGGAGTACACACAGTCCATGAATATACCTAGATACTCAGATGAAGCCATCTTTAATGATACTGGTTACGTAGATACACATGATATGTACCATTCATATTAGTCATTTTGTATGCATGACTAATGCATAGCCTAATCACATCTAGCTACATTACATTATACCTAAATGAGCAGATACTCGTGTACAAAGAGACTTACAAGAAGGGCATTTAACCATGAAGATATAACCAAATTCTACTTTTCAAAATAGCTTCATTGGGATATACGATGAGTAATTAAACACTTAATAACCTCATCAAAGTATTGCATGAGAGTTCAATGACCCGCTTACTTCAGTGGCATTATGTTGTTTTTAACTTAATCTCTGATAAAGACGTTAATGTTCAATCAACTGATAGTTGTCGCTCTGATAAAACTAAAGAAAGAGGAAGGTTTTGGGGCTTATCACCTACACAGAGAACATCCTCCCACCTCCCTACTCCCCCATGGGCAGCCATGAGCCCCCCCAGCCTCTAGTTAAACCATTATCATGTCGAGCAACGGCATGTTCATTTACAACTTCCCACTTTATCTAAGTCTAAGATAGAGGCCAGATAGCCACCCTGTTTTATAGCCACACGCACACAATCGTCACTGTGTGGGAAGTCAGGACGCACTAGTGTGTAGCGGGCAAAACAGAAGAATGGTATAATTGCCGTTCCAACTTGCTAAACTTCTACCTCACACCTTCTGGACAAAGCACCGAGAAGGACTTCTGTGTGCGCAGAAGTACAGAAAGAGAAGTGGTTGAACAAGCGAGAACATTACAGTAAGCTACGGCTGAACAACGGTTTGGGGGGACTATGTGTGTAAACAAACGCATGCATGTATTGATGAACACACCTCTATTTAGTATTTAGGGTTACGTTTATTCTGAGAGCCAGAGGGGCCAGCCGGGGCCAGACGGGTCTTTTTCCAAATAGTGAACTCCTCAAACAAAAGAGCTTCACACTTCCTCTGTAGCCACCCCAACACCACGTTAATTTACACTGAAAACATCTACTCCCACCCAAACACCAGGTGTTCTTTCAACTCAGAGGCTCCGTCTTTACTCTGGTTAACCCCTACAATCTCATTGGCTCCATCTGTACTCTGTTAACCCTCATAAACCTAAGCCCCCCCTCCCCCCCCGTGTCACCTCAGAGGTCCTGTGTATTGTCTGGTTAACTCTTCCTCAGAGGTCCTGTGTATTGTCTGGTTAACTCTTCCTCAGAGGTCCTGTGTATTGTCTGGTTAGCTCTTCCTCAGAGGTCCTGTGTATTGTCTGGTCGTGTGTTAACTCTCTCTCCTCAGAGGTCCTGTGTATTGTCTGGTTAACTCTTCCTCAGAGGTCCTGTGTATTGTCTGGTTAGCTCTTCCTCAGAGGTCCTGTGTATTGTCTGGTTAACTCTTCCTCAGAGGTCCTGTGTATTGTCTGGTTAACTCTTCCTCAGAGGTCCTGTGTATTGTCTGGTTAACTCTTCCTCAGAGGTCCTGTGTATTGTCTGGTTAACTCTTCCTCAGAGGTCCTGTGTATTGTCTGGTTAACTCTTCCTCAGAGGTCCTGTGTATTGTCTGGTTAGCTCTTCCTCAGAGGTCCTGTGTATTGTCGGCAGTCATATCTTAGGATACGATCGCTAATATAAGGCCATTATAATACAGCTGTGATATTGCTTGCCAAGCTCCACAACTTAAGGAGGAATGGTTAAAGAATATTAGGAAAATTTGTACAATGATGATCAATGCTAAACCAATGGAAAAATAAACAATCAAGTTCAGGATTGTTTGCATCGATTGGTTCTGATAAAGCCACTGGTACTATTGAGTATCTACCTGCCGCTTTGTGCAAACTTTGTACGATCATGATTAAGATTTGAACGATTGCAAACATGGTTTCTACAACATAGTGGCAATGCAAGTCGGTTGCTAGGCTGTTATATTCCCATGCCAACAATGTATGAAAATTATAGTGTGGTTAGACGGCAAAGGTCGATTCAGATCCTTACTGGCAATCACATGGCCTCAGTGTGTCAAGCTTTTTGACTGGCTGTAAAACTTGTTTTACTGCTGAGAGCTCTACCCTCTCGTACGTTCAGGAAATCAGAAAAGAGAGGAGGAAGTAAAATGCTGGAAAAACCCTACAGCGGAAAATAAGCTCAGGTTCAACCCAGCCAAGGGCAGGGGAACCTGCATTTCTTCTAAAACAAAACTATAAACCAACCAACTCTGCATGATCATCTTTTGACCACGTCATATAACCTTCCACACAATTAAATACATGTTGATGAGGGTGACGTGAATATTAATAGAATATAGAAAGGGAAATATAGGAAAGTTAATCTTGCATCTAATGATTCCAAAACATATTGAAATAGCCATCACTACAATTTTGGTGGAATTTGAAAAGTACCTGCTATAAAATGTATTTTCTAGCAGGTATTTGAATAACACTTAATCAATTACGTAAAACCGACAAAGGACAGATGGGAAGCAATGTTTTATGAGAGTTATCAGCATAACTGGAATGTAAATTAGCCCATCCGCCTGCAATGTTGAACCTTGCCTCCAGCTGCATGGCTGAACCTTTGCTTTGATGATATGTAATAATCACACTATCTTTCCTCTTTGTCCCCACAGGAGGCGACCTGTAATCAACATTAACTTGACTGTAACTGGCTTCAACCATGGGGTCATTCTATAGGGAAGAGGTGCACAATTGGTAGTTTTTTTTTGTCTTGGATTGGAATAACACAGTGACCCTACCTAGATGAAATGATATTTGCCAAGTGGTTACTTGGCAAATATCAAAACCGTTCCGGCCAAAAGGAGCTTGATTCGCCCAGGCACGCATGCGTCTAGGCTGCTACCATGGAAACGCCCAAAAGACTTGTTAGCGATCTCACGTCCTCCCATTTCCTGTGTCTTGGGAGTCTGGGCTGAGACCCAAACTGGTTCACAGCCACTGCTGTTCGATGCCCGGAAGCCAGAACCAGCAGCAATATCCTCCCAGGAACAATTCTAATTCAACTATTTATTCCGTAACCATATATCCAAAGTGTAGGTCCAGTTCCTTAAAACTCAAACGACGAACCAAAGCTCACCTAGAAAGACCTTAATGAGCATAGGAAAGCATAAAAGGACGAGGAACTAGTTAGTTAGCAGTTAGTTGCTCCTCTTATGGCACATCTTTGAACAGATCAATTGGAGAAAAAGCCTCCAAAAGCCTGTTAGTGTGTAAGAGGACTTGAAGCGCCCCCCTGTGGACACTATTTGTACTATCAATCCAATCAAGTCAACTTAAGTTTCAATATTGGAGCGTTGGCAAAAATTACAACTTGGAGTATAATACATTTGTATACTATAATACCTTTGAGGGCATGGTTAAGAGACAAATACTATTTACAAAATAACTAATTAATTATTTTGAAAATCCTCCAAAAGAAAGAATGCCATTCAGTAACGGACTGACTTTTATCAGAGTAACTCCTGACACTAGGACTAACTCTGGGGTCCCCATCGCTAAGACTAATGCTGGGGGTCCCCAGCGTTAATCCTAGTCCTAGGCCCCAGCACGAGGACTAACGCTGGGGTCCCCATCGCTAAGACTAATGCTGGGGGTCCCCAGCGTTAATCCTAGTCCTAGGCCCCAGCACTAGGACTAACGCTGGGGTCCCCGGCAACCTGGGCTGTTTGTTTCCAGGCACTGCTGAGCAAAAAGCCTCTACCTGTTTGTCAGCCACCGGGGCAACCATGACGTCATCAGCAGATCAATTATCTGTCTGTTCCACGTCTCAATTGGACCCAATGACACACATATTCAACATGCACACACACACACACACACACACACACACACACACACACACACACACACACACACACACACACACACACACACACACACACACACACACACACACACACACACACACACACACCCACACCCACCCCACCACCCCTCCCCCTGTGTGGGTGTGAGGCGTACCAAGAGGTCGATGCTGTCGCTTCGCCCCAGCGAGCCGTGCTCTGCCTTCTCGCGGGCGGGGGCCAGGATGTAGCCGCTCTGGGTGCCGCAGGGCTTCATGTTGGGCAGGCTGAGGGAGCGCAGGTCCTTCACGCCCTGCTCCACCTTCAGCTCGTCGCCCGGCCGCGCTGCACAGCCAAAACACACAAACACATGCGTCTGCTTCACAACCGTTTAGAAATAATGACAATGATTTAGAGCTTTTTTTTTAGACACTAAAAGCTTTGTACATAGTAAGGGTAACTTTGGTCAGGTTAGCAAGTGAGGAGGGTGAGGTATCGGGACTGCCCAGGCAGTCACTATACTGCCCTCGGGACTTGGGACTGTATTTCACACACAGGTGTACTGTCGACAGACAATGGCCTAGTTAGGCTTGAATGGAATGTTATTATACAATGCAGTCAATACCACCCACCCCCCACCCATGAGACTCAGTAGCAGTGAGTAACTGTGATTTCATGCAAAGGTGTTGGTCTAATAGGTGTCTGGTGGGCCAAGTTTGCCAAAGGGCTGGAGAATCACTGATGTTGATGATTCATGGTTTGAAATGACAGGCTAGAGCTAAAGAGAAGGCCAGGGACGAACATTTCTTGTTGTTTTGTAATAGATTAATGCACTGGCCGCACGAGATAAGATGTCGACTTTTTCAGCTGCCGTTAAAAATCGGAGGAGAGGTTTCTGAGTACTCTGTCCAAACTCTGCTTCATATTTTGAATAAATAATTGATTCATCGTAATCAATCCGAATTAATCGGTAATCTACTGCAAGCAAGCCGTCTTTCTCCGTGGATAAGCGATCGTCCTCAATTGTCTCTGGGTATATTCGATCTTTAACCTTAAAAAATACAATTTAAAACACAGTCCCTGTTAATTATTATACACACCGTACGCATACTTTATATATAATATGCAATCATGCTTTTAAATGTGCAATATAATAAGCCATAATCTGTGCATTATGAAGTCATTGGAAGCTGTGCCAAAAATGCCAGAGAATGGGTATTTTCTATTTGACTTTTTCCTACGTGGTATATTACTGTTTTTATTGTATGTTGTATTGTTGCTGCTGATGAGGGAGGTTGTCGGGTGTATTCTAACTGCAACTTGAGTCCCAAACCAAAACTGCCCATATATTGAGGGCATGGTTAAGAGACTAATAACTAATTATTTTGAAAATCCTCCAAAAGAAAGAATGCCATTCAGTAACGTAACCATGCCATTCAGTAAAGTGACATTAAAATGTATGTCTAACTGAATGCACACAACCTCATGATGGCTCAACTCACCTTTAACTTTGAGGTAGTGTCCCCCGAAGCGGTACGCCTCAAAGTTGAGGGACAGCGGGGTGTTGGACTGGTCCAGGAACAGGTCCACCCGGGCCAGCTCGATGCCCTTCCTCTCAAACACCGGACCCAGGACCTCTCTGGTGCACACAGGAGAGACAACAGAGCCGTCACTGTAGGTCCAAATCGATACACACAACACCAACTGACACCAGTCTTAAAGTGGGAGGGGAGCATGTCCCTGCTCAGTCGGGGGGGGAGTCCACTGACCTGAGCGTCTTCTTTTTCACCGCCGGTACAATCTCTGTGTCGATGTCGACGTTGAGGTCGAATTTGAGGCTGAAGCACTCCTTGCTGGGGTCCTGTCGGCAAAACAGAACACTGTCATTGTATGTCGATGGGGGGGGGGGGAGGCTCCACTCACTACAACACATAGGCTTGTGGAGACATTGGTGTTCAGTTCATAGAATGGTGTGGTGATGTTAGACAGAAGGTTGGCCATTTCAAAGCAAAGGTCAGAACCAGGTATCTTTCATGGATATATATCCAGATAGAACAACTATATGTATTTGACCATGATCTATAATCATTTCTTTAATATTGGGTGGAGCAGTATCAAAAATAATAAATGACAACACTGACCACATTGAAATGTTCATGTTGTTTCTAGTCATTTAGTCCTACAGTAAAATAAAACGATGGTATTTATGTGCTACCAGTTAGCTCCACAAGGGGGCGCTCAACTGAGCCCGGCCTCAGAGCTAGCCTAGTCTAAAGGGGCTCGCTCCGTAAATCCTCCACTGCAGCTGAGCAATAACACTGTCTGCCAAGCCAGGTGGCTTCTTTGATCCAAAGCAACTCCTCAACAAATGACATCAATCATTCTGTAGTACTGGAGTGCATCATCCCGTAAACACTGTGCAATGTTTCCCCGAGGTGTGGGACGTTGACGGACGGTGTGTCATAGTCCAGGTTGAGATCACCATGCCTTACTAGGAGCATTTAGAAGGCAATGTGTCCGAGTGTCTCTGTGTGTGTGTCCGAATGCGAGTATGTGTCCGAGTGTGTGTGTGTCCGAGAGCCTCTGTCTCTCTGTGTGTGTCCGAGTGTGAGTCTGAGTGCCTGTCTCTCTGTGTACGTATGTGCGTGCGTGGGTAAATATTTACATCAGTGTGTCGTCTCCGCGGCTTCTTCTTCACCAATTTCAACGCCCCGGTTTTACGTTCCCTGAAATGAAAACCGCAACGGTTAATACACACCCACACAAACAAAAACACGTCGCCTCCGGTAGACCGAACACGCGACAATCTTTCAACTTCGGAATACTGTCATCGAGTAGATAAAAACGCCTCGGACGCCTCGGATAATAAGTCACTATAGTCTGGTGCGGACTATGTGCACAGTCTCATCGCCGTGGCGAGGGTCCAGGTAGCGCAGCGTGGGCTGCGTATACATAACAATCCCTCCGTGACTGTCCCTCCTTCCCTCTCTTTAAAGCTCATCAACAGAGCTTTTTGTTTCAAGAACACTTCCTAACACTCCTCTTCCACCACTGCATAGACCCTCTGTATGTATGTATGTATGTATGTATGTATGTATGTATGTATGTATGTATGTATGTATGTATGTATGTATGTATGTATGTATGTATGTATGTATGTATGTATGTATGTATGTATGTATGTATGTATGTATGTATGTATGTATGTATGTATGTATGTATGTATGTATGTATGTATGTATGTGTTGATTGTCTTTATTTCGAACATGCAAGCAAAACAAGTTTAAATATTAGTGAAAAAAAAAACTTTTTACATGCTCGAAAGGGGGTAGGAGGAAGTAAAAAAACGTATCTCGTCCATTTCTACCTCCTCCTACTTTCGAGTATGTAAAGTGTTTTTTATTGTTTTTTTTATTTTTAATATTTAATATTTAAACTTGTTTAAAATTGTTTAAACTTGTTTTGCTTGCATGTTCGAAATAAAGACAATCAACCATTACATACATACATACATACATACATACATACATACATACATACATACATACATACATACATACATACATACATACATACATACATACATACATACATACATACATACATACATACATACATACATACATACATACATACATACATACATACATACATACATACAATACAATACATACATACATACATACATACATACATACATACATACATACATACATACATACATACATACATACATACATACATACATACATACATACATACATACATACATACATACATACATACATACAGAGGGTCTATGCAGTGGTGGAAGAGGAGTGTTAGGAAGTGTTCTTGAAACGGAAAGCTCTTGAGATGAGCTTTAAAGAGAGGGAATGTATGTATGTATGTATGTATGTATGTATGTATGTATGTATGTATGTATGTATGTATGTATGTATGTATGTATGTATGTATGTATGTATGTATGTATGTATGTATGTATGTATGTATGTATGTATGTATGTATGTATGTATGTATGTATGTATGTATGTATGTAGTGTACGTATATATATATACATTTGTGTTGTTGTACTTCTTGTTGTGCTGTCTTGCTCCGTGTGTGCTCATGAATCTGTAGAGCGACCTTGAGTGTGAGAAAGGCCGATATAAAACAAACATATGATAATGTAGAGCTCCTGACCCGCGGTCGTGCACTTCCTCCTCCTCTTCTTCCTCCAGGCCCGAGGGGGGGCTGGTTCGTGGGGGGCAGGAGCGAGTGGACACGTTCCGGGCCAGGATGGAGCCTGATGGAGGGTTCAAACACACACACATGTTGACATTGAATAATAGAACACAAAGAGGAGGCCATCGAGAGATACTATGGTCTGATCGTCTGATAGGCCGGAGCTGTCCTTCCTCACTTTCTAGAAACATCCATCACATGGAGGATTTCACAGAGTACAGGATCTCTGTACATTGAGTTCAAAGATCGTTTACTGTTAAACAAAATCAATTCTAGCCAAGCTCAGAGACCTAGAGGTAATGACCTTAACCATGTCGATAAAGAAACAAAAAACACGTAAGAGATAAGAGAATTATGATGATGATTCATTATTTTCGCATCTTAAGAATGTGGTGTGACACATCGATGTAGGGGATTTGACAGGTTGGTACAGTGCCTCTGACACATTGAGCATGTCAAACTGTGGCTGGAAGGACTTCAGTTGGAGAAACGCTGACTCTTACCTTGGGGTTGCAAGTCAAATCGGGGGTGCCGCTCAAAGTGCATGTTGTCTGTGTTCTCAGAATGAAAGCGCAAGTCACATGACTCACACAGGTGAAGGGGGCTTTTGCTGTTCAGGTCTTGGCAGTCTTGGTGGTGGCAAACCTAGTACGGACACAACGACAGGGACAGAAAGGGGGACAAATGGGGTGTCAGAATCACCAGAACAGTACGAGATGCACATGACGGTTAGAAAACGACGTGGGAGAAACATAAGGCTGAAAGCTTTAAGATGGTTATGCAAATTCATTCCAATCCGTGTTCAGACACACATTGGCTCCATCTAATCCTTCAGTTTTTCAGCTCTGTCTCGCTCTCTCGCGAGTATTAAAGCAGACGTTTTGACAGATTTATAGTTTGACCACTAACCACAGTTTGCTCCTTAATATTAACAGTATTAACAGTAACACACATTCAACAGCTCTGAGGGCTTTGGCTAACCATGTGTATGGGCAGCTTCATTCAAGATAAATGACACCAGCTGATATCAATTAGGAGGTCCTCTGAGCTCTGCTGAAGGTGATTGGCAGTGACATCAGCTGGTGTTCTGATTGGCTGGAATGCAATTCTGCCATGCATAGTCGTGACCCTTTGTTACACATGAGGTACAAGTCTGGGAAAGATAGACACTGGACATTGTGGAGTATTTAAAGTGGCATAGTTCTGATTGATTTTTTTGCCCAAGGAACTGATCGGATCTCATTGAAATTAAAAAAGGTGGTTATATACTGTAGGTTAGATATAATTTGAGTGTTATTTTGTTAGCAATGAGAAATGAGTGAGTCAAATGCTCTGTAGAAATATCTGCTCTGGTTGCCTGTGCCTGCCTCTGTCTGATACAATTTCAGGTTTCAGGAATTCCTCTTGCCCGTCAATCCACTGTGCACACAAAAGATGGTCATTGCAGCACCAAAGGTTTGCCAGTGTAACACTTCTCAATGGTGGAGAAACATAGGTAGTAATGGGGCGGATTCATTTGATAACTCTTGCTCTCTAATTATCTATCTTTACAACTCTCTAATCCAACAGCAGCCTTAATGACTTCTAAAAAGTTCCATGTCTTTTAGGTTGGCCCTAAACACTTTTATCCTTTGTGGGGACCATGTTTTGTTTCAGGAAGCGAGTGGCTGTGGCCAACAAGCAACGTGTGCCTACTGTATAAAGATGCATTAATGTTCTTGAGACGTTGCCCAAGTTATCAGTACATAACCACAAGTCGAAACATCCCCCACTCACACTCTGTTCCTATATCACCGCCAAAGAACACCCACGGAAACTCTTGCCCTTCCTAATCAACTTCTTGGATCCGACCAATGGCTCCCATCCTCAGGGTCAACGTCCCGCCCACTCGCCCGGTCCGTCTGTCTGTCCCCCGGCGGGACAACAGCCAGGTCACCCACCACTGATTAAGGAGACACATAAGGAGTCTCCCTGCCGTTACAGGCCGCAGATCAGCTGCTGGATCAGACCATAAGAGGTAAAGCGCGGGGGGGGGGAACTGACCACGGGTCAGTAAGTGGAGGAATCTCCCAAGTGCTGCTGCAGACAGGGCAGCAGAAGGCCAGACGATTAAGCTCCTTTATGCCCAGAAAGCTAGATCAACCCCCCTACCACCAACAGCCATATCTTCCTGCCTCACCCTCCTCAGAGAACCAGGACCACCAGGGGGTCGCCCTAAGCACGTCTGCCCCCCCACTAGGCCCCGTCCGAGACCTCACCCCTGTGCAGGAACCAGGATGTATGGGGTGATACAATGGAGGCCCCGCTAATGGACTTCCTCACATTGTTTCCATCATGTGGTCCTGGGCATGCGCAGCCTTACACAAGGAACAGACGCACTCACTCACACACACACACACACACACACACACACACACACACACACACACACACACACACACACACACACACACACACACACACTTGGCCTGTGAAGTGTGTGTGTGTGCCTGTGCGTTTGTTTTCGGCGGCGTGCGGTGCACTCGAGGGACAGAGCATGTGCCAAGGAGTCTGGCTTTTATGTAAACACAACAAACATAGATGAGGCCGAATCCCCAGGCACAACATTGTCCGATAAACATCATGTCCACAGCTTGTGCCAACACCCACTGTATTCATATCTGCACTACGGAGCGGCCCCGGAGATCCACTGTGACGAGAGAGATCGCATACACGAGCGGAGCAGTGGGAAAGCCATCACGGTCAACACATGCCAAGCACTTGATAAACAAATCTACTGTACATGGAGAAGACCTGGGGAGGAATGATCATACGTTCCGATGACTGAAAACAAAACAGTCCCAGGTCCCTCCTGCTCGTTAAGCCGTAATGGGTCCAAGCTGTGCTGGGATTGGTGGTTATCAGTTTCAAGGGAAGCTGATTGCCTGGCTACAGAGAACCGGCACTCTGGACAACACTAACACTGTACAACAATTTGCAAAAGTGAAGAAAGACAAAAGTGCATACAAAGAAGAAAGACAAAAAAGTGCATACAACCGGGCGGGCTGGATGGAGAAACAGAACCCCACAGAGGGACCATGGTATAACCCCCCCCCCCCCCCACCCTCTCTGTACCGTTGGCGTTTGAGAAGCAGCAGCAGCAGTATCAGCAGCAGACGTATCAGCAGCAGAAGTATCAGCAGCAGAAGTATCAGCAGCAGACGTATCAGCAGAAGCAGTATCGGCGGCGAGGGTAAGGCAGCCTTCCATCCCAGTCCTGTCCCAGGCGGACTCCACCAGGTCCATGTTGGCAGCCATGGTCCTACCGCCCCATCCCACGCAAACCCCAGAGCAGGCCAGACAGACACTCCCGACGAGTTGCCTGGCTCCTAATCCACTCTGCTCACGTCTAGCCAGTCTAAGCGGTAGCTCATGGAGAAGCAGGCTGCGTGGGGGAAACAGCAGAGGGGGGAGAGAGAGAGGGAGAGGAAGCAGGAGTGGACAAGCTGGGGAGAGGATGAGGAGCAGCAGGGACAATCCCAAACCGAGAGTCAGGAAGGAGGCGATAAAAGGCAGAGAAGAAGAAAATGAAGAAGTTGGGTCCAGAATCTTTTTAGAAGAACAAAGCCTCTCTCTCTCTCTCTCTCTCTCTCTCTCTCTCTCTCTCTCTCTTCTCTCTCTCTCTCTAATCTAGTGGTCCCTAATTGGTGACTGTGGTCTGTCAAAGCCATCTGACACTCCAACAGAGATTACGCAGCCGCCCCCGGCCCCCCGACCTGCCCGTCATTCTCCCCACCCAGGGTCTCCTACCACCCCCCCAAGGTAGAAGCTACATAAAGTCATGTGGTAGGAGTTCAAACTAAGGGACGATTCATGTCAAGTAATGTTGTAGTAATGTCAGGCTTTTTAATGTAGTATTAATGTAAGATAGATGAAATGTAAATTGGTAATATTAATGTCATCGTAATGTGAAGTACTAATGTAAAGTTATGTCAATGTAATGTTATAGTAATGTTACGTAGTACTAATGTTAAGTAATGTAATATAAATGTAAATGAATGTAGTCACAATGTTAAGTATTGGAATATAGCATTAATGTTAATTAACATAGTAGTAATGTAAAATAGTAGTAATATAATGAGGTAGTAATGTAATATGATTGTAAAGTATTGCAATGTAGTATTCATTTAAAGTAATGTTAACAAATGTATTGTAGTAGTATTGATAAAGTAATTTTGTAGCAATGTAGTGAATTAATAGCGTGAAGTAATAATGATGTAGAGTAATGTCTGGCTATGATTATTAACATGACATGGCTGTCCTCCCTGAGCAGGATAAGGGAGAGCATTATTTGGCAATGAGACAATCTAAAAATAGTACGATGCTCACGATGAGCAAGCAACTGCTCTGTTATTAGAACAACAATCCCCTATACCGATTACGCTCCCTGCGTTTGAAGTACGGCTCTTGTGAAGTCTCTCCCTTGTCTCTGACAGGAGACGGCAGCTTCCACCACCACCACCACCACCACCACCACAACGACGAGACGACGCAGGTCTATACGGAGTCTGGCTCAGAGGTCTGGGCCTGGGGGACTGACTGAGGCACCCCTCAACAAGTCCACGCACCCACCATCCTATCCGACGCAATCGGCGGCAATCCAAACACCACAGGGGGAAACAACTCTACCACCCCAAACTGGGAGGTTCAGCCTCAGCAAGACGCTCGCGGCCTCGTCCGTTACACCTGTAGAGACACACACGCAGGGGCTGCGTAGCTCCTGACATTCACAGTAGGGTGGGAGGGGAGGAGGAGGGGGGGAGGAGGAGGAGGGGGAGGAGAGGAGGAGGGAGGGGGGGAGGGAGGAGGGGGGGAGAGGAGAGGGAGGAGGAGGAGGAGGGGGGCGGGGGGAACATTGCTGCAATACTGAACATTCCGATTGATGAAAAGAGCTGATTGATAGTTTGGTTTATTGTTCTGAGGACCTGACTTGTGTTCTCTCTCTCCCTCTCTGGACGAGTTACCGTTCTAGCCCTGATTCAGGAGGGGGGTGCGAGATAAAGGGATATGAGAAGGGGGGGGGGGGGGGTTAATGGCACCAAGGGTGACAATAGCTGAAGGTCCTGCTGAAGATCCTCAGCCCCCCCCCCCCCACCTCACCTCACCCAACGCCTCACCAAACCAGTCCTTAACTCACCAACTGCCCCCCCCCCCACCCCCTTTACCAACAATCAACGGTATGTATCGCCAAAACCTCCCTCCACCTGCTGGACACTGCTTTCTAATCCGTCTGAATAGTGGTGGTGTGACTAGTGGGGAGCTCCGGGTGTGTGTGTGGGTATGTGTGTGGACTGAAACACTGCACCCACACACACACACACACACACCCCTTTTATGAATCCCATTGGCTGCTCCTTGGACAGCTGTAGCTGGCACACACACACACACACCCCTCTCAACCCCCCCAGCGTCTCTTGTCAGGGCAAACCCACGCCACGTAGCACCTGCTGAGAGGGCTCTTGTTACAGTGCTGGGCTCACATACATCCCGGCACGCAATGCTTGCTGACGCCCGACACACAACATACGGAGACTTTTATCTGTTGGTATGGGGTTCAACTGTTGCGTGGATGTCGACAATTGTAACATATTCGATTTCAGATTTCTATCTATGGTGGGCAGAACAAGGGGTGTGTGTGTGTGTGTGTGCGTGTGTGTGTGTCAGGGGCTCATCTTGCCTGATGGCAGCCGTCTAACAAGTAAGTTCATTAGAGTATTAGCACCAGTCATCTATCTGCAGACCCAACATCCCACTTTTTATACCAACTTTCTTGCACCTCATTGAGATTCAAGCATTTAGAATCCAAGGA
Organism: Melanogrammus aeglefinus; assembly: GCA_900291075.1. NCBI lineage: Eukaryota > Metazoa > Chordata > Actinopteri > Gadiformes > Gadidae > Melanogrammus > Melanogrammus aeglefinus. Next base: position 216,218 of record OLKM01000051.1, read on the forward strand.
CTCAACGTCATAGATGTTATCAATACATTTAAAACCTTCAAATCTTGTTGCATGGGCTGAAATGAAAGCTAGCAGAGAACAACACTCCACACGTGAGCATTAGGGCTACGTGTGTCTGCCTGGTTCATGCTTGAGCTAACCTATTGTTGTATAGCTTCTCATCAGCTTGCAACAGATAGACTTGTTGGGGGGGGGGGGGTTAATACTTCCCTCTTGTATATTCAACAAGGTTGTTAAATGAGGCCCCAAAAGGGATGTTTGAAGCATTCCGATAGTGCCTCAAACCTGACGGAAATGGTGGACTTCGGAATTAGTTGGGAGTCTTTCCCTTGTCATTCAACAACACAGAGCAGGTCTACAATATGTCTTATAGTATCGCTCAACTAAAAACATCAAGCTGAACCCTGCTCATAACTCAGTCTTGGTTGATTTGACACATGAAACCACCTGGCTTTTACACTGCGATGGACCAACACCACACACACAATGCACCGTCTGCCCTCCCTCCCAGCACTCCTTTGAAGCTGCGTCCACAACAGTAGGTATATCTGCTCCATTATGTCCCTTGCATGGCATTAGTCAACACAAAAAAGATCAAATCAAAGCCCACTTGCACCTTAACAACTCATACAAACACAGGAAGAAGGATAGCTCTCGGCCTCCAGCTAAAGGGATAGCTCTCGGCCTCCAGCTAAAGGGATAGCTCTCGGCCTCCAGCTAAAGGGATAGCTCTCGGCCTCCAGCTAAAGGGATAGCTCTCGGCCTCCAGCTAAAGGGATAGCTCTCGGCCTCCAGCTAAAGGGATAGCTCTCGGCCTCCAGCTAAAGGGATAGCTCTCGGCCTCCAGCTAAAGGGATAGCTCTCGGCCTCCAGCTAAAGGGATAGCTCTCAGGCCGGCCTCTAGCAGAAAATATAGCTCTCGTCCTCTAGCCAGAGGGATAGCCCTCTGCCGCTAGCTAGAAAGATAGTGCTCTGCCTCTAGCTAAATGGATAGCACTCAGCCTCTAGCCAGAAGGATAGCACTCTGCCTCAAGCTAAAGGGATGGTGCTAGGCCTCAAGCTAAACGGATAGCGCTCGACCTCTAGCCACAAGGATAGCACTTGGCCTCTAGCCAGAAGGATAGCATTTGGCCTCTAACCAGAAGCCTCGGAGCCCCTCTCTTTCTGCTTATCCTGTCATCAATTCACTTAAGTCATTCCCATGTTACTTGACATAATCATAAAATTCATAAGTGTGATTAATACATTTACATGATTATTATCCTTTGCTATGATATCTTTTATTTAATACGAAATCCAAATGAACAGAACCGGAAATATTCTCATAAAAAGGGGCCCAGTCTCTTCGCTTCAGCAGCGAGAGAGAAAAAAGCTCTGCCTCTGAAACGGTCTGAAGCGGTCGGTGTGACAGCATATAGTCATGCACGGTCTTGTACAAATAGTGTGATTGTTGTGAGCTCACCAAACACGCCCAACACCAGACAAGAATGGGGCTGTGTGACTAAGTGCCAAAGGTCTGGGGAAGACACCCAGGTGTCAGGTACACATCATAGTCTGCGCATGGCGGGAGCCACTGTCTCCTTTTCACTGCAAAGACGAATCCTGACCTTTCAAAACGTAAACACGCCGGTGACGGCGAGAGAGAGAGAGATCGCTCAAAGATGACCACCGTTGAGAAGCTTCCGGAAAATAAATAAAAGCGGGACCATCTGCTTTCCTCCGGTGGAGTTGGGTTAATCCCCATGCTTTTCTGTTTCCACGACACACACACACACACACACACACACACACACACACACACACACACACACACACACACACACACACACACACACACACACACACACACACACACACACACACACACACACACACACACACACACACACACACGGTTAGAGGAACATCTATGGTGCGCCCGGCAGACGCTCGCGGTCTGAGCAGCAGCTGTGGCGCTGCTGAAATCCCCAGCAGCGGCCAAGAAAGATATACTTTCCCAAGTTTCGCCCTTTCTCTGATATTTCTGAGCGCGCTTCGTGCTCCCCGTCAGGGTCAGAGAGCGCTGCTCGTTCTGCAAGCAACGTTCAACGACCTCCGCGGGCCGGGTTAGTGTGTCCCGGCCCCACCGCCGGCCGGACGAGACGTCCTTTTAACCCTCCCCATGACAGAGTTGCCATTAGCAGGGGGGCCTGTGTGGGACGCCAAGCACACAGCGCAACATCAAAGGGAAGCCGGGGGAGCGAGGGGGGGCGCGGGGTTGTGGTCGTGGCCCCAGCTCAGATTTATCCTCCAATAAATGAAGACCGTGCGGCGGGCGTGGAGTGCTGGGCTGGGGGTAGGGGGTTTAGACTGAACCTCCTCTGCCAGCTGCACCCTTTCTTGTGCTGCCATCCGCTGTGCTGGATGGGGGGAGTGAGAAGGTGCAGATGAGTGTGCCAGAGCCTGTTTTTTTTTCTTTTACTGCTGGCTCTGTGTGCAACAGCGCTGCCTGCCTTGTATTAACTAGCTGATTCTCCCCTAGGCCTCCCTTGCCCGCCCCCCACCTCCCTCGCTCTTTCAACACATATGGATCCACTCAAACAGAGGCACTTGTTGCATCTTACCCTGTCACCACAAGAGCAAGGTGTGCAAGTGTGTCTCAGGGTGCAAGTGTGTGTGTATGTGTATGTGTATGTATGTGTGTGTGTGTGTGTGTGTGTGTGTGTGTGTGTGTGCTCGCTTTTGTTTTTCACTAACATGTGCGCCGCCGGTTGAACAGGAAGTCCCATGCCGGCGGGACGATCCGTTTAATGAGAGTAACGCGGGCTGGATTGATGTGGCTATGATGTCATCGCACGCGATGCCCCGCAGGTGATGACATCATGGAGGTGGGTCACAGAAGGTGGACGGCCTTCATTGGTGTTTTGGATGGTGTGTGACATGTGTCCAAGCAGAAGCTTGTTTACAATAAATGTGAACCAAATCCACAGAGTTGGGCTTTATGGGCTGCGTCCTTAAAAAATAAATAACTCATCAGAATATGTCATCCTTTTTTCCCCGAATGAGTATGCCGATAAATTGTCCCGCACTATATTTCACCACCCACTCCCTAATCATTGACAGGTTGTTGAGCAAGCATCATTATTTCTTCCCAGATTACACAAGCCTGCTTCCTAATCATCATCATCATCATCATCATCATGAGAATAAAACATTACTTCCACATTCGGACATTCCTAGTCGAGGTTCTCAGACATACATCAAATGCTATTGTGGAATCAGCAAAGATTCCAGTGGAATCGACATTCTGAGAGACGATTAGGCAGCTGTGACGTGTGTGTGTGTGTGTGTGTGTGTGTGTGTGTGTGTGTGTGTGTGTGTGTGTGTGTGTGTGTGTGTGTGTGTGTGTGTGTGTGTGTGTGTGTGTGTGTGTGTGTGTGTGTGTGTGTGTGTGTGTGTGTGTGTGTCTTTCTGTTTGCTGGACAAGGGCTGCTCGGGGTTAGGGTAAGAGTTCGTTCCGCGGTTTATTCCACTGACTACCAGAAAGTGTCCAACCTGCACTTCAGACACACTCACAGGAAAGTTTTAAGGCGATGGATTCCAACGAAAAGTATGTTTCTACACACAGAAAATAACAGGTTTTCCAACAAATCACGCACAAATACAGAAAGGTCTGAAAGTAGGCAACAAGAAACAAGAACTTAAAAAACATCGTCTTTAAAGACACAGAATTGTCAGGTTTGAAACCAAAAAAAACTTTTTTTAAAAGTTTAAAAGTTTTTAAACTCGAGTCTAATTAGATTCCAACTGAAGCTCCGCCCACCATAAACAACGGATCAAACGCGGAAAACGGCGAGCACTCACTCACACTGAGAGACCCCTAATGTTTAGAGACACCGGCCGGCTGGGTGACAGGACGGAAGAAAAACAAGAGAAGATATTTCAAGCAACAAAACGATCCTCAAAACACCCAAATCACGTTGTTTTGTTGGCAAAAACACCTAAAAACAAACCATAATACGCTGCAAACTCACCGGGCCCGTGGCTCTGCTCTCACTCTGCTCTGACAAAGTCAAGTGTACTTTATGATCTGCCCTGTGTGTGTGTGTGTGTGTGTGTGTGTGTGTGTGTGTGTGTGTGTGTGTGTGTGTGTGTGTGTGTGTGTGTGTGTGTGTGTGTGTGTGTGTGTGTGTGTGTGTGTGTGTGTGTGTGTGTGTGTGTGTGTGAGAGAGTGTGTGTGTGAGGCAACCATGGGCTGGACTGTGACGCAACCCAGCCGTTCCTATCCATAGCTGCAAGGCAGGAGGAGAAGGAAAGAGACGGAGAGGCCGTTGACGTAGCAGACACACCACCCTCCCCATCCCCCCCCCCCCAGCCCTTCAGAGAGAAAATAACAACCTAGAGAACAGAAAAACTAAAAAGAAAAAGGGTGGCAAGAGAGAGCCTCTCTTTCGCAGACCTCATAATTGAGACACAAGCTGTTTCCCCTCACTGTGGACGCTGGAAGCGGATGATTTAAAAGTCTTGATGTGGGGGGGGGGGGGGGGGAGGGGCCGTGGTAGGAGAGCCCCCGGGTTGTTGATATAAGTAGCAGATGCGAAATACGCAGACACTTGGGGAAAAAACAGACCTAAACAGTCCAGCGAGGGCCGGTCTGGCTGCCGGGTTACACAGGCACAGAGCGCTGTGTTGTGCAGCAACACGTCCTCCTCAGTGGCAATCAGTGGGGAAGCTCGGCAGTGTGTTATATAGTGAGGGGGGGGGGGGGGGGGGAGAGTTCTTCCTATAAGAGCAGGGAATCTTATCTTCACAAATGGCTTAAACATAAAGCGATCGGCCCCCGAATATTGCCGTAAAAACCGATATATATTTTCACCTGTACCAGAGAAAACCTACTGTAAACTAACCGACGGAGGCTTGAATGCTTATTTTAGAAAATGGACATGTGTGTGGACACACACACACACACACACACACACACACACACACACACACACACACACACACACACACACACACACACACACACACACACACACACACACACACACACACACACACACACACACACACACACACACACACACACACACCTTTATTCTAGTCCCACCTTTGAAGCACTCAAACAGTCTTGTCGCTTGAAGCCAGTACAGTTTAACCGTTTAAGTGTTCACCTACCACCACTCCAGAAGGCAGAATCCGTCCCACTTTCACTGACAGCTTTTCATGGATAGATCCCGAAGGTCCAAAAAAAAAACTGGCAGATGTCACAGGGTTTAGATCCCAATCCTAAAGAAAACAGACGCAGCCTCCTCTTTCCGAGCGCGTGCCGGGAGAGTCGATAGCGAGTCGGGATAAGCGGAGCGCGTGCGGCGGACGGAACCTCTTCTGTCTGAAAGTTCCTACAGCGGAGCGACGTTCCCCGGTGGGACTACCGCTAATCAGACGCGAGAGAGGGAGTGCGGTGAAAGTCTGTGCTGCTCCCACAGGCGAGGGTTAGAGTACACTGTCCCTACAAAACAGACCTGGTCTACCACGCCCTTCTTCTTCGACCACACCCCCGCAGTGACGGCCGTATCCTGGGCTGACTCACGTGGATTCATCACAGATGCACCACGCCGCCAACTTCTAGGTGGGAAATGACATGTCTCGTCGGGTGTCTGTTTGCCTTATTGTCTTGTTGTCCTGTCTTTTGACTCGTCTCTTCTTCTCTTGATCCTCTTTGTGTAAAGCCATCTGATGCAAGGCTTCCCCCCCCCCCCCCACCTACCCCGCTAATCATAAGGCTTTGTTGTTGTTTGTGGTGAACGCTGGCCCTTTAAAACCCTAAACTGTCGTGGAGTAAGGTCACAGTGGGAATGGCGGGGGGGGGGGTTCACAAAATGTGTTGACTCTGAATGATGTAACTCTGATTTCGTCATTTAGTTCAAAAATAAAAAATAGGGAAGGAACAGCGTGAGAACTAAACCGCCCTAAAGAATCGTCATCATCACCGTGGGACCCAATCCACACAATCAATACCGTCTCATGTCCGACGGCCAATAGTCCGGCATTGGACTTCATATTGTTTTTGTTGTGGTTGGCATCATTTGTAGGGTGCCCGTGTCTGTGATATATTTTGCCATTGTCGCACGGACGCACACGTAGACGCGCACACACACACACACACACACACACACACACACACACACACACACGCACACACACAGTCAGACCATACCATGTCAATACCAAGCGCACACACACACACACACACACACACACACACACACACACACACACACACACACACACACACACACACACACAGTGAGACCATACCAAGTGACCAATACCAAGTGGCCCTTGCTCTTTTGTCATTTGACCCAAGCGCAGATGAGCCATGTTTAAATCCTTAACAATAAGCTAGCCAATTCTGAACTACTCAGAGAAACACAGACTGGGGTACATGTGTAGTTTTGTTTGTGTGCGTGCACATGTGCGTGCGTGCGTGTTTGCTCGTATCCTTAACCAGGCCAAGGTGTTTAAAAAAAGGGTTAACCCTGTGCCACACTAACATGGTTGGGTGGCTGAGGTGTGGGCAGTGCGCCAGCCTCCTTATCCCTGATGCACAACCTTGGCAGTACCCTTCATGTGACCCCCGGAGTTAAAAATAAAGACAGAACTATTTACCCCAAGGAGGATGAGTTGGAAAGAACCAAGGGATAATGGAAAAGAAGAACATGAAAGAGACAGAAAGTACAAAAGCATTATATAAAAGTCAACAAAAGAAAGGAAAGGCAATTCAATGGTTTGAGGCTGATGATATGCAAAGGGGATTTAAAGCAGAGTGGAGTTAATATATCACAAATGTGGTTGGGTCTCGTCAGCCTGACGTTGCGCGTTCTCTCTTTGGCCACAACCGTTTCCCGGTGGAAACCCTTACTCATCCCGTTGCGATAATGACACGCTTTACAATTGCAGATTTCTTCCTTAGCGTCGCCTCTAACTAAGCCGCGCCGATTGCCAGTCTAACAACACTTCATTAGGCAGCAGTTGTTTACACACTTGAGGAAAAGGCAAACCGACAATTAGTGGGCTTTGCCACGGAGTGGTGCTTCGCATGCGAGGGACTAGGGGAAGTTTTCTCAACCCATCATCGGTGACGGTGGTGGTGGGGGTCTACTCTTTAGCCTTTGCAATATCGGTTGGCCCCTGACCAAGACCTTTCCACTAGACCCGCAAGTCAGGTGGCGTCTTCCTGTTATGGACCTGTCGGTCGCTATGCTGCTTCCTGTCATGGTGGCTCCTCAGGGTTGAGGGGCTCGCGATGGCGTCACTAGGACCCCCTTGTCAATGTTTCTGCTTCCTATTCCTCCCTGGCAAGACATTCTTTGGATGGTTGTACATCAACAAATGCACAATCTGCTTTTTTTTAACATTCTAAAAACACCAGTAAGGATGGGCATGCATTCCAGTGGTTCCCCCATGTATTGTTTCAAATGTTTTTGGCCATCCCTTTGTTAACTGTTCTCCTGACTTACACTTGTTGTGACCGTATGGAAGTCCCAGTCATCGTAGCGAATATTGAAATAGTCCAATCAAGGTATATGAGGACACCGTAACTAAAATAAGTAATCTCTCAAAAGTTTCCTATTATTAGAAGAATAGCACACAGTTCTATAAAAAGAATATTGTTTCATCCTAAAAGAATGTACACAAGTCATGAAACTCTCTCCCCAGACTAGTTCTTTTGGAACATTTCAGGACCATCCCTTCACCAAGGACTGGAAAAGTACAGCAGTGTTTAAGGGCCATTCTGATTGGTTCCCTGCGAGTGACAGTGTGCGTAGACGTGTGCACAAGAGAGGGCTGAAAGCCTGTTGTGGCCTGCTGCTAGAGTGCACAGTGTTTGGAAGAATGAAGAAACACTGAAGACTGAAGTCCAACTACCATTTAAAACCAGGCTAGTGGCTGAAGGACATGCAGCCAAGGTTGACAGCTTCATATTAACCATTACGTGTAAAAGCTTAAAACGGGTAGAGCGGGATACATGGCATTTACCCTATACAGTGAGCTATTAAAATGAGAATTAGCCCTGTATGGCAACTCTAATGCAAGCCCTGCTTTTAAAACCCTAAAGTTTAATAGTAATGAATTACCAAGCTTCATATTAAAACAGGAGTCTTAAGTAAGCTTGCATACACATATGACTGGATGATTTAGCTTTTAAACAAAGTTCTGGCGACAGAATAAAACTTCTATAAGAAAAACGAAATAAAAAAAGATAAAAGTTAGCAACATGTGGAGTTAGTGGGAAAGACTAATAACGGCCAAGAGCATTTAATCCAAGTTCTGACTCCAAATTAAACACTGGATGTAGTGGAAATATTACAAGACCACCTTTTATGTGTACTAGTGGCCCATTGTATGGTGTGACCATAGAGCTTCTACAAAAATGTTGAAAAGCTCACATGTTCCACAATAATCTTTTCCTAAGGTTCATTAAAACAGTGGTGTGGTTTTAGGTACCAAAATATAATCTTAGTAAATTTTATATCAGCATTTTCCAGAACGCCTCCAAGAACGACCAGAACAATGAAGACAGCCTCTCTACTACCATGTTCTAACATGGTATTATGCATTAAACATTGCATACAATACACCCAAATCTCATTTTATTAACAAAAAACAATTGATTGTTGTCGGATTAGAAAACCTATAGAGATGGGATATTTGCCCATGACACCTCATGACATCACTTCCTACGCAGGTAGGATTTATCATAACGTGCTGCAAGTGTCTGCCAATATGTCTCAACACGCCAACTTCATGTCTCTGGGTACGTCAGACGTCCACACAGGTTAGAGGTTGAGAACCTACAGATAAAGACTTCAATGGAGTTCAGCTGAGGGGAGCAAGTGTGAGAGGCAGTATCAATTAAAGTCTTTCTCCCCGTTTGGAAATATGTACACACAGTTCCCATTCCCATCCAAAATTAGAAGTTCAGGAATTCAACTCATCATTCACAACGGTATGAACAATATGACAACTCTCCTGGATTGGGCAAGTCTGCTCGCCATGAGCAAGCCTTGTTCTGGTTTAAATAATGTTGGCTTCCCCTCAGTGTTACTCATCGTGATTTCAGGATTAAAACCGAGCGAAAACAGAAACAACAGATGAAAGCTCAAGTTGAGAGTGCGACCGGTGAACATCGGGACGGACCAAAATAGATCCTGGGTGGGGAGACATGCTAATGAAACCGCCTCATTCTTTTTCACGTCAAGAAAAACGTCTCACAGTTTCTCACTTCCCCCCCCCCCCCCACCCACCCACCACCTCTCTCTCACTCTCTTTTCTCCGCCGCCAGCTGTTTAGCACTGGGAGGGGCCTGGTTGCCACGGGAACCCACACCTTCAAGACACTTGTCTGGTCCTGTCCTATAGAAGGCTCAAAGAAACTGAGGGAGGGAGGGAGGGATAGCGAGGAGGTAAGGAACGGGTGATCAGGGGATGAAGGGGCAACAGGAGCAAGCTTAGGCCAGCTTTGAGCCCAAATATAACAAATAAGAGTCTGGCCCTCCACTGGTCCACAGGTACCTGATCAAACCCCTGACATAGCCCCCAGCCCCGTCCCCCCCCCCCCGTCCCGATAGCCACCTGCCAAGCCCGGCATGAGCCGCTCTCTGAACTGCACCAACCACAGCAGGAAGGAGAGAGACAATGCTAAGCTCCCCTTCGGCTGTGGAGCCGCGCCATCAAAGCTAGCGGGATCTGTGTCAGGTGGTGACAACATGGAAGGAGTGTGTGTGTGTGTTTGTGTTTGTGTGTGTGTGTGTGTGTGTGTGTGTGTGTGTGTGTGTGTGTGTGTGTGTGTGTGTGTGTGGTGTGTGTGGTGTGTGTGTGTGTGGTGTGTGTGTGTGTGTTGTGTGTGTGTGTGTGGCGGGACATCTGGTGTGATTGAATAGCTTTCAGATGAACTCAGCGCAACCCGCACGCACGCAAAGAGGCTAGGTCTCCTCAGCCCAGGTGTGACTAGAGGAGACAAGGCTCCGTGGAGAGTCTCGTGGCTATGCGCCACGAGCCCAATAACGAAGCTCTGCCTCGGGACCAAACTGGTTCTCAGAGGGAAACGGCAGCGGGGAGGGAGAGAGCCCCAGAACAGGGGAACGCAGAGAATCCCTCCCGTCCCGTACTGTTTGGATCTGCTCTGTGTCTTGTTGCCAAACAGGCCCCTCTTCAAAGAGATTGGACTTAAAATATATATACACATTCAGTACTCTTAAAATCACTGCTAAAAGCTTTAAGTGTTTTTGTTTTTTTTGTTCAAAGTAAAAAAAAAAAATAATATCCTTTTTATGCACACACCACCCACCCACCCACCCACCCACCCACCACCCACCCACACACACAGTCTTGTCATCTGAACATGCTGTAATTCATGTGTGGAACGGTCAAATGGTACATTTATGTTCTCAATATGTTTGGATCTGTTTATGGCTCTCAGTAGCATTAAGATAGTAAGAGGAGCGAGAGAGAGAGAGGAGAGAGAGAGAGAGAGAGAGAGAGAGAGAGAGAGAGAGAGAACGAGAGAGAGAGAGAACGAGAGAGAGAGAGAGAGAACGAGAGAGAGAGAGAGAGAAGAAGAGAAGAGAGAGAGAGAGAGAGAACGAGAGAGAGAAGAGAAGAGAGAGAGAGAGAAGAGAGAGAGAGAGAGAGAGAGAGAGAGAGAGAGAGAGAGAGAGAGAGAGAGAAAAGAGAGAGAGAGAGAGAGAGAGAGAGAGAGAGAGAGAGAGAGAGAGAGAGAGAGAGAGAGAGAGAGAGAGAGAGAGAGAGAGAGAGAGAGAGAGAGAGAGAGAGAGAGAGAGAGAGAGAGAGAGAGAGAGAGAGAGAGAGAGAGAGAGAGAGAGAGAGAGAGAGAGAGAGAGAGAGAGAGAGAGAGAGAGAGAGAACGAGAACGAGAGAGAGAGAGAGAGAGAGAGAGAGACAGAGAACGAGAGAGAGAGAGAGACTGAACACATAAGCTCTGTTGTTGTGACATTGCCCTCTGCTGTTTAAGATGAGATGCAAAAACCGGTCTGCCTGCTTTCCAGGGATGAGACGGGACCAAAGAGAGGCCTGTGTCCAACAAATCCATACCCAGGATCAACAACATGACTCAATATGGTAAACAGTTACACCTCGATGGAAACCTTCCAGTCCCGTGATGCTCTCAGAAGGCCATCATGATTAGCCGATTACAGCGACTCAGAACATGACTCACCTTTTCTGATTAATAGAAGTTCACTGTTATGTTAGTGTTTAGTTGTTGGTCAGACTTGCTCCACTCTTTTCGGTCAGTCAAGTGGGATGAGCCGTCCTCTGTCGTCAGTCTGTCCAACTCATCCCCAGTATGTCGGTCTGTCCCTCGTAGTCCTATTACACAACATCGGCCCCTGACCCCAGCCAAAGGGGACCAACGGTGTCACACACTATTTGTCCCTATTTGTGGCTGCCCGATGTGACAGACAGACAGACAGCACACACAGCCACACAGCCAGACAGAAAGACACTCTTCAAGAAAGCTAGAGGCCCTTAATTACAGCCGTTTGTTGAAAGAAAAATAGAAACAACAAGATTGTTTGTTGTCTGGGGCGGGGGGGGGGGGGGGGGGTTGGGGAAGGGGGGGGCTACTGCACGCAATTCTCTGAGGCAATGGTGGAAGAGATGGCAGATAGGGGAGCAGGTAAGTCCTTAAGCGCTCCCCCACTTCCTGCTGGACTTTATTGTTCTCTATTTATAAGTCCTAGCCCTCTTGCTGTCGTAGGAGCACCCGTCCAGCTCGGTAACTCGCTTCTGTCTCCTCTTCCTCGTCTCCATTACACGCGTTTGCTGTGTTGGATGGTTGAGGGAGTACCCTCTATACCCATAGGTCATGAGGTCGTTCTACATATAGACCAAACTTAGAAAAAGCAAACTTCACTCAAACAGAAACCAAATCGAGAGCAGGTTGAGTGAGTCAGTGGGCAGGGAATCCTAACCTATCCTCAAATCCCTTTCTCTCCCCCTCTCTTGGCCAGGCTCCCGATTACCAATCCAGCAGCTTCAAAGGAATAATTCATTTCACAGTCTAGTGGGCAGCGAGCAACACACTCCCTTTTGACACCTAAAAATAACAAACACACACACACACACACACACACACACACACACACACACACACACACACACACACACACACACACACACACACACACACACACACACACACACACACACACACACACACACACACACACACACACTACCTTGGAGGCCCTGCGGCGTTCCGGGCACTCCGGGTTCTGGCAGACCACCCAGTCCTCCTCCTGCTGGGGCTTCTCGTCTGGAAAGAAGAAGAAGAAGAGAGGTTTGACTTAATCTTAAGAGTATAGTCCGGGGACGGGAAGGCATCAGACCAGGCCAGTCTCAACACTGGACATATAAAGACAATGACAACCTCTCATGAGTGAGGTTAACCCTGTGCCAAAAACAATTTGAATGAACAACCTCTCATGAGTGAGGTTAACCCTGTGCCAAAAACTAAATTTGTAAATAATGCCGCAAAGGGGGTCGTTTAATAATGATAACAAATTATATTTATGTGGCGCATTTCAAACTCAAGGACACTTAAAAGGATGCGAATTAAGACCAACTTATTAAGTGATCAATAAAAAAAAACAACAAGTCCAACCTTGTTGCTAGGAGTGTGTCATCGTATGGATTTAAGACGTCACCACATCAACAAGCCAAAGTGTTACAGATCGGACCTGAAGGAACAAGTCAACACCAGAGGCCAGTCTTCAGCAAGCGCTCAAGGCCAGCGTCCTTTGAAACATAAAAAAACAATGCCCCGGTCCGCAGTCAGAGCTAGGTCACGCAGAGCATGAGCTGTAGCTTTTCCTGGCCTGGTAGCAGAACGAGTCACCTTCGAGTCAACCGCTAAAGCTACAACCCAAGGGTCAAAGGAGAGGACGACAATCAGCGTAATTGGTGCCCGATGCGGGGGCCCGCCCGAAACCCCCTCTGAAAGGGGGGCAGGGCTTCGTTGCCAAAAACTGTCCGGGGTCAAGCCTTCCACTCTGACCTGGTTCAAATGGCAGGAAGAAAGCGTGCACCAGCCCTCCACCACAGCACTCCCACACGCATACAGCCAGACTTGTGTCAGGCTTCTATAAGCTGTAGCTTCTGTAGGGAGAGACATATCAGTCCCAGGGTCCTCGCAAGAGCTCTAGCTGCTGGCAGCAGAGGGAGCCTCCAGCTTTTATTGAAATGCGTGGACACATACACAACACATGCATATATACCCCAACGGAAATCTGTGAGAGCGCGAGAGAGCGAGGCATCAAAGGGTGTGTGTGTGTGTGTGTGTGTGTGTGTGTGTGTGTGTGTGTGTGTGTGTGTGTGTGTGTGTGTGTGTGTGTGTGTGTGTGTGTGTGTGTGTGTGTGTGTGTGTGTGTGTGTGTGTGTGTGTGTTTTTTGGGGTAAAAATATGCACATTTGAAAGCAGTAACAAGACTCAAGAGTCTGGAGGGGTAATCTGTCTGTCTGCCTGTCAGGCACTGATGAGGAAAGGAGCAGCTGTTGCCTTGTGGTTTGGAATACAGATGTGCATCTGTGTTGTCACTCCCTCAGCCTGACGACTGTGATAAAAAGCACCCATCATTGCAATCCCACTGTCAACCACCTGACTCTCTTGACCACCATCGTAAAGCCACGTAGTAACCACTAGCCGTAGCTCCTCATTACCCATCCATAGTCTTCCTCACCTCCCTTGAGCGTCATGTCCACATATCCATTGTTTCAGGTTCAGCTTCCTTTTATACTTATCCTGTTTTACCGTATTCCAAAACCGCTCTTTCCTGCAGAACATTCAAACACAGCCTTCTTTCGTTGATCTCTTCACCTCTCCCTTTGCTCTTTCCCTCTTGCTCGCTCTCTTTTGCCCTCGTTTGCTCCCACTCTCTCCCTGATGAACAGGAATTCCTGAACTCAGCACTGCTGATTAAGCCTAAAAACAAACCGACACAGGCACACACACGCTGCACACAAGTGTGCACGTGACGCCACACAATGAACCTGTGAACTAAAAAGGGACAGATTCCCCGCAAGCCGTCATGTGCTCCAAAACACACAAACAATCTCGAGTTCAACTACCGTGCGCACAAATTAATCCGTTGCCACGGATGAGCGGCCTGTCATCTACATTTTGTACTTGTAGCCAGGGCCAAAGCTAAACGAAACCTAACCAGCACAACTAAATGTGCCACAATCCATTTACTTCCCACTTCTACAATGCTTTATGGAACTGAAGAACATCCACAGACCATTAGTATTTTGGTAACTCTTGCTTGGCTGCTTGGATTACTCGTAAAACGCTTTTTTTGTACGACAATCTTTTTAATAGAGAATGTGCAAGAAGTTCAAAAAATGAGCAGATTCAACCTCATATGACAGCCGGAAACAGAATCAACACCTGTATTGAGGCTACTTTGATCATTCATGGTCCTAGAAATCACAAGAAACAATTGCGGCTTCTCTGATGCAGTAAGTAATTGCTTTTGTAAAGGACATTCCCTTAAAGGCTGTAGCTTCACCCAAAGGCCCTCCAGCGGTGCACTCACCTGGAGGAGAGCCGGTGATGCCACAGCCCCGTGTGTGGACAGAGCGGGGTAGAGTGGAAGGCGGTACCCTTTTCCGTAAGCCTTTTCCACATTCGTATTAGCATGGGAGGAATGCCTCCGATGTTGGTGATATGACCTTGGTACACGGTGCATCCTTTTTTTCATTCCTCCTTTTTTATCGGCATAGTATTGATACCAGCTTTCATTTTTTCCTACCCCCAACCCTTCCCCCCCCCCCCACCCCTAATTTTGTGAAAACGGTAACGTAACAATGCACCACTAGGCCAGGAGGAAAGGTTATGCAACGGCTCCGGTGACGGGACAATAGACAGATGGGAGGCAGACGGGAAGGCACGCCGACAAGGAAACCTGGCAGGGAGCTGGGCCCGGGGCAGCAGAGATAGATGCACGCTAGCGACACTTGAGGGATGGGTGTGTGAGAAATAGATGCTGGCGGGACTCGACGTAGCTGGTGAGAGACGATCAGGCTGAGGATGACATGGCTCCAGGGAAGAGCAGGCTGGCAGGGGTGCCAAGGAAGAGGTGGCACGTGCAGGAAGCTCCGGGGAGACTGCGGGACAGATGGGCAACAGACACGCAAGGGCGGCCGGCTGGGGCGGATTGCTCTGCTGCTGCGTGCCAACGCGACCTGTGCAGTCTGCTGTGGGACACATGCTCAACATAGCTACCTTTGTTTTTCATCCAAATGGCGAGTTTGGCATTTCAAAGGAAAAAAAATGAGCCGTTACGCTGTTCCACATGATGATTGCCGTTGTGTAATGTTAATAAGAAAAGCTTAATAGAAAACCATGTTTGCATGCTGCACACTGAATTGAACAATGGAATCACAGCTGTATCGTGTTCCTCCATGGCTAAATAAGGCCAGGTCTGGTACTGGACAGACGCGAGTTCTTGATCCAATCTGCAGCGCGCAGCCAACATCAGTGCAGGGGTTTCAGCGGCAGTGGGGGCCGGGAAAAAAATATATCCTGTTCGTGTTATTTTACCCCCGCAGTGCCCCCCCCCCCCACTCCACAAACCTTCTGGCTTTATTAGCATATGAAACATGTGTTTACATTGCCATCGCAGGTAAGAATCGTTCGACATAAAATTAAGAAAAAGACACCCAAACCTCCCCAATAAGATGGGGAGATGCAAAAACAAGCTGATAGGATAGTTTGGACTGCCTTTGGCTGGATGAATAGTGTGGACTGCTGCTGGCTGATAAAAGGTGGAACATTCTTTCTCCCATCACGTCACATGCAAGGGAAACAAACTGTAGGGCAGGATAAGGCCCCGACTTAATTACACTATGATCGTGTTTAAGAAAGGTCACGTGGGGAGCGTTACATAATGTGGATTTTTTCAAGAGCATTTATGTCCCAAGCATACAGTAATTGGTCAGAAGGGCTCACAGCACCTTGTGTGTCATGCAATTCTTCATGAGACGTGTGGTGGGTTCAAGTAGCAGACACAAAGAGAAAGAGAGGTATGTTCCCTCATTACTGGAATCCCAAGCCGATTAGTAACCCTGGAATGTTGCTATTAGGTGTAGGGATAGTGTACACGGAAAGGGGACGCTAGTTAATAATACAATACGACTTTATGCCTCAATAAGGTTGGCAGTATGTTTAGACATCCCATTGTAGTCCCTTAATATCGCATACAAGTCACTTGGTGACTTATCAAGTAGCAATAGTTCTTGACAAGTCAAATCCCTGTTTTCAGATCTTACTCGAAAGACAACTTGAAATAAGATGTACAATGTACAGTATTGTGGTGAACTAGGTTCTACACGGATTTGAGCCGTGCACAAAGCAGACTAAAGTTTGGAAAGGGAAAGAAACTGGTTGCGATGGTGAGGGGAAAAAAAATGCTCAGACAAGTACAGGTCTTGTACATTAGGTTAATTGGATTGATGTTGCTGGCTTTACCTTCAAGGTCCGACTACGTTGGTTTGATGACAATCCGCTCACGATCGACAGAGCCCAGTATGGGACATCACATAATCTGATTATGCACTTGCTGAAGCTAACAAATGTTATTCAGACAGTAGAAACCTAGTTTAGCCATATTCTGTTCAGTGGTTTTCTGATTCACCGCCACAAACCCCAATGGCGCCACAGATACATTGCTGCCATTGATAACAAAAACATAGAAAGGGATCCTACCTGCACCCTGGTTCCTTTGTGTTCTACACACATTTCATTCAGTGTTTAACAACATCTTTCAAGCAGTGCGATATAACATTTTTATACACATCATGAATTTGTAATCCACCCACTGTGTCACTGACAAAAGTCAGTGACACAGTGACAAACTGAACAACTAAAGCAAGCTTCCTTGTTTCTAATAAGCAGATACCAAATCCGGTCTTAAAGCCTCTATCAAAGTAAAATCATCAACACAGGGCAAGGAGAGCTGCATTTGTCCATGTCCCTCGCCACAGACAACAGATAAGTCTGCCCAACACATAAACAAACTTGTAAAATCAGGCCATGATGTGGACCACCATTATATGGGTCACCAACTGCTAATCTATATATAATTATTTTTGTTGTTCACTCAGATGGAGTCAAATAGATATTGGCACTATTGATTTTGATTACAACTTCCGAGTTAATATGGTGACAGAAACAATGAACTTACTGACAGGATACAAGCAAGTAATGAATAGATGTAAAGAGTTCAAATCCATTCTAAATAAAGCCTCTTCACATGTCAGAATCAGAATCGCGATACCAGTGTCGCATCTACTGAGTGCTTAAAGAGACCATCCACTCTTCAGAGTTAATAAGCTTTAAGAAGGTTGACAGCAATATCCAGGATGTGTTGCTGATTGGGGAGGGCCGGCATAATCAGACAAGGATTTGAGTCGTTGCGTGGAGACTGGTGAGTGTGTCGGGCTTGAAACAGGAATGGGGATGTGTGACTGAGTAGAGCCATGGTTCGGGAGTTCCTCTAAGCTGCCGGTGGCTGAAACTGAAGCTTGAGAAAGAAAAGATGAGCCCTAAGCCGGGGAGAGCTGACGTTGAGTGCAGCGGTAGAGTAAGGAAAATGTTGGTGCCCACGCTTAATTACAAGCGAGGGTAAAAAAAAAAAAAAAGGTGAGGATTAAAGCCTGTTCACTCTGGAGACCTCCTCCTCTCTAGGGGCCAAATCTGCCAGACAGGTCGGCCTTTAACGGCGTCCACCCCTCAGCTAAGTGGAGCAGGACGGGTAAAAAAAAAAAAGCCGGAACACCAAAAGCCTGTTGGCACAGAGGGCAGGATAAAAAGCATTCCTCCCCACGGTTCAATCTTATCACTTTCCTTTGGCTAATGGAATAAAAAGAGGGGCTGTGTGTAGCTGGGGGAAAATAAATCCGGCGTGCTCCTGGGCCGTGCCATAAAGCCCTGAGAGGAGGCAAGACGCATCTCAGTTCAGCGAGGCACTTCTTTACGGGTAAATATTTCATCTCTGGGGCTGTTCCCATTCCCACTTTCCTCAACTCTTCTCACCCATGTGAGGGGCTCCCCATACCAGGTCAACGCTCCAAGACTGGGACGGTGGAAACAAATAGGAGTGCTTTTCCATGATGGTGCTGAAATGCTCGAGCCAGAATAGCAGATCCATGTGAACCAGAAGCATCTGCTTGCACTAACGTTTCATATAACAGTGTGAGGTAATGCCTCATCTATATTTGATAGTATGAAGTACCTTCCCATTTTAGATGAATAAATAGGAGCCATTGTGGAATAGATTCCTTTGTAATGACCAAAATTGACCGTAGTAATGGTGGTGGTGGTCGGGGGGGGTCTACATTATCCTGAATAACATTAACTTGTTAATAGGTGGGGTGATGATTACTAAACCACTTTTTGGCAAGTCACATGGGCCTGGTGGTTGAACAGGACTAGAGGCAACAAGAGGAAGGAGCAACAGTAAAAACGTCCACAATGAATGATGCCAATGCTTTAACCTACGCCCTCCTATACATCTTGTTCTGCAGCGTCTATCTATTCATATTTACTACAACTCTGAAGCACAAAACCATCATCAAAACACAAGTTAGAATTAGGCTCTCTTACTGAGAAATGTTAAATACAAATCCAATCCCATACACAATACAGTGATAATCCTGGGGGCAAAATTGGAAATCCCAATTCCTGGTGCAGGCTCAGATTAAGGATAGATATGGGACATGTCTTCCGTAAGGATGCCTGACAGCTTTCATTTTTTAACAATGTTTTCAGGAATATTGTATTCCCCTACACATGCAGGGCCCATTTAGAGTACTCAAAAGCACTTACTATGCATACAAGTACAAGCATAAGCCTATTAAAAACCTGTAATAATTTGTAAACCTATCTAAATATGCTGTGACACAC
This sequence comes from Melanogrammus aeglefinus, assembly GCA_900291075.1. Lineage (NCBI taxonomy): Eukaryota > Metazoa > Chordata > Actinopteri > Gadiformes > Gadidae > Melanogrammus > Melanogrammus aeglefinus. The sequence continues at coordinate 235,187 of OLKM01000051.1, forward strand.
AATTGAAAGCTAGAAAGGGAATATTTTGTGTCCAAAAGGATATCTTTACAGCCTGCTGTACCAATATTACAACCTGGACTTCAGAAATAATGTGCATCATCCAAATTCCCCAAAGTTACATTTGGACATTAAACTTGAGTAGGTAAAGCTGTTCCAGAGGTTGCTCGTCACGTTGTAACTTTATAAAATTATATAATATAGAAACAGAAAAGACGGCGTCATACATAATTATCTATAACATATAATCAGCTTTGAAACAATGAAGAAGCTTCTTCATCACCGGGACACATTTATGAAGACATCCCAGCCCATTTCACACCTTACCATGAAGATCATAAAAGACATCTATGGCGGAGGACCAGGAATACCGCTCCATTCCCTCTTCCATTAGAGAGGGTGGCAGAGCATCCAACTCATAGGCACCTCGCTTCTTCCAGTACATGAACATCTTGAGCTGGCCGTGTGTTTTACCGCTCAATAGTCCAAAAGGTCAAAAAACGTGGCTGGCCTACCCTCATTTTGATTCGTACAGCACTAAAAGGATGGGGGTGGACTTTCAGAGACAAATCTCCCACTGACCAACCCAGACTTCCATGAACGATTGATCGAATGAACTCCTGGCAACTTCGGGTCCTTCTCATATGCCATCTCGAAAAATGTATACATGTCACAAACCTCATCGGCACAATTGGCTAATCAAGGGCACCCCACATGCTTTGAGGTCAACTAAATCAAATAAATGTAAAAAGTATTAAAGCTTTTTCATCAAAGTAAATTAAATCCAATCTAAAACTAATTTGTTTACCACCCCAGGCATAGCATGCCAATACAAACTAGGTTTTCAAGAAGTTGATTAAATCGTAAAATGATACGGACATACAACTGTTGCGCTGATTAAATTTACATTTGAATACGTCCCTCCAGGTGGAATCCTGATGTTTTTTGCATGCAGCATCATGTTGATTATTAAAGTCATGTTGCTGTAAATCCGTTACTCAAACATCCATAAATACAACTTCTGAACCACATAAAGAAACATGTTAACCCTGAGTCCCTAAATTACAAAAAAACGATATCTCAAGGTCTTCTTGACTGAATCCCATAAGAAAAAAAGATTGCAGATGCAGTCACCCTCTCCATGGTTCCACCACGGCTGTATCCATGGTCAACTTTCCTAAACTGGTGTGCAGGACAAGCTGTTCATGTCAAACTCCTGTGTAGGATTTGGGGGAAAAAAATGGTAATGGGGGGGTGGGGGGACTCAACCCACTCCAGCAGACAAGTGTAGTATTCATGCAGAGGTGAGTTGCATGCTGGGACGGGCAATGTCGGCCAATGGCCTTTAGACGTAGTCACACAAAGATCTCTTTTAAACCTCCTCCCACACCCAGACTTTCTTTATGATTTGTCCAGAACTGTAAAAGACTGACATTTTTCTGAATTAATTACAGCCCACGCCTTTTATGTCTCCTCAAAGATGTTATTTTGTATAAATACAATTCTCTTACATTGAGTTAAATTAAACTGGGCTAATCTAATGTAGCAGAGATCCTTAACCCTCAGAGGCTGAAGGGCCTAATCTCCACCCTAGACACAACATAGACCCACAACACAAGATGTACTAATGTCTGGAGGGGAAGCGCCCCATGTAGATAGCAGAGACCAGCCATAATATTTTCCCCGGACTATTGCTGAAAAGGTCGATGCACTGCTATTATGCATCTAAAAATGGGAAAAGAATCACTGAGTATCCTGCGAGCCAGGCAAGGGAAAGCGAGGAACGTTGTCACACACACACCAACCCAAATGTCCAATTTTGGGTATAAGAAATTAGAGGGTAGAAAGGGAGCTAGGTTCTGCAGACATATGGTAATAATCCCTAACCCGCCTTGAGCCCAGAGTTTCCTATTTAATGAAGAGAGCGGTCGTGCAGCATGAGAACCTCGCTGCAAACCCCACAGGCCAATTTCCACCTACTGCACAAACAAAGGAAGAGGACAGGAGGAGGTGTCGTCCCGCGTTCACAACCTTCATGAGGAGGACGAGTGGACGCACTCCTCGTGCTCTGTTAAAACACAACGGGCTATGGTGGATTTATAAACACAGAGGCTTGTTAAGCTGTGATAAGACTTGCATCAAATACATTTAATTAGATTGCTAAAGAACATCCTCAGAGGAACGCCATTCTGTTCGTTTTTTTTTTTAGATCTTAGCTGTTGTTCAGCTGCTTGGAGGTCCTGGGTGTTACACAGTTCAACTTCGTTCCTCTTTGAGTGGGAAGGTGTGAAGCTTAGCTATAAGACCAGGGTGCTGCCACATAGGTGCGCCAACTTTAATTATGACAAATTTACCATTAGGGAGCATGGGTAACAATGATGTGCCTTAAGATGTGCCTGCATGACGTGAGCAATAGCTTGAGTGGCACGATTTAAAAAAGACATCCCAACACAGCACTTATTTCTGGATCCCCTAGTCGTAAATTTTTCAAAGTGAAAGGAAAATGTTGAACGCGGTGCTCGAGCGAGTGTGTGTGTGCCTTGAAGAGTGAACGAACACAATACATCCGCGTTACCCATGAGGCGGTAAATTGGCCCTCAACACACTAACTGAAGGATTATGGGGCCGTTGGAGAAATTTGTTGTTTAACCAAGTGCCAGTATAATTAGGAGCTGAAGGAGTCAGTATTACCGGAGTGTCTACGCCTCAGTGTTGACAGAGAGAGTGCAGTGGAGGGCTTGTGCGTGACCATGTGGAGAAGGTTGAGTTATATTTAGCAAGGTTGCGCATCTCACTGACCGAGTTAACCCTTAACTGACACTCCCAGACGTCGAGCATAGGGGGTGTGGGGGGGGGGGGGGTTATTATCACTCAAAAAAGAAAGCCGAAGCGAGCCCTTTCCTTTGCAAGCAATATGGTATACCAAATTTGCAATCTGCATGATGGAAGACGAATGCATATCACAGTCTTGTTTAAATATGAGCCTGGGTGAGTATTATTATGAATGGACAAATTTGTATTTTAATAACAAAAAAAAAGATATACATGTATATTAAATACTTTTTTTTAAATCACCATTGACAGCAATGTGACACACACTTTGCACCGCACAAGCCCAGGGCCCAGTTGGGCCAACACTTTGAACCAAATGCATCAACAATAAATAGCACTATTCAGGTTCTCAGAGCTTTTGTGCAGGAACAATCCATCAGTGCATGGGGTCGACTCCCTTGTGTGCACATGGAACAGGCCGGGTAGGGCAGAGTAAATTGCCATCAAACATATCATTTCAAAGTTCATACAGCTCTTCAGAGGGACAACAGCACATCAACTTGTTGAGATGAATAATCCTATAATTGAAACCATCTGGCTGAAATTGCAGGCTGTCAAAAGTCCACCAATAACAGACTTTGGAGAAAATCAAAACACCTATTCCATGAAAGGATGGTTATTGCCATAAAGAAGGCTGTAATATTAGTAAACAGTCATTTTACCAGGTGGGAGCATTTTGACTTCAGGATATAATCAGGAATAAACATTTCCCATTATGCTTGGAGCGTTCGAGGCCTGTAAGTTTCCTTCTATCCTTGAAACAAAGCCCAACAGACATATTGCTTAGCCTACAGAGATACAGTACAACTTTGACCCTCATCATCTTTCTCTGTTAGAAATAATATTGACGTTGGTAACTAAACTTTAATTTTAATATTTTGCTTTTTCAAACATATTCCAACATAAATATGGCTCACGTTATAATATGAAGCCAACAAAAGATGACTGACTTAAGCCGCTCTTTATAGGAATTCAATACTCAGGTGAAATTAAAGTGAGTACAGGAAACCAATAAGAAAAGCCTTTGGCTCTTCCGTATTCTTTGTATAATAATTTAAAACAGCTGACACTAGTTTATGAATGAATACCGCTTCCGGGCGTGGCCAGCCTTTGCAATTTGAACCAAAGTTATAAACCCATGTATTCCTTGGAACACAATGAGCAAGGTGAAGCACAGGTGAATAGTGCACTATATGACAGTATCTATCTATACTGTGGTCTGATGGTTCTGTTCTACGTCGGGGCCTGATGGGAAATGATATCACAGAGGGGTAGTGGGGCGGGGTGGCCTCCAGCTGAGAGCGTATGTTTTATCGGATTACTTCATGGTTGAGGGGACAACCTCGGAAATTACTTTGCAGAGGGGTGTGGAAGCCACTGATTTACAGTCTGGGACAATGTACTCGATATTGAGCCAAAATAAGCATTGATCCCTATTCAAATGTAGACATTCTGTGATTTCAAAGAAAAGCTATCAACATAGCTGAGCAATTCTAATTAATATTTCTTACGTTTTTACAGATTGAGTGTTGCAATTGTTTGGTTACAAAGATTGTTTTCTTTTTTAAAAAAAAAAAAAAAGATCGGTAACATGAACATACATTCTTTTTAAGATAAACCAACGTCTCTGTGGAAAACCCCAATACACACCGTTCAATTCACTCCATGTCATCTTATGATCAAGAATCCGGCTATAATATCTAGCTCATGAAAGGAGAAGGGAACTGCAAGCAGAGTCACACAACTATTCTGCAGTAAGACAGAAACAGACATGCTTTGACTAGCTAAGCTTGAGCAGTAAAAGTCAATGGGGAGAGGCAAAGAAGCAGAACTCACTCTAGACCAGACTAGCAGCAGGAAAACACAGAAAGTAAAAAGACCAAGAAGTAAATGATGGTGGGAAAGAAAAAAGGCGAACAATAGCAGATAATCTGAGGAGGAAGTTTAGATGGTTACGAGCAATGGGCCAGGCTTTACACCAGATTATAGGAGGCAGACTAGCTAGAGCTTTGCAGCCATGTGTCAGTCAGGTTCTAAGTGCACTGTGAGCGGTCCATCTCCAATCCATGTCGACTTGGATAGTTAATGGGATTTGTTTGAATATAAAAATGCCTTCAAATAGGTGCAAACAATTATAGTGAAATGCCTGACATATTAACATATTCGTAATCCGTCAATAACATCTCCCCCATTCATGCTTTTAGGGAATATAATCTAGACATCTGCTCTCAGATTAGACTACGTGTGTTTAAGACAGGCTTAGGCCTCTGCTGGCCTGGAACACTGAGGTGTTCCAGACTCTGCTAATTAGGCTGCTCAGCGTTAACTCCATGCTGACCTTGCTTACTGTATGAACACATTGGCTGACCACACTGTGGCAATGTGAACGGTGTGACAGCGTATAAATGAACTTCATGTAAAGGCAATGGGTAATGTTGCTGGCATACTAGCCTCAGACAGTCATGTAGTCGCTAGAGGGCAGGTTTTATTTTGAGAGATTGCAACCAATATGTAGGCCAGGTTGTTGTTTTTTTGTGGAAATATGTTGTGTCTGAAAATGAGAGACAATGGGGCCAATTTTAAATGTCCCAACTCCATTTGAGGTTTGGATTAACGATGCCTAGAGTGTAAATGAGTCCATCCAACATATTAGAGCCCCATTCTTACGTTTTAATCCACCCGCTCACTTGATGCGATGGGAAGATAATGTCTTGTTTATGTATGTTAATGAAATTGAAACGTCTCTATCTGTCCCGGTCCCAGACCAGCCTTCATAACCTACAATGCCCATGTGACCAATTGTCCCGTGAAATCCGATATTTGAATAGATCCAACACCATTTACACCAGACAAAACGAATACAACGCCATACATGTCACACAATATTACTTACTGAGTCGTAGTTTTAGACCAAGCCAACTCCTCGGGGGTGATTTGTGGAGAACTGAATTCATGGTCCACTTGCTCGGAACCATCTAAGCATGCGATCCTCCTGGAGACTCCTCGACGCAGGTCTGCTCCGTCGTGGATTATAGATGTAAATGAGAATTCCTTCACGTCTTCATTGTGCTTTTCTAAAATAGTGTCCTTGTCGCTTCGTTTCACACTCGTTAGCCTCTTTGGTCTAATGAGTAGGGTCAATTGTGAAAATTGGTGCTCAGATCACGATTAATGCACTAAATTATTGACAGAAGTAACATTTTGCATTCCCCTCTCCAGCGTCAGTGTTTGTATGATGTTAAACGTGACAAAGCAATACACAACGACCTGTTGATGCAATCTGTGCGAAGATCTCCTCGAGGTCCACTGTATCTTTTTGTTAGCAAAGGTTCGTGTTCCAGATCCATACGTGTTCAATACGGAACAGGATATATTCTACGTCCATACCACAACGACACAAGTTAAATCACCGCCATCAACTCTAAGTTAGGTTCTGTTAAAGTTTGTCACATTTCCCCCTCCTTGCCTCGATCGAAGTTGGCTGGCAATCAACCATCAGCTCTGTTCCATTCATTCAGACCACCTCAACCTGGATCTACAAAGAATCGCCGTTTCTGTGACGATGTCAACATGTCGCCGCTAGGGGCGCCGAAGACACCAAGTCTCACTCGTATTCATTGTATAAACATCTGCAAACCCTGGATGCTGCAAACCAACGCAATAGGAGACGACCTACATAACATTGAGAAAAAAAAAAGTAGAATATATAAACCATTACATTCAAAAATATTTTTTAATAGTTGGTAATTACTTTATTTTGATCACGTTGAACTTCAATCCAGTCATTCAAGTGTGTGTGTGTGTGTGTGTGTGTGTGTGTGTGTGTGTGTGTGTGTGTGTGTGTGTGTGTGTGTGTGTGTGTGTGTGTGTGTGTGTGTGTGTGTGTGTGTGTGTGTGTGTGTGTGCGCAAAGTGATTACATGCAAAACGTGTCCCAACACAACATAGGGAAGCTATTATTTACCTTAGGGCAAGAGTAAATCCAACCTGTCTGACAGCCACGCAGCACCTTCCATTTACTCCTGGCCCCAGGTAAACAGCTTATCAAAAGCTGTGTTGACAAACACACACACACAAACCACACGGAGATAGGGCACAACACACCAGCTACTTCCATGAGTGAATCTGTTACTGTTAGATGGGTGGTCCTCATACTTTCTTCTACAGTTCCATAACAGCCCCCCCCCCCCCCCCCCCGCCTTAGTTAAAGCCTAATATGTTCACCGGAACCAACAAAGCAGTCAAGCCCTGCACAAGGAGTATCTTTTTACCACAGCCATCATCGCAAAGTACTGTGGTAAAAATGGAACAGTTTATAACTGTAGGATAAAAAATAACTTTTTATTTTCCAATTGGGATTTGGATTACATACAAATCAGGAGAAAGTATACCTCCTATATAAAACAAAGATGACTTTGCGCCCTCTAATATTGACTGTGGAGCCTTTTTACAAACCATGGTGATTTCCTCTATTGTGTCATTGTGTTTGCCCCCAATATGTTCAGACTTGAGTGGATGGCTCTCTTTATTCTGCGTGAGCTCTATTGGAAAATGCCCATCCTGGGAAAGTGAAAACAATGACACAACCACAATGTAGCTCTGCTTGTTTGACTGTGTGCGCGCGCGCGCGCCACAGCACACACACACACACACACACACACACACACACACCACACACACACACACACACACACACACACACACACACACACACACACACACACACACACACACACACACAGGTGGACCAACAGCAAACAAAACCAGACAAGGGACATACAGGGCATGTTTAAATAGCATGTTTAAATAGCAAATGACAAATTCTACTCAGCATGAATGGATGTTTACGACGGGAGTTCTTGGTGCTTCCACCTACTGCCTTGTCTTGATTATAGGCAAATAACATTGTTTACCCTTTATAAACATTGGCTGGTTAGTAACTATAGGGTCCAAGTTGTTCAGATCGGATCCTAACCAGAGGTAGGAGCCGAATGTCATCTACTTTCTGACACTCCAATGTAGTGAAAAATGGCTCAATAAGTAAATGAAGTGAAATGTTTCCCACCGATACGATGGGACTTTATTTTACAGCATACTCCTAGAATAGAAAATAAACTGTTAATTTGTATATGCATGAGCAAAACAATACAATCTTTGTGTTTTCTACACATCTACCCCTATTAATGAAATGCAGTAGCATGCAAATGCCCAAAGCTATAAGGTCAAATTGACATTGGTGCAAACAGAATTAATTTAATGCTCAAGAGCATTCAGTAATGAGGTGCTAAATTGAGCCTGCATAATCTTTGTACTGTGCAAGCACAGAGAAAGAGGCTTTTACATTTCAAGCCCCATACTCCATATTCACTACTGTAATATGTGGTCGTTATTTTGGTTTTTAATTTGAGTTCCACTTAGCATCTATTTTAGCACCAAGGTTTAATTGTATGCTTTGAGTCACCAAGCACTTAACACTTCCCTGTCCGGACTGCTCGCTGCTTTCACACTGACAATAAAATCACAGAAGTTTGAAAAACAAGGAATTTCACTTTTAATGTTGTAACAAATATTAAGTATCTGCTTGGAATGCCATTGAACGATGACATGAAATGAGAGCTTCAACTGTAAATGCTTGCTTAGGTTTTGTCTTGAAAGGGAGAGGGGAACCCAGTGTCATTCATTTCCCTATTTGTTCTCTCCACAGTACTTGTTGGGACATCCATTGAAGGGAAGGAGCAATCCACGCTCCAACAATGATGGACCTTCTTTTCACAGTAGCCCCTCCCTCAGTTCAGCAGAACCTCAGCTCTGTCAAATGGAAGCTTGCTGCAACAAGTCTTTAAACAAGGATAGAGAATCAACAAACTGATGCGTCTCTGCAGTCGCTACTTCCCCAAATGACTGGGCCGTACAATGCCTTTGAAGACGCGCATCTTCCCTGCTCCGGTCAGATCAAAACTGTAGTCCGTGGTGACATATGGCTTCTCTTCCTCGCCGCCAGACTGAAAACGGAGGCAGGAGAAATTAAAACGCAATGACATTGTTTTTTGTTTTTTTCCTGTGTATCATTCATCCATGCAAAACTCAAGCTTGACTATTTATTTTTTCCACTCATGCTTTAAAATGTCCATGTGGTTTCGGGAGGTGCATAGAATGATAAAGGCAGCACTTCGCTCACCTGTGTTGTGAGGATGCAGGAGGGCAGGGTGATGGCCCCCAGGAGGAGACAGTTGACGTTGCGGAGGATGGAGGGGTCCACAGGGGTGAGTAGGAAGTACAGGCCTCGCGCCATGTCGATTCCCCGGAGCACACCTGGCAACCGTTACGCGTGGTCAAAACGATAAACCTTTCAAACTTCAACCTCATCATCAAATGGTGTGGGTCGGTACACTGGTTATGGAGAGGACAGCTGCTTATTGTACACAGTAAAGATATGGCAGGTCACCACTCACCGAAGCCCACACAGGGGCAGAGGGGCGCATGGGAGAGGACCACCGGGCCTCCCCGGCTCGTCACCTTCTCCGGCAGGCAGCACAGCCCCACCAGGCTGGCGTTGGCGGCATACAGCACGTGGCTGGGAGCCACCTCGCAGTGGGTCACACCGATAGCCACAGCTGTGTGAGGGACCTTTACCAGGGCAAAATAAACAAAACCAGTCAAAATAAAATCAAACAATGCTAACATATATACATCCCGACCGCATATAGAAAGATGCAATACAGCGGATAACTGGATTAAATATGTCCATCTCAGTTAGTCGGAAATTACTTGACATCGTTATTAAACTAGGCCTAAATGAAAATCCTATAGCCCAACAGTCAAATATTATTATTTGACTGTAAATACTATTTTAGAGGAGTATGTTGTAGTATCGTATGGGCGGTATGAGTGATCAAAAGCTTGCTGTTTGTATAGAAGGCTATAGAGGGATCATTTGGTTAAGGCAGATACCGGTACCTGGTAGGGGGTGAGGCAGTGCAGCTGCCTGACGGGCCCCTGGTCTGCTTCTTGGAGATGACTCAGGTAAGCTAGCAGAGAGAGCTCTCGGAGTTCATTGCTACGCTGGTGTTTCCTGGGGGATTAGAGTTGAGGTTAGAACGACCCCTAGTGGTGGAAGTATTTAAATGCTTTTCATCACCATTTTTCCTTTACTCTACTGGAATGGCTGCACAATTGATAACATTATTAATATCCAACTCGTATAAGCTAAACTCAATAAGCTAATCACAATCACAATTAATGCATTAAAAACACAAAGAAGCATTGGGTGCTGCTTTTTTTCAGCACCCATTACAGTCAAATCAAAATACAAATCGTTACGCCTCAGCAAGAAGTGAGGCGCTCCAACCAATCACAGGCACTGCCGTTAGGGGCCCTAGAATACAGTGTTCATGCACATTTTTAGTAATCACTGCCACTAAATCAATACATTTATATTCTGTATGTTCTTCATCTCCATTATCATTGCTGTCCTAACGGCGATGTCCCGCCTGTCACGACGCGGCCCACTCACGATGCTCCCTGGCGCCCCACGCCCTGGAAGGCGGACTGCACGGCCAGGTGGGCGTAGGTGCGGGCGGGGCTGTGGACCTCCGTGAACTCGTCCATGGCCGTGTGCGCCGGGGGCTTGGTGAGGTAGCCCTGCGCCATCTGCAGCAGGTCCGGCGTGAGCGTGGGACAGTGCATGGACTCACCGTGGCCCAGCTGGACCACGTGGGTCACGGGCAGCAGGCGGAGCACGTCCACCAGCAGCTGGAACCCGAAGCCTGCAGGACAGCCAGCAGGGGGCGACGTTACAGCTCATCGTCATTATACACGCACGCCCCGGGGGAAGGGGCTGAACTCTTTCACAGCGCTCAGGACACTGACCTTTGACCCAGCCCATGGTGTTGATGACCACGGGAGTGTCCCTGCTCTGGGAGCGCCTGCTCCACAGGGACTTGATGGACTCGAGGTAGCGGTCCAGGTCCGAGTCGCAGGACGACTGGCCGTAGTAGATCATGTGTTCTGGCGTGCGCTGGTGTGTGAAGGGAGGACCTTAAAAGAGCGCTTATGTCAGTCCGCGGCTCTTTGCCTCATAGGATATGCTATAAAAACGAGGGCAAAACTCAAAAGCATCCTGGAGAAGATGGACATCCGCATACCCAAGAGAGGCTCTGTCACGGTGGAAAGGGAAAGGCAGCCTGACGGGGTGAATTCAGTCTGTCCCAGGTCGCCCTCCAAGTAGTCTATACCCGTAGTGCTGGAAGGGCAAAGGCATCCCATTAAACTACTGAACGTCGAACCTCGGAAACCAAAGGTCAAATTATTATGACAGTTCCATGAACCAAACTGTTCAGCAGTACAATCATCCCCCGTCAATACCCATTCAGAATTTTTCACTTTTACTACGGGCCAGTGCGCAGTTCTCAGATTCCATTTCCACAATTTAATGAGGAAATGGAATTGCCATTAATGGTCTTATTTTGGGATATTCAACATGGCTGTGTCAAACTAAATTTTAAGCATAACATTTTATATTTTTTAGGGAAATGTGGTTTATCAGGTATGCATTATTGAAATTAATACTTACTGATTGAGCAAAGTATTGAGGAGGACTCGGATAAAGGTGGACTTCCCTACGTTCTTAGTTCCACATACAAGGACCACCACGCAACCCTCCCCGTCGCCTGGAAAGATAGAAAAAAGGGTTGTGGGGTGAAAAGAGCCTAGAGATGAGCCCTCAGTCTGTAGCAGACCGCCAATGGATTATAGGATGTACCTCTGCAAGCGCTAACCACCGTGTTGAGGGCCTCTCTGAAGCTCTTGGACATCCTCAGGCCTTCCACGTCACTGACCAGGGGGATCATACCCAGCCCGTTGAGGGGCGTGTCCAGCACCGCCGACATGAGCTCGCTCTACCAATCGGGAGGGAGAGAAAACTTTGATCAAGCCTAGCCCGTACGGTCCATTTCTCTTCTGGGCATAACAGTTCATAGTGGGAGATATTGGACGATTTTATGATGGTTTGTAGCGCTGCCAACTCATTACAGGACACCATCTGTGCAACAAGAAACATGTAAAGGGTATGTCCATAAGTAAATGTTGATGTATCAAACATGAAATACTCTAGTGAACATCTCCAACCAGCTGGTTAACTTCATCGATAATGATGGGAATGAAACAACTTATGAAAATATACATACTAGTGTATCTCTGGCTGAACTCACCACCGGGGGACTGAACAGTTCACTGAGGTCTGGGAAGCTACAAAGGAAGCGCGGTCAGAGAGGTCTCCATGGGCTCCAGGAGGATCACAGATGAGTTCAGGTTGATTCTTCTCAAAAGCCTTTTCCGTGATGCTGGATAAAAAAGGGAGACATATTAGTTATACGGTGTTGAAATAAAATGAACTACATCTGCAGTATTTCCTTGCTTGGTTGGTTCCAAAGTATTCATAATCCTCACTGCTTGTGTTACATGGTAAGGCAGCAAAATGTTCCCACATAATGTTACCTTTATAACACTCTCTCTCTTAAATAGAGATCATAAAAGTGCCACAGCTAGTTTACTACGGGCTTTGAAGGATGTCTAATAGTTGACAATGAAGGTGAACGGAAGCTTGAAGGAATCATCCAAACCGCCTCACGCCATCTTAACACACATACAACCATGTATCCTAATATTCAACTTAGATTAAATAGTAAAGTATATGAATAGTAAAAAGGAATGGGAGCATTCTGTGACTGAAGGATGAAGGAGGTCTATGTTTTAACATGTAGTATCACATGATATGGGTGTCAGAGGTTTCATGTAGTTACCGGGCGTGAGATACTTGCGGAGGATCGCCGTGGCTTCCATGCCCTCGTCTCGGGCATCATCGGTGCTTCCCAGCGCGGTTACCGTCAGCGGGCAGTGAGAGGCCGGAGAGAAGAGGGGATACGGCTGCTGGCCTTCTTCGATGGTGAACCCCATCACCTCAACTCGCCCGTAAAGGCAGGTCAGAAGGCACTTTCCTCGGAAACACAGCGTCTGTCGCAGAGACAAAACCACATAGTTGTTTTACCATGTAATAGGCACTGGCTAAATTTACTTGTTTGATTCAGCCAAAAAGAAAAGGTTATGCAAGAATTTGAATGGTGACCTAAATCAAGCAGCTTAAAACAGATTTGGAATGTCTCATAATGCTTTGCATACCTGAGACTTTTGCATGACAAGCACTGCATGATTCCGCTCTTCATCTCTCTCTGCGCAGTAATGAAAAGATTCTCCCTCCAAGCGCCCGGAGCTCACAGTCTCTACGCCATCTGAAGACTTCTCACCATTCCCAAGTGAGCTCTTGCCATTGGTACTCCATTCTTGCCAGTCATCAGCATCAATGTTCATTGTAACTTCAGAATTCCCGTTAGTATTTGGATATGTCTTCTCAGACTCCAAGGAAGTGTGTTTCTTTTCTTTTGATCCAGAAAGGGTCTTGGCTTTGCTTTGCAGCCTTTTCACTTTGGGTTTCTTCTTTACTGCTGCTTGGTGTTCCTTGATCATTTTGACCATAACAGGGGTCGATGGGAGTTCAGATGAGTTCACGCGAGTTGTGCAGCGTTGGGCCTTGGTGTTCCTCCACTTCAGGGAGGAAGCCTTAGCCCCCTTTTCTGGAGCCAATTTATTTACCTTCATGTTCCGGCGGTCAATGCGCTGTCACTGGAAGGGAGATGGGACATGCTAGAAAGAGACAGTAGAGAAAGATAGTTTTCAAACAGTACTTTTCATATGATCGCCTGCATGTTGTATCTATGTAACTATTGACCACCACTCTGATATTAACACTACAACATAACCTCAATAGTTAATGTGATCAACCCTATGAGCCTTTAATCAACTACGCCAATACAATTGGGATCTGCTAGGGATCTGTCTATTGCTACACAATGTGAAAAATGAGTCTACTAGTAAACATGTAACCTAAACCATTCCGCCTACTGGTAAACAATGAAACCTAAACCAATCTGTCTACTGGTAAACATGTAATAAAAAAAAAAAAATCTTTCGTTATGAAAACATTTAACCTAACCCAGCCTGCAGACTGGTAAACATTTAACCTAAACCAATCTGTCTTCTGGTAAACATGTAAACTAATTCACTCAGTCTACTGATAAACATGCAACATTAACAACTCGTTATGTTGTCAAAATGTATGCTAGCGTAATCAGTCAGCCGAGTCGCTACCGATCTTGTATTTAATCTAATTTATATTAATATATATGTAATTTACCACAATGTCGTCACATGCATGAAATGTTCCCTGAACCCTTTAGATGTGTTTTTGGTCAGTCATCTATAAAATTAAGGCAAACCATGAGCTAGCTCTAGACACGTTTTACACGCGAGCGTGCTAACAATCTTACCAGTTAGCCATGTGAAAGCAACAGATCCTCAGATGGCCGACCAAAAGCAACAAGGAGTTTAGTTTCTTACAGCAGTTATTAGATACATTTTCCTGTTTCATTGAAGGAAAACAAAAGCGGAAAAAAAAATGCTCAGACGATTATACTTGAGCATATGTATTCAATATGAGTGAAATAATTAATTTTACCAAAGGGATAGCTATTATTGTGGAAAACAATATTTCGCAGAGTTTGTTGGTGAACGGCGTCACATCCACTTCCTTTCAAACATTGAAGGGCCTACCCGAAACAAGGTACACACATGTAGCATAACGTTAGCTACTTTGTTTATTTATTCACTGATCATTTGAAGATCAATAACATTATTTACAGGTTAATAGCAATTGTGATTTAAATTAGATTACGGTTAAAGTCTGTACTGAGACAGCCCAATGAAGAGATCGTTAAGGGAGTGTCTTTAAACATATGCGGTGGGACATAACGTCGAGCTCAGCGCAGGGGTTTGTAACAATTTAAGACCCACCAGAGATTGGCTGGCTGGAACTTGTTACTTGACAAGCGTTGTTACGTTCTTGACATTATGAATTTTACACATAGTAATTATGTCAGGACATATGCATTGCAATGACAACTGCTCTAAAGCGAGTAGATGGCTACATTTGTATATAATGAAAATGTATAATTGCACGTCCCTTAGCAGGCTAAATTGTTTATTCTTAAAGGATAATAATAGCAGGGCATAGTGTTTAGTACAATATCCAATTACACTACTCATACAAGATTACACTACACGGAGAGTCGTTTTAAATGTACCAACAATCCTTTCTTAATATTGAAAAAAAAATTAATGTTCTAATCATAACGCCTACTGAAATATCCATTGATCTTTTCCAGTTCTCATTCAAAGGCCCACGATGTGCATTCCAACAGCCATCTGAACTACGAAAAATGTTTCCGCAAGACAGCAAACATGCACACAATGTACTTTCCTCATTAAACCAGCAGAGGACGCTAGGGCGGTTTTGCGACGCCGCCCTGGACGTTGGCGATGGGGTCGTGTACATGGCCCACCGCAACGTCCTCGCCTGTTGCAGTGATCTCTTTCAAGACGACAACTACCCCAGCAGGGAGGTTCATCTTAACGACTGCCCTAACGACGGGCTGGAGCTCCTGCTCAACTTTGTATACACAGGAGAGCTAAAGCTAGACGCCTTGAACCTGGATAGTGTGCGGTGTGCTGCGTTGTGCCTGTGTGTGCCACAAGCACTTGCACTGTGTCAATCCTTCAGCAAAAGCTTAAGAGAACCCGTGCCAGTGAAGCGCAAACGAGGACGGCCTAAGAAGCCCAGGGAAACAATTGAGCCCTATTCAATCCATGAAGAAACGGGTTCTTATGTGCCCAGTGCAGATTCATCCACTTCCAGCCCCCATGACACTGTGTCCACAAAGGTCACCACCATCACACGCTCGGGACGCAAAGTCAAGTGCCCTCGTCGCCTGCCAGGGGAGACCTGTGAACCTCCAGCACGGGACAACGGCAGCACAGGAGCCCCGCATGTAAGCTCGGTGGATATGAGCAATCACTGTGCACCGATCGACCGGACCCCCGTGCATTCGAGCAGAGAAACACAGGCAGGTCACATCAGGACCACGTTGCTATTGTTGCATGTTTGCTGTTCGATGCAGCTGATGTGAACGTGTGTTTGCTTGATTCAGATGTCCGAGGTCCAGATGGACTTCATAGACGCGCTGGGTCACGACCTCCATCAGAAGACGGAGGACAGGGGCAGCGGTTTCGATGCCGTCGACGAAGGCTCGGACGAGGAGTACGTCCCCGTCGCCGAGCCGAGTGCAGTCCCAGTGTCGGGTCGAAGGAGTAAAGTCCCCCGGAAGGCTGAGAAGAAGGAAAACGGCGAGGCCACAGAAGCCGACCCCAAGAAGCCACCTGTGCAGTGTCCTGTTTGCAACAAGACCTTCCGCAGTAAATACTACCTCAAGGTTCACAACAGGTACGGGGTTGGGGTCGAGGATTGGCCTTCTGCGTTTGGATTTGGTTTGTTCTGTATTGATTTGACTCTGTCTGGTTTGCAGGAGGCACACAGGCGAAAAGCCCTTTGTGTGCAGTAAGTGTGGGAAGCGGTACTTCAGGAAAGAGAACCTTCTGGAACACGAGGCCAGAAACTGTTCCAAAGTGGTGGTGAGTGGCCACATGCTGAAGGTTTGCAAGTCAAAAATTGGAAGAAGAAAACGATTTTCAAGCTGAAATCGAAAACAGGATAGATGATTTCATCTCATTGGCCTGCTGTCTTCCTCTCTTTTGCACAAATGGAAAACAACTAAATGTTAAGTGAACGCATCTGTTCTTCTGAGCCATACAGTGAATGGGGTAGTTTAGTGTTAGCATTTGTGTGCATGTTTTTCGGTTTAGTTCTAGTGTGCAAGGTGCACATATTAATCCATCTCAACGGATTGGTGTAAACTTTAAAATGTAGTGCTCCTTTTACCTTTAAACAAAATTGAATATTGCATATATTAGTGTTGTCTAGGATAAAAGTTTCCTCTTGATTTTCCTCATTTTGTTTCCTGGTTCTTTTGCAGACATTTTCTTGCACAATATGCCCCTCGGTGTTCAAGAGAAAACCGGAGTTTCGTTTACACATGATCTCCCACACAGGAGACATGCCCAATAAGGTACCAACACCTTTTGATTATTATATCTGTGATCAATAATCATTAATGATCTTTTATAATATAATACTTTGTGAGTCAATAAAAAGACCAAACCTTTGGTACCTGATTCCAACTAAATCTCCATATTCTGCACATCCATTCCAGTGTACGTCATGCCCTGAACAGTTTATGCAAAAGAGGGATCTGACGATGCACTTGATCAAGATCCACGGCTTTGCCAAACCGCATGCAGTAAGTTATACTCCACATGTAGCTTGTTGTAGCTTGTAGCGTTACAAACATTTCACTTTATTATTCACAATAGGGCATAAAGTTGCATTTTGTATTCCGGGGATTTCCCTGAGTTGGAGATAACCCTGAGATGAAACTCTGTTTTGACCATGTCCTATGAATATATTCTCCCAGTGTTCCCAGTGCACCAAGGGCTTCCTGACGCGCACGGAGCTGCGCGTGCACGAGGCCGCAAAGCACCGGGGGGAGAAGCCCTTTGTGTGCGAGGAGTGCGCTCACCGCGCCTCCAGCAGGAACGGGTTGCAGATGCACATCAAAGCTATTCACAGGTTGGGAATCACAGACCGCACTCAATGAATCTTTCATGTAACTTGCTGTCACGTCAGGTGATATTTTGGATTGTTATTGTTTGATTTAATTATTCTTTTGGATTTAAAATCTTAGATTTCTTTTTAATTATGTAAACAGATTACAAAACAATGATATGTAAGTGTTGCATTTCATTCTTTCTATGTCGATGTCGGGCCCGCACCATGTGGATAATCGTATCATTGCTGTGTTGCAGAAATGAGCGGCCATTCGTGTGCAGCTACTGCAGCCATGCGTTCACCCAGAAGACCAACCTGATCATGCATTTGCGCGTGCACACTGGTGAACGGCCGTATCAGTGCCATCTCTGTGGCAAGACCTTCAGGACGCAAGGTTAGGACTGGCCTCTCAATACCCAAGACTTTTACCTACCCAAACGTCTTCTGCTTGAAAATGTCTCCCAGCTGTAGATTATTCTTGAAAGCTTGATCTCCAAGCTTTGTTGGTAGATAAATAGATAGAGTTGTGTCTTTATTCTTCAAACATAGAGATCTTGCCTCACAACGATCCCTGTACAGCAACATCACATTTTTCCCAATGTAATCATCACTTTCTGTGTGTCTTTGTGATATTAGCCAGTCTAGACAAGCACAACCGGACCCACACGGGTGAGCGCCCCTTCAGCTGTGAGTTCTGCGAGCACCGCTTCACGGAGAAAGGCCCACTTGTTCGCCACATCGCCAGCAGGCACCAGGAGGGGCGGCCTCACTGTTGTCACATATGTGGCAAAACCTTTAAAGGTCAGGAATTCCACACAAAATATGATCTGTTATGATGATGTTCTGTTATGCATTTCAGTCTGTTATACATCTTGTTTTTTCTTGCCAATTGTCATCCCATTCTATTCAAATGGCTTCTATGTCTTGTCACTTTCTAGCCTTGGAACAACTTCGAGTTCACCTGCGGCGCCACAAGGGAGTGAGGAAGTTTGAATGTGTCGACTGTGGCTACAAGTTCACCCGACAGGTAGGTTTGTGTGCACACGGCCAAACGAGAATCTATAGCTCACCACCGTCCCCCGATGGCCACACAACTTGACACCCTCTCATGTACTTTCTAAGGCTCACTTGCGACGTCACAGTCTCATCCACAAACGCATGGAGAACTACAACCCCAAACAAAGGAAGCTGAGGAACCTCATCATAGAGGGCCAGGCCGAGGGCGAAGCCACGCAGTCCCCCAAGGCGTTGACGCTGAGCGCCTCGCAGGACCCTCTCCCCCTGGCCCTGCCGATCCAGGAGGATCTGAGCCAGCAGTTTTCCCTTCCGGACCCGGCCCTGGATCCGGACAGCTTTGTTCCCGTGGTGGTGATGGAGGACGGGGTATCCATTAAGGCCCTGGGGGTAGGGGACGGGTGCCCGGGGAACAGCGTCCCCGTCTTGGGGGTTTTGCATCAGACTCAGCTGGAGCCAGGCTCGTACAGCACGGTTGTGTTGGAGCGGATCGCAGAGAACCTAGCAGTGCCAGAGCGAGAGCTGAAGGGGACATAACAATGGACACGCTCATGATCCACTCACAGCCTCAAGGGAACGATCCGTCCCCCATTCCAACCTTCCTTAAGAGTGTTGGTTGAAAAGCATTTTGTGTGAGCATGTGTTAGCATAATCAAGAGTTGAAACTATGAATCTAATCTTTGATGTTGGGTGTTGACATGCCTAGTGTGGAAGTAAATGTCTCTTAAGTAGAATGAAAAAATAAATCATTGGTTGTTTAGTATTAAAGACAACAAAGGAGTAACATGGGGCGCAAATTCGAAGAAGTTGAAATAAAAATCTTATCGGCTACAACAAAATCATTGGTCGAGATCAGTGACCTCACCAATCAAAAACTGATCGTCCTGGAGCACAAGAGGCTGTAACTTATTTGCAAATTTAACCTTCTCTTTTTCACCACAGACCATGAATTAGATTAGTGTAGCTTGGCTGTCAAAGCAGCAAAACAGACATGAAGCAGCATACTACACAGACTGGGTTTTATTTCTGCTACCATTCAAGACATCAATGTTACACAAACACATTACATTCAGGCAATGAAGGATATATATAGGAAAATAGCTTAAACAATACTAATATATGTATGAAAACAACATAACCTATTAAGAAAAGTGTTACTTTCGAAGTCTATTTTACAAAAAAACAAATTGAGAGATTTGTAGCACTTCCAGTTGTGTTTGAAAATCCACCACCGCAAACCACTGCTGGGTTACAACTAATAAAACAATACAAAAGCATAAATATATATATATAAAAAAAACATTCAAAAATATACTTTTCCATGCACATTATGTACTGGAACCCAGAAATATCTCTGCCAAGGATCAGGAGTGAACAATTATTTTTAATAGGGCAACCTGTCCGATTTAGACCACATCAAGAAAATGTCTCTAGTTTGGTTAAATTTTTCAAAACGCTGAAGAGGTTAGTTTTCTTCTGTGACAAAATGATAAAATAAAAGTGATGAATTGCAATTGAAACTCAGCAAGATTGTAAACAGCTTTAAAGGTGCAATACTTGATAACAGAGATGGGAGCTGTTGTTTAGTCAAATTCATAATCAGGAGTTAGAATACGTGGACCTGGGATTATTATACACGTGACATTCTACATAACATTGGCGAATCAGCCCCCACAGAGCGGCAAGAAAAGCCTTGCATGTCCGTGTGGATCTAGCTAACAAAAGGTCTGGACTTAAGCTTTAGGAATGTTAGCGGGTGTCGGGGATATTATTGATTCTCAACGGATTCTCGACCACAACCGTGCTACATTTTGATTTTAACTGACGAAAAAATCAACCGCTATCCAAAAAAACTGTCAGGGATGTCCTGGAAACATCTAACTGGGTCTGTCAAATCCTTTAGTCCATCAGACCTACCCATAACCGTGAGCGCTGATCAGCGACGGCAGAATAGCAGGCTTGCCGACCGCAAGGATGTCAGATGGGAAAACCTTCATAGTACCAAAGTGCTTCTTCTTCTTCTGCTTCTGCTTCTCGTACAGCTTCCACATGTCCAGGAGGTGAATTTACAGTTAAACCTGTTTGTAAGGCCAACTTTATCTCCCTCCAGAAGGCTGGAGGGAGATAAAGAGAGAGTACTGTGGGGGTGGCCTCCGCTCCTCAGCGGGCCGGGTTCACGTCATGGTTCTGGTTCTGGTTGAGATTGTTGTGGAGGTTGAGCAGTGCCTGCTGACGGTTGTGTTGTCGGTGCAGGCGGACAGCGTTGGAGTCGGGGATCTCCGCGGCTTCGAAGGTGCTGGCCACTAGGGGCATGAACTGGCGGAAGATGCTGACGCTGCCGTGCCAGAAGGTGGGCTGGGGCATGCGGCCGGCGATGACCCAGACACGGGTGGCCGGGTCGTAAGCCTCCACCACGTCCGACAGCTCGAAGGTGTTGTCGTAGCCGCCTGACACGTACAGCTTCCCGCCCAGTACCGCCACGCTGCCACCGACGTGCACCTGGAAGGAATAGAGTACAGAGATATTTTGAGTGAGTGATTTTTTCATTCAATATCCGAAATAATGAATCAAAAGGTGTGGAAAAAGGTCACATTTAGCGATGATAAAAAATGGGCTGGAGACAGTAAGCTATAGATCATTCAATAGTTCTAACAGATTGCTCCTAAGTAATATGTGGCTTGGGTCAGAAGTTGTGTCATATCATGAGAGGACATTACAGGTTAACCTGATAAAGGAGACAATAATATCAACATTGATACCTGGTTCATTGGGCTGATCTTGTCCCATTCGTTCTTTTTTGGATTGAAAACATCTACCTCAGCAGAGTCATCCCTGGATAAAACACACATTTAAAAAGACAACATTTAACAAAATGTAACTTTTGACATTGGTAGGTCAGTATAACAGTATAACATCTAATCCTGTGTATTAATGAAATACCTATATAAAAAATCTATTTAAATTGAACTAGAACTTATCTCCTATATTGACATATTTTCCAGCATGCTCACATCCTATTTTACATTAAAAATACGATCACGGAAGTAGGCTCCACATTCCAATATGAAGGCATTTTTCGTTGTTATTTATCACTCTCCCAGTGTTTCACCAATAGGGGGCGTGTCCCCAGTGTGGGGGGACGACGACGACGACGTGTCCCCAGTGGGGGGGGGAGGGGGGTGTCCCCAGTAGGGGCGTGTGTCCCCTGTCAGAGGTGTGTCCCCAGTCAGGGGCGTGTGTCCCCAGTCGGGGGGCGTGTCCTCAGTCAGGGGCGTGTCCCCCACAGCTCTCCTCACCTGATGAAGTAGATGAGGCCATCCAGCGTGGCGGTCTTGGGGGCGAAGGACCAGGGAGGCAGCTGGCCGGCGCTCACCAGTGACCAGCGGTTGGTCTCGCCGTCGTACCCTTGAATAGCCATGGTGTCCTCGGGCGTCAGCGAGCCGATGGCGTACAGGCGCCCGTTGCACGTGGTGGTGGAGCAGTTGTCCATGGCGTGCAGCATGGGCGGTAGGGCCTCCCAGCAGTCCAGCGCCTGGTCGTAGCGCTCGGTGCTGTCGGACGCCACCACATACAGCTGGCCCTTCACCACGCAGGAGCTGTGGTACTCGCGGGGCTTCAGCATGGGCGACACCTCCGTCCACTCGTTCACGCTCGACTTGTAGCGCCACACGCCGTCGTAGAGCCGGGAGCCGTCAGAGCCACCTAGGTAGATAAAGAGATGGAACACAGCGGTTGTAAACGGTTTCATCGACTTTCCTGCGGTGCAATCTGTCCGTTTGTTCACCGGATCGGTCGGCGGACATAATGATAAACGATGGGTTTGAATAATAGGGCTCTACGCTGCAGGCTGGGTGTCTTGTTAATCCAGTTTGCCTTCAGAGACTTATAGTTGCAGCAATCGATCTTATTTATGTCTTCTTTAAATGTGGCGCCTCAGAGCAGCGTCCTCGTATGGTTCCTTAAACAAAGATATTGGAAAAACGTCCACTGAGCAGAATATATTATAATCGTCCCACAGTGAGCCTGCGAGTTAACACAGAGGGAGATTAGGTCATGAGAATACTTCTGTTGCGGCCATGGCCCATAGTGGACATGGGTCCTCATGTGGCCTTGATGGAAACTCATTGAGGATGATGATGAGGAAGGCCTCTGGTGGTTTAATTCGCCACTGCAGCGCAGAGAGGACAAAGTGTCTTGTGTCAGTTTCCTCTTCCACATTGCTGGACCAAGCTGGCTGGATGAGTGTAGTTTATTTATACGCACTAGGCAAGCCATATTGTAAGATGAGAGGAGCCGGAGGAGGAGGTCAGGACATAAAGTCAGGACACCATTGATTCTCTCTGGTAGAGTAAACAAACAATTATAAAATAAGCGTCTCCTGGCACGACAGAGTTCAAAAGCAGAGCATTCAAAAAGAGTCCCAAGTTTAAAGCCCTGAAAGGCTGAATTTGTGACTCCCCCTGTCCTCCATTTATGGCGCATTTCCACTAGCACGGCTCGGCTCGGTACGGCTCGGCTCGGCGCGCTATTTGCGTGTTTCCACTAGCACGCAGTACCTGCAACCGGGTACATTTTTGGTATCACCTCAGTTCACTTAACCAAAAATGTACCCGGTTGCAGGTACTGCGTGCTAGTGGAAACATGCAAATAGCGCGCCGAGCCGAGCCGTAACGAGCCGAGCCGTGCTAGTGGAAATGCGCCATTAGAGGGAACTTCAGAACGACCTGGGTGTCCTAAGCAGAACGTAGACTTAGGCCCAATCCCATTTCTACCCCTTACCCCTTCCCCATTCACCTTCCCGATACCCCTTCAAAACAAGGGGGAGGGGTAAGGGGAAGGGGTAAGGGGTTGAAATGGGATTGGGCCTTACAATAAGTGAAACCATGCTAGCTCAGCGTGAAGATGACCTGAACCCGTCCCTCTCCCAGCAGGCCGTCCACTCACCTGTGACATACATGTCGTTCCCCAAGGCCGCTATGCTGTAGCCGCCGCCCAGGTGGTCGGGGAACTCGGCCAGGTAGCGCCACTGCCCCGTCTGGGGGTTGAAGCAGTCCACGGTCACCAACTCGTCGCAGTCCTGGTCGCAGCCTCCCACCACCACCAGGATCTCGGCCAGGCCCGTGGAGGAACGCGGCCGCATGCGGTTGCAGGGCCGGTCGTGGCGGTCGTACTCGCTGGACTGGAAGCTGCGCGCCTCGCTGACCATCCGCAGGCAAGTGGGCGATAGGTAGACCAGCGGGTCGCTCTCCACGTGGGCCAGCAGGAAGAAGCGCCGCACGAAGGGAAGCCGCACCTGCTGCAGCAGCTCGGGCCAGTAGTGCAGCCTCCGCTTGAGGTCCGCCTTCACCCAGCGCGTGGCGATCTGGTAGGCCGTCTCTTCCTTGTCCACGCACAGCTCGTCGTCCGACACGATCTCCAGCAGGCGCTTCCACGTCAGCTTCTCAAAGTCCGTGCCCTTGGCCAGGTCCATGATGTTCTTGAGGACGTAGCGCCGGGCGCTGGCCGCCAGGTCGCGGCAGGCGTACGCCTCGGCAAAGTCCTGGATCTCCAGGCAGTTGGAGACGTCCAGCCGCTGCTCGAGGAAGGCACAGCAGGCCTCCTTGACCGAGGGGAACTGGAAGAGGTCGGCCGTCTTAAGCAGCAGGTCCACGTTGTCCTGGGTGACGGTGACGCGGCCCGTGTAGCAGAAGTCCACTAGCAGGCCCAGCAGCTCGGCCGACACCTCGTGCAGGACCACGCGGTCCATGGCGCTCTCCCGCAGCGTGCCGGTGAACATGGCCCGGAAGTAGGTGCTGGCGGCGGCCAGCACCGTGCGGTGGCAGTGGAAGTCCTGGCCCTCGGCGCTCAGGGTGACGTCGAAAAACTTGCGCTCGGCGCGCAGCTCGTGGATCCCCCGCAGGAGGTTGAAGGCGTGCGCCGTGTCGAAGAAGGGCAGCGTGGATGGCTGCGTTAGCAGCACGGGCTTCTCCATCTCTGATCCCCGTGTTGGGTGTGTCGCTCTCGGCTGGGGCTGTTCAGAGCACTCGACTTGACATCTAGTGGTAGATAGAGAGGTTGCACAAGGAGGTAAATTGTTAGAACATGTTTTTATATAGAGTGTGATGAGAGACAGGGCACTCGGCCTCAGAAGCGAACACGCTCAAAGGTTAGCTTGCTGTTGCGCAGACACAATGACAACCAGGAATTACCACAAAACCCAAATTTGACTTATCAGGAACTATTGTGAGATTTACATTTCTATGGACTCTTCATATTTTCCTATTTTGAAAGGTTAACATGTTAATAGCTTCGGGTAGTTCAGAAATCGAAACAAGAAACACACTGTTGATAGGATTTAAACTAGAAGACACCAAAACACTAATACTAAACTAACACAACTACCTAACTAACCAACTCAACTAGGTGTAACTCCTACCTGAGGGGCCCTCACAGGCCAGCTCCACAGTAAAAACCGTCCCGTTTCTAGAACATAACAACAGTCAGTTGCTCGGTCGACGCGTATGACTAGATACTTAGCTGGGTTTGAAAAATAGTGCGTGTGCCTCCTGCTCAGGAGCTATAAATACAGCGCAAGTGTCCATATCCAGGCAGGGGGGGAGGGGGAACACACCCACACCCCGACTATCCCCCAACCAGAACAAGTCTCTAACAGGACTAGTGCCAGCTGAGCCAGGACAAAAACACACAGCCCCCTGTCATAATAGTCCACCCATCATCTAATGAGAACAAACCAAACTAGTTGATTATATGGAGACATAGAGAACGTGTCTTGTTCTCTATGCTTGTTGGGAGAATAGTACAGGAATCCTGGGAGAAAGTATTCTGGGTTGTCTTTTGAGTTTCCTAGAAAATTAATAAGAGTGTTGAATAGGCTCATAGCGGCAAATTAGGAAGTTATTTTGCCATGGCACTATTAGAACATCAATTAGAACATAATGAGCTAGGAAAGCAGACGTGGATTTGTGGTTTACACCGGGTTTTTTGTTAATGTGATAATAAAACTTGTAATGGAAGATCGCACAATGTGCTGAAAGGTAAAAGAGAAAGATAATTGGAATTGCCGTACGTGAGCGCAGAAATGAATTCTATAGGCGTCTATAACTACTGCTGCACCTGCTGCTAAGTTCAGCAGTAATAAGAGTTTAGTTTAAGGGTTATTGGAGCCTATAAAAAAAATTGTATAACGTCGTCATCAAGAATTGTTATGAATTCAACACCATGATAATAACCTTCCACACTTAAAATGTTACTCTTACAAAAAACCCAAGCGTGTGCCCTGCCTCTTGCGGAACAGTAAAGGTTATCAACACACACACTCTTACCAACACACACACACTCCTAGCTGCCTAGGGATTTAGGGATGATCATTCCTTCCTAAAATACACAGGCGTCTCTTAACCGGGAGATTGACCCAAAGGTTGTCCCGCTCTCTCTTTGCCGTCTCCTCTCTCTAGGCCTCCTCCTCTCCGGTGTTCCACAGAGCAGAACACCAGCGACATGACTGAGAGCCTGAACACACGCATTCCACACAGGGTTCACACACTGCAGGCTCTGTGACGCATCAACGTACGGCCCCGGCCCAAGACCGGGCCTCCTTGTCCCAGTGACTCAGCTGCGGTTTTCCCCCTGCGCGTGCACCAAACATAGTGGATGAAACCTACCGAGGGGCCTCCTCTAGCTTCTGTTGGCCCTGTTGCTTCCTTTTAGTTTTTTCTGGGATGATTACTGACTTTCCCTCTGTGGCGATGATGTACTTATTCCCCACATATTGTTCCTTTCTCTCCTTCTTTGTACTTGTGTTGCTGGACTGCCACAGACAGCCACGGCTCTATGGCTGGCTGCCAAGCCAATTTAGCTAGCATTGCTTCCATCTTTTTTTTTTTTTTACTACTTACACAACGGCAAAATACTATTTGGGGAAATTCAAGTTAAACAACCGTATTTAGTGGTTCACTTATTATTATGACAGAATTTCTTATCGTTAACACTCTGACTTGAATGAACAAAAAGCCAACCCGTCCTTAAAAAACGTTCACTCATCTTTGTGTACACTTAACCTTAAAGGCTTACAGTCAGCCCAAACCTGTTCACAGACCATGTTCAACCTCCCTATCTTCAGGCTCTGTTGACGCTATAGTTAACCTCATCATCAAAAGCGTCAGTCCCGTAATGTTCGAATCACTTTTGTGTCAGTTCACAAACAACCAGCGGGTGCATTGAGCAACCTTTCAGTGTGTTCACCAGGTCCGGGCCAACAATAGCCCACAGAAACATTATATGCTCGGAGCGGGAGGAGAGAGGATGAGGAAGACGGGCCAACAGCACCCCCCTCCACCACCATCTCCACCCACCCCATCACTGCCCCATCCCCCCTAGTTCGCCACAGCAGCAGCCCCCTGCTGCAGCTCCGGGAAGTGAACTTGTGCCATGAGCTTGGGTGACAGTGAGGACCCCACGCCCCACATGGAGGGAGTACGAGCGTTGAGACACTGCTCTTAGTTTAGATTTAAGCCAACTCTCAAGAAATGTTCAATGGTAATTGTTGTCTGTAAATGTCTGGATGAGGTAGTCAAGCACCTATAATGGGAAACAGATTATTTGCAGTTGGCCATCCATGGTTGTGCAACTGCTGGGGGGGAAGACATGTAAAAAAGACAAAAGTTGTATGGCTTAGTTTAGAAGTTAAAAGGCAAGTAGAGAGCAAGCCATGTGGCGTACCACCCCTTATAGAGGCTGAATATAACATAACATCTTCTTAAGATTATGCTTCAATACAAACAACAACAAAAAATGGATTGAGGGCTTCGTTCTAAAGTAAACCCTAGATCCATGCAGAGTCACAACCACATAGGATCGAGGGGTTAGTTCTAAACCAAGCCCTAGATCCATGTAGTTACAACAACCACATAGGATCTAGGGCTTAGATCTAACTAAACTCTAGATCCAAGTCACCATCACATAGGATCTAGGGCTTAGTTCGAAACTAAACCATAGTTTGATGTAAAGTCACCACCATTATGATCTATAGAGGGCATGGTTGTAAATGAAGCCCAGAGATCCCCGACATGTCCCAATCACACATATGCATCTTACGTTTATTTTCTATCTGTGAGCCAACAATGTGATGCGGTATAACAAAACAACAGCCACTAGTTGAATGTAACCTTAATACTATTTAATTTGACTTATAGCTTATTACTTTATCACCAAAATTATTTGAAATTATCCTCTTCTGCATTTCAAATCTCATTGCTATAACTGAAAAGATTTATCAGCGTTTCTATGGTTGATAAATGGTTAGTATATCGCTCAACTAACTGTTGAGAACTTGCAACAAGCTGCTTCTCTTTCTCTCTGTCTCTCTCTCTGGTTCACGTCTGCATAGAACGGAGGAGAACATGGGAGTGCAGAGGTCTTAAACCCTGCTCCAGTACTACAAAGACTTGTAAGGCTTGGCCCTAAAAAGGCAAGCCAGGCTGCTCCACTCATCACATTCCATCTGAAGGGGGTTGATGTGAGGCCTCCAAAACCAAGCATTAGCCGGCTAGGATAGAGGTGTGCATGCGTGCATGTGTTAGTGTTGTAGGGGAACAGAGCCTGCAGTAGGATAGGATAGTATATGTGTGTTAGAGTTGAAGGTGAGAGGAGCTGGTAGTAGTAAATATGTTGTATGGTGAAAGGAGCTTGCAGTAGGATAGGATGGTATAAGTGTTAGTGTTTTAGGGGAAAGTTGCTTGCAGTAGGATAGGATAGGATAGATTATGTGTTAGTGTTGTAGGGGAAAGGATCTGGCAGTAGGCTAGGTAGGGGTGTGTAGGTGTGTGAAGTGTTAAGGCTCTGGCAGCAGGCTAAAGTCCCATTTCTGCCACAGATGATTTGTAAGACAAATTGGTGCGACTTTTACAAAACTGAAATAATGACCTTCTGGAAACTCTACCATGAATACAAGGTGGAATGGTGTGGGTTTTTTCCAACATACTGTACATACAGCTATCAAATATAATGTGTGCCACCAGACACCACTATACATGTAAGGAATTGTAATAGTTAGAATATAACTTAGAACCTAGTCTTCTTAGTTGTCAACAAGTTTCAACTCATGAACACCCAAGCTCTGTCCAATAATAATCAAGGTTACCTTAAACTTTTACATGGAATTTCCATAAAGGCCCAGCACAAAATTGTGCACGTCAATACTATCAAGACTGAGATAGTGGAATTGCGATGCTTCAATAGTCGTCCTTGGCAACGTTTTTGCCCTTTTTGCATTGAATACACAGATAAGCACACATTGAATAGAGGTGTCAAACCTATGGATACAATGATCAATGCAGAATTAAAATGAAAATGAGTATAAACATATAGCTAGCATTAGTCTACATTAGATAGTACACTAAGGAGGATATAAACATCTGTAAATTACCTTTAATCTAAATAAGGCAGGGAAAGAGTATACAACGTTAAACGTTTAGAAACTACCATTAGTCTACTTAGATAGTACACTAACTCAGACAGAGTATATAAACTACCATTAGACTAAATTAGATAGTACACTAACTAAGAGTATATAAACTACCAACAGTCTACATTAGATAGTACACTAACTAATAGTATATAAAATACAATTAGTCTACATTAGATGAGTTTATAAACGCATATCCACGAAGAGTAAATATGTATATTGGTATGCAAACGTATCCAAGTACATAAACGTTAACAAAGGGTATATACATATATTTAAATGTAAGTAAACGTTTATAATGTTTATGCATGTATATAAGAGGCATATAAGTATATAAAGTGATCGGCCCTCAGCATGGATGCATCCTCGACCACATCGGATTGAAACAAGACAACCAGCTCCCTCTTGTCTACTCACCGATCCCCACGTCGTCGACAACAGGAAGATATATATGACGAAGATCAGTTTAATAATAAAGAGATATCTAGGCCACGAAATGTAACTTTGATGCTGGCGAACTCTCCGGGTTTTCCTGCGCCATGATTCCGCTATAACATTTGACACATGATACAACTCTCCTGATTGGATAGGTCTTTGACAGAGTGACGTCGGCCAACGTGAGCTCGTTCCCCTGGTGTGATTGGTCTATATACCTTTACAATATTCATTAGTTCGCCGTTTTTTAAAGACTAGTTATTGCCAAAAGATAGTTTAAGGGTAGAACATTTAAAAAAGTGCCATTAGTATGGACAGTAACAGTGGGTTCTTTGTGTGTATATTGATCATCCATCTTCTCTCTCTCTCTCTCTCTCTCTCTCTCTCTCTCTCTCTCTCTCTCTCTCTCTCTCTCTCTCTCTCTCTCTCTCTCTCTCTCTCTCTCTCTCTCTCTCTCTCTCTCTCTCTCTCTCTCTCTCTCTCTCTCTCTCTCTCTCTCTCTCTCTCTCTCTCTCTCGCTCTCTCTATATATATATACCTCTGTATATATATATATATATATATTATATATATATATATATATATATATATATATATATATACATATATATATAGATAGAGATAGATAGATAGATAGATAGATAGATAGATAGATAGATAGATAGATAGATAGATAGATAGATAGATAGATAGATAGATAGATAGATAGATAGATAGATAGATAGATAGATAGATAGATAGATAGATAGATAGATAGAGATAGATAGATAGATAGATAGAGATAGATAGATAGATAGATAGATAAGATAGATAGATAGATAGATAGATATATATATATATATATATATATATATATATATATATATATATATATATATATATATATATATATATATAGAGATATATATAGATATAGATATAGATATAGATATAGATATAGATATAGATATAGATATATAGATATAAAGATATAAAGAATGGAAGAGTGAAAGTGCGTGAGAGAGATTCAAATAAGTATATTTAATTAATAGCTTCAATGTTTCCTCACTCACACTATGAGAACTTTATCTAAAGTTTACTTGTTAATTGGTATGATCCCATCTGTCGGTGAGCCAGCAGTTGAAGCAAGGGCCAAAGTCCCTCTTCTAATTAAGACCCATACCAGTAATCTTCGAAATGAACCAAATAATGCCCCAAAGCCCCATCTTTTAAAAATGCAACTGCACAAAAAAAGAATATTCGGTCAGATTCTGTCAGTTTTTTAATAAGAATCTACCAAACACAATCTCAATGGCACGCCACATGTCACGTCTCCAAACGCCGTGACACGTCAAGAACATTTTCTTACCTGCTGGCGGTCTTTGGATAGGTGCTGGAGGCGTTTTTATTTTAGTCGGCAGCAATTGGAAAAACTGTCAAAAGGAGAAGGCAGGATAAACCTCACGGTTTGGCACTTGTGCTTGTTGAACATTACCCTTCAACATGAAAATATGTAGAGGAACAGAGCTTATGTGTCATTCTCACCTCACGGAATCAAATGTCAAAAGAGGTAGCTCTACTATCATCCAATTTGAATTAACTATTTAGCTTTCAGTCAAATTCCATAAATTACTTATGCATGATCTAATATAGGCCGCCCAGAGCAGTTTTTAACAAGACGAACAAAGGGAAGGAACCCTCCAAAGAGGTTATGTCTATGTTTAATTCAGGACAAAAAATATCTTAATCAGTCTTTACCTATGACCCTCTCCCAGGAGAGAGAAGAACACAAGGACGACTCAAGAAAATAGACCAGTTGTAAAGCAATTAAAACTTGGCCTTTGGTTGAACTTTGTCTTGACCTTGTCACATCCCTCAGGCTTGGTGCTGTGGAAACGCTGACAGGCACTGGGGTCAGATTGACACTGTGAAGCTGTTGCAAAATCAACGCTCAGTACTGTAGGAGAGAAGATGACATTTTTAAACGTGTTTCCACATTGGCATCACATTTATACATACACAGGATCACAAGCTATATAATCATGTTATATTATATTCATAATATTATATAAGATTATATTGCATGGTATTATACAGTATGATATGATAATATATGTGGGTGTCAAAATGGCCAGGATTTACTCCAATTCTCTACATAGGCTTTCTTAAATGGCACTGGCTCAAATATTCAGTCAAAAAGGAAAAAAACATAAATAGACCACCAGAGGGAGACGTTCCCTATCCTTGGGCTGCTTAAGGCCCTTCTAAAAAGTTTCTGAAGGGCAGTAACATCATGACATGAAACACAACACGATGAGCATTCTGACATTCTGAGCATTTTGAAATGACAAGAAGATTAGAAGTTGAAATATGTCTCAACAATTAATACGTAATTTGAATATTCATCAGTCCATCTTTTTGTAGTGTGATTTTGTTTATATATGGGGTTAATTTGTTTTGTTTGCCTTAAAGATGTACAGTTAGTTTAAACATCTTGGATAAAGAGAGTCCTTTCAGCAATGGTTGAACAGTTTGAATATTCAGTTGGTTGCATCCATACCGCTAGATGCCACTAAATGCAACGGTTTCGTATTTGGCCTTGTGAAGTTATTTTCAGGGCATTTTTACATTTACATTTACATTTAGGGCATTTAGCAGACGCTTTTATCCAAAGCGACTTAGTACATATGTCATAAGAAGTGCAAGAATATATCGCTGTCGGTACAGAAAGGATGTTCATAGAACCAAGTGCAAGTACAACAATCGCTAGGCTAACCAATTCGCAATGATAGCAGCTACTGCAGTTGCTACACAGTTAAGTACTATAATAAAATACAATACAACACAATACAATACAGTGGTGGCCAGAAGGGGGAGGGTGGATTTGAAGAGTCGAGGTGGACTCTGAACAGGTGAGTCTTGTGTCTTTTTCGGAAGATAGTGAGCGACTCTGCGGTCCTGAGAACGACAGGGAGCTCGTTCCACCACTGAGGTCCCAAAACCGAGAAAAGTTGTGACTTTGCTGAACGACCTTTGCAAGCTCTTAGCGATGGCGGTACCAGACGTCCAGCTGAGGTAGTTGAGTGGAGGGATCGAGCTGGGGTGTATGGCTTTATCAATGCTTGAAGGTAGGCAGGGGCAGTTCCATCGACTGCCTTGTATGCCAGTACCATCATCTTAAATTTGATGCAAGCTACTACAGGGAGCCAGTGGAGGTCTCGGAAGAGAGGGGTGACATGGGAGAACTTTGGTAGGTTGAACACGAGGCGCGCTGCTGCATTCTGGATGCGCTGCAAAGGTTTAGTCGCAGAGGCAGGAAGCCCAGCCAGGAGTGAGTTGCAGTAGTCGAGGCGGGAGATGACCAGTGATTGGACTAGAAGCTGAGCTTCTTCCCTTGTGAGGAAGGGCCAGATTCTGCGGATGTTGTAAAGTGCAAGTCTGCAGGATCGGGCCACCGCAGTTATGTTTGAGGTGCAGCATAACTGATTGTCCAATACCACACCCAGGTTTCTGGCAGTTGGAGAAGGAAATACAGTGATGTTCTCAACGGTGACCAGTAAGAGCATGTGCGGGCAATCTTTCCCTGAGATTAGGAGGAGCACGGTTTTGTTGAGGTTAAGCCTCAGGTGATGGGCAGTTGTCCAGATGCTGACGTCCGCCAGACATTCCGAGATATGTGTGTTGCAATCAGGGCTTTATCAGATGAAGGGAAAGAGAGAAATAGCTGAGTGTCGTCAGCATAGCAGGGATAGGAAAAGCTGTGTGATGCAATTACAGAGCTCAGTGATCTGGTATAGAGGGAGAACAGAAGAGGCCCCAGTACAGAGCCTTGAGGGACAACAGTTTCAAGCGTGCAAGGTTTGGACAAGGAGCCATTCCATGTCACTTGATAGGTGCGGTTCATCAGGTAGGATGTGAACCAGGAAAGAGCAGATTCAGCGATGCCAAGTTCGGCAAGAGTGGCAAGGAGGATCTGGTGGTTCACCGTGTCAAATGCTGCGGACAGGTCGAGGAGAATGAGAACCGATGAGAGGGACGAGGCTCTGGCAGCACGGAGGGACTCAGTCACCGCGAGGAGAGCCGTCTCAGTGGAGTGTGCCTTCTTGAAGCCTGACTGATGAGGGTCAAGTTGTTAGATGAGATATAGGAGGACAGTTGGTTAGCAATGGCACATTCCAGTGTTTTAGAGAGGAATGAAAGAAGAGGATACCGGTCTGTAGTTCTGGATGTCGGTGGTATTAAGAGTTGGTTTTTTGAGGAGAGGCTTTATTCTGGCAGTCTTGAAAGACACTGGAACAATGCCTGAAGTGAGGGAGGAGTTGATAAGTGAGGTGAGAAATGGCAGGATGTCGCTTGAGACATCCTGGAGGAGAGAGGAGGGGATAGCCTCAACGGGGCAGGTGGTGGCATGGTTAGATGTTATTATTCTGTTGACCTCGTCAGAGGTGAGAGGACTAAATTGGGTAAAGACAGAGGGGGGATTGGAGGAGGGAGGATGGAGGCAGGGATAAAAGAGGAGCTAATGTCCTTCACTTTCTGGGTAAAGTAGGTAACAAAGTCATCAGCAGTGAGGCAGGAGGGAGGGTGGGGGTAAGGGAGGGTTGAGGAGGGTCGAGAACAGGGAGAACAGTTTCCTTGGGTTTGAGGCGGAGGAGTTGATTTTGGCCCGGTAGAAGGCGATTTGGTTGTTGACACACGAGAGGTGAAATCAGAAAGAAGGAAAAGATAGTGGGTTAGATCATTAGGACAGTCTGATCTCTTCCATTTCCTCTCAGCTGCCCGCAACTTTGTTCTACAAGTCCGCAGAGGATCGGACTGCCAAGGAGGAGGGGGTGAGGATCGCGCTGGTCTGGAGTGGAAGGGACAGAGGGAATCCAAGGAGAAGGAGAGGGAGGATAGCAGAGTGTCTGAAGATTCATCTGTAGATAGTTGAGAGAATCATTGGATAGAAGGTAGTGAAGACAGAACAGTAGAGGAAAAGGTAGAGAGAGGGATTTGAGGTTACGGCGAGTGGTGACAATGTGGGGACTAGAGAGGAGGGGGGAGAGGATTTCAAGGGGAGAGAAAAATCAACAAATGGTGGTCAGACACGGGGAGCGGGGTAACGGAGAGAGCAGAGGTGCCGCAGGACCTAGTGAATATTAGGTCAAGCTGGTTCCCGGCGCTGTGTGTGGGTGGAGAAGGGGATAGTGTTAGGTCAAAGGTGGCGAAAAAGTTGGTTAGTTCAGGTAAGTGCAACTTCTCTGGCAGGATGTTGAAGACGCCGAGGATAACGAGTGGTGTGCCATCCTCAGGAAAGCAGCTGAGGAGGGCATCCATCTCATCATAGAAGTCACGGAGGGGACCTGGAGGACGGTAGATCACCACAATGGAGAGCTTGATAGGAATGGTGACAGTGACAGCGTGGAGTTCAAACGCAGATCTGGACAAGTGTTCTAGTGGAAGGACCTGGTAGGACCACATGGGCGAGATGAGGAGTCCGGTCCCTCCTCCTCGCCCGGATGGTCTAGGGGTGTGCGAGAATGAGTAGACGGTGGAGAGGGCAGCAGGAGCAGCAGAGTTCTCTGGAGTGATCTAAGTCTCTGGCAGGGCCAGGAAGTGAAGGGTCATGAGGGACGCGTAGACTGAAATCGAGTCCGCCTTCTTGACCGCCGATTGGCAGTTCCAGAGTCCTCCCATCACCTCAAGGTCTGTGTTAGCAAGGGTAGGTGGATGGCACAGATTAGACGGGTTACTGCCCCGAGCAGAGGAGCTATGGTAACGCCGTCTATGGGTGGAAATCCAAGGATGATTTTTAAGGATGATAGCGCAGTCGATCTTTAAATAATGGATGAGAGACAGTACATGGAATGTCAATGTTTTATCAGGAGACAGTGCCAATGGATCATAAGGGAGAAGTGGAGAGAGGTGGACAGATATAAGCTCACACAAGAGGACTTTGTGAAGCACGATTCAGGGTAAGAAGAACAGGGAGAGGAAATCGCACAGGATCTGTTCTGCAGGAGAGAGGGCATATTTTAGCTGTCTTGTTTGTCTCTTGAGCCTTTAAGACATCATAAAACAAACCTCAACACTATTTTAGG
This sequence comes from Melanogrammus aeglefinus, assembly GCA_900291075.1. Lineage (NCBI taxonomy): Eukaryota > Metazoa > Chordata > Actinopteri > Gadiformes > Gadidae > Melanogrammus > Melanogrammus aeglefinus. The sequence goes on from OLKM01000051.1 coordinate 270,599, forward strand.
AAGTAAAACATTCTCCCTCCACCCCCTTTGTTTAACATCACATAACAAACTAACCTTCCTGATGCTTACATAAGTTATAAATGCAGGGAAAAAATTAATAAACATCACTAGTAAGTCAAGGTGACTTTTTTTGCCAAGGTGTTATTTATTTATTATGTAGCCATTAGGTTATACTTCAATGTTTTTTTCTTATTTAGTTATTTTTTACATTTGGAACCCCTGGTATAAAGGTACCTTTGCAAAAATATTCAGAATTCTACCACCACTATGCCAAATTATAAAAGGGATATGGAAACCCAAGCTTAATAGTGTGTCTTTAGCCCCGGCCATTGCAGTAGTGTGGTAGATGGTGCCTACCCCTCCAACATGAACTCATCAGTTATGGATTATTGAAGTGGTCCCTTGTTTCTCTCAATGTGCATTTTATAGAACCCAAAGTAAATTACATTCTCTTTCTTTTTCAATTTTCATGTTTTCTTTTCAAATATATGTTTTCATTTCTGCACAAGCAGATTTTCTCCAAAGAGATCCCCAATAATACAAAACTCAAACGTTATGTTCCAGTGCATGTCTGCGTTGAATGCAGAAAACACATCTCTTGTGGGGTATTAAGTACTGAGCCAGGTGTTGGGGTACTGGGCTTGCTCCAGAGGCAGGGGGCGGGCAGGTGGTTTGATTAGAAGAGTGGGTAGGGGACGATAGAGACAGGCAGAGCAAAGGACTCCAGGCAGTGGTCCTCCTCTGTGCTGGTAGGGGGTCGCCCCCTTGACGTGATGCCACTGGTGTTTGTTGTTCCATGCTGCCACAGAGAGACTGCTCCTACTACTCATGGGCCACAGACAATGGTGTAAAGAGCATCTGTCGATCAGGGATCATGTCGGCCGCCTTCTTTTTGTACCTCCCCCTCGTCGACTTGTTGTCCAGCCAGCGATTTTCCCTTGTTATTTTCCTGACTTGCTCATTGTAAATGCACATGTTTAAGGCCTTATGGTTGAGGCTAAATGACACATCCAGGCCATATCTGTGTTTTCTTGGGTATTTCCATTTCTCCTCCTAAGATTCAGCCCAAGGAAAAGACAGAAAAACACTAATAAATATTTTGTCAACATTATGTTATTTTTAATCATTATTATTTGTAATGGTTAATATTATTACTGTTATTATTATGTGACAGAATTAAGTATCTTTCATAAAGTTGTTGTTTTCTGCTGTGTAGTGTTTATACTATTTCACACCACACTTAGTTTCACACTACTCAGTCTTTGGTGAGACCTTTATTTTTTCTGATGTATCCACTGGGGAACAGCTACTCTAGTGTCTCTTTATTGAGATGAATATTCCTGAGGACCTGGCAATCATCAGGCCCTGGCTACATAATAATCAACAGCGTAATGGAATCACATCATAGGGGCCACTTGAGGATATTACCTCACGCTGGGCCGTCGGAGCGCCTACTCTGAGAATATAAAAGAAAACATTTGTGAAGCCCTCCCATTCATCTTTATGCATCTGCAGGAAATTGGCCTTATATGCGCTCTACCCTCTCTCAGATAGAATATGACAAAAATGGTTAATGCCACCTTCTCCTGGACCCATCATCATCCTCAAAGTTTCCATGTGGAACATTAGCATCCATTTTCTCCTCCGCCAAACTTATTATTTGGAGATTCCTAGATTGTGTTTTCCCGAGCATCAGCATAGTGTTTCCTCTTGTTTCTGAGGCACATCTATCACAATCACGTTCCTCTCTTTCACCCAAGGTAAAATATAAAAAAAGAAAAAGATAACTTTCTTCCCCCCTGCCAGAGACTCCCCCAGCCATCCATCCTCTGCCTTCATGCCTCCTAACGCGACACAATTAATCATGCTGTCAGCCAATGTATGCACCAGTGCTGGCGAGGGCCCCAGGTTACCAGGCACACGGTGCCGTTCACACAGAGATAGCCGAGACGGTGACCCACTCCATCGTTATGTGGGTTCAAATTAACATTTCATTATCTCATCCAGTGTTTGTGGGGGTGTGCTGTCACAATGTGATGGATCTGTCAGCACCGACTGTTTGTTTAAGTTTAAGTATTCCATCCAAAACCCCCTTTTTCCTTTGTGTTCCGGTTCTACGATGTGCGATCAAAATCATTGAATAACAGAAATCTATATTTATGCATTTTAATCCCCTGCCTTGTTTATTCCCCACTGGCTCATGGTTGATCGCACAGCATCAGCCCTCTGAATCATTCCTGCGCTTCTCTATTTTCAGACATCTGCACATGGGTATAACAGTTGGTTCCCCATCAGGGTGTATAAAACAACATCTCTGTGGTTTCCCCATCAGGGTATACCAGAACATCTCTGTGGTTTCCCCATCAGGATATATCAGAACATGTCAGTGGTTCTCATCAGGGTATAACAGAATATCTCAGTGGTTCTCATCAGGGTATAACAGAACATCTCATTGGGTTCTCATCAGGGTATAACAGAACATCTCATTGGGTTCTCATCAGGGTATAACAGAACATCTCATTGGGTTCTCATCAGGGTATAACAGAACATCTCATTGGGTTCTCATCAGGGTATAACAGAACATCTCATTGGGTTCTCATCAGGGTATAACAGAACATGTCAGTGGGTTCTCATCAGGGTATAACAGAACATCTCATTGGGTTCTCATCAGGGTATAACAGAACATGTCAGTGGGTTCTCATCAGGGTATGGGTTCTCCATCAGGGTACCCCCCCTAATGCAGAGGACGGGACGCCCATGACAGCCATGACCCTGCCAGCAAATCCAAATAGTTTTTTGGTAGGCTGCTGCTGGTAGTCTAATTAAATAAACATATATATACAAATAAAATATAAACTGTAGGTGTTCTATTCAGCAGCCAGTTCTTTACCAGCAGAGATTGGCTTTACCAGTCTCTCCCAACCTCTCTACAAAAGGCGTTTATCGTGGGGGCCGTCCCATCCTCCTGTCTCCATTAAGCGGCAGCTCTGTTATTAGGGGATGGAGATCAGTGAGGATGAGCGGGGGGCCGAAGACAACCTCAACCGATCATTAGGAAAACAATGATCACCCTCTACTCAACCAATAGGAGGGCTGTATCCCTATCGGGTGATCTGATATGAGTCAGCTTTAAGCTTGCCGGGGGCCTGTTGATGGGTCTGTGTGTGTGTGTGTGTGTGTGTGTGTGTGTGTGTGTGTGTGTGTGTGTGTGTGTGTGTGTGTGTGTGTGTTGTGTGTGTGTGTGTGTGTGTGTGTGTGTGTGTGTGTGTGTGTGTGTGTGTGTGGTGTTGGTTTTTTGTCCAATTTGGTGTACAATACAGTGAAAAGATGAGGGCTGATGTGAAAATCCCTTCATGTCGTTATTTATTTAGTTTAGGAAGGCGTGGCCATTACAGAGCAATTTAACCTTCATCCAGTGGAATGTCTTCAAGAGAAAACGGTAGAATATACCCAGCCTGTTGTTTTACCGTTAACTGAAATCAAACCGAAGGCCGCCCGAGCTTCACTCCTTAAAATGTGATTATTTGTTGACAAGCGTTCATCCAGATGGGAGGGGAAAGTGTTTTTGGATGGTGGAGACAACACTGAAGCCTGTGTTTATCCACACAAAAACAGATGTCACGCTCCTGCTTCACAGGAAGAACATCACATCATCGTGCCCGGGTGATTACATGCTCTGCCAAACTTAGATTAGAGACGATATCATTGGGTATGAAAGCCCAGCAACATCGCTGAGTCGGAATTAACCTCTACCAGCGCTATAGCTGGCTCATATCGGGCTGTCTCTCTTGGGGGAAGGGTTTCCCGTTTCTGGATATTATATTTAAGGTTTTGATTATGATTTAATCGTTTCATTTATGTGTGATAAATAAAGATGGACCTAATCATTTCACGCGCTTACCTTAAAGGAGCAGTCTTTGTGTTTAATCTTTGTAACCGCCTCTACTGGCTTCACTTAAACCGCTGTTACCAATACTTTTTGTCAAAAGAATTAGTTGTGCCCATTGTGCCGCTGAGTAGTTAGCCCTCACAATAAATGTACACAAGATAATTAGTCATTCTGTCTTTTGGAATCAACGCACTGAAGTGCTACTGTGATGGTTTATGTTTGTAAAAAAAACCTTTTTACTTGGTGTTAGGATCCCAAGAGAAATGCGTTGATTAAAAAATGTCTGGCTTACAAGTCGGATGTCAAATCATTAAGAGGATTGCGGAAAAGACCAATTTGTGTAGAAATTGGGCTTGGACTCATTAATCCTTGAACTGCATTTGGTTCCTGTGGATTTGACATTGCATTAAACCCGTTGTAGTTTCCGTGGCTACAGATATACGTCTGAAGAGAATGAGCATGACTTAATTTGCTATTTAATCCCCAGAATCTCCCACTTTCTGCATCTGTTAAACGTAACGACCCAATGCATTCTGAACCAACATCCCCTTATCAGTGGTTATGTCCCAAACAGCCGGGGCAGTGGGGCCGTGGGGGAGGGCGCTCCACCGAGGATCCTGGAGATAAACACGGTAACGCTGTGAACCTTTCCTCAAGACCTGCTCTCCAGGCAGGAGCTATGGCACTGGGGAAACATTGAACCATTAGAGTTCACAGTTATTATGATTGCACTGGCCAGGCTAGAATCCCATACATGTGAACATATATCCTACCTGTGAAATAAGGGCGGCCGACTCTTGGCTGTGCATCATTGTGACAAACTTCTCGGCTGATAACTACATTGTAGATTTATTTTAAGGGAAAGTTTAATTTGTGTACTATATATACAAAAAACAAACTTTGTTTTCTTTTGTTTGCCAATCTCCCTCATTCCCATATCATTCAGCCAACAGTTGATGCGGAATAAAGATGGTTGCTTCATTCAATCCCCCCCAGATTGGTTTACCGTGAATTACTCGTCTCTATGATTGATTCTATATGCTCGATGTTTCAAATTAATTTTTAGAATATGGTCTGTGCTATATCTGCTGATATGGCAAGTTTATTTATACAGCTCTGTGTTGGAACACTGAATTAATCATGAAACAGTAATCCTGGATTGTGCAAATTATATGGAAACGATTTACAGCACTTTAGGCTACACTTTTATTTTATGCTCTAAAAAAAATGCCCTTCAACAGTTGAGTATCATCAGCAGGTTCTTCACAAGTTGGAAAAGAGACTTATCACGACAACCTATTGTCTCAAGAGTGTCTTGTCTTTCTCTGTAAAGGCGCCAGACTTTAAAGACACAGTGTCACCATATGACTCTGCTTCTGTTTCCAATTACAGTGCAGTCCTTTTCCCGCCCTTTATTTAACTCTCTCTCTCTCTCGTTCTCTTTCACATTAAAACGACTCCACAGGTGTTCCTTCGCTTCATTTTGGCTTCCAGATGGAAATAATCTCTTTTCATATTCCCTCTTTCTCGTACACATCAAAAAATCTGCTAGTACCTTTTCAAGACTCAGTATTCCATTTCCTATGGCTTACAAAGTGAACGCGTTGTACCTACACCCCCTACTAGGATGCTACCGAGACGAGGTGGAGGCATGATGCAGGAATATCGGTATTGAGGTCTGGCTCAAACAGTGGCTCCTGGCAGTGAGAATCTCACTATATACATGAAAGATATGGCCCAGGGCACATTTCAACTGGAAAATAAATAATAAAATACAAAATATTATGATGATCACAATCCAGAAGGGGCGGTCAATACCAACCTCACTCTTCAGCATGGTGAGTGTCACTGGGTTATTGAAATAACACACTGTGGATGACTTGACTATTTTTTGTTTTATCCTTGTCCTTTGGCGACTCAGAGAACTGAAATAGTTAGCTTGTATTCGGATATAAAGCCCAAAGGCTTCTCATAATACGCGTTGGCAGGTTCCTTTGTTAACAGATCATCTGCTGTCTCGTCACCAGGGAGCATCGCTTGCACAAACAAAATACAACACAACGTAACACAAAAGAAAACACTCACACACACACTCACACGGTATTGGGCCTCATGTCACTAATGAGCTACAAAACAAGTCAAAATAGAAGTATATTTTTTCCTCATAGCCCCACAGCGGAGTTAAGAATCCTGACTGACGCATTGTGACAAAGACGTCCACACACACACACACACACACACACACACACACACACACACACACACACACACACACACACACACACACACACACACACACACACACACACACACACACACACACACACACACACACACACACAAAGGAACACATGATGCACACGGTCACTTTATAGAAATCCTGATATCACCCCTTCAGGACTTGAAGTTGGGAAGTGCCCATGTTGATTAGCATAGCTTTGAGTGGGCCAAGTCTTTGTCATGCGTTTGCCACTCTGAATCAAGTTCAACGTCTGCAGCCACCAGGCTGTCACCGCCTGAAGATTTGCCACAGATGAAGTGGATTTGCATATCAAACCCAGGACCTCATGTGGCCCGACCTCCTCCTTTGCTCAGAAAAATATGCTCACACCTGCTTCAACATGATGAGTAAGACCACTCCCCACGTCTCCCGCCATAACCCCTCTGCATTTATAGTCTGAGGGCCGACGTATTAAGGAAATAATGTTTAAGGGGAAATGTGATGGTTCATTAGTTAGTGTGACTAACTGAACGAGTTGATGTGGGATCTGCAGTGGTCCAAATTACTACATTAATTTGCCATTAGTGCACACACGCAAGTTGTTGTTTTTATTTCTCTCCCCAGTAAAGTAGTCTGGAGCACTGGGGTGCTAAATTATTCAGAGATGGCATACGACTTTCACACTATTCTGTATTCTTTCTGACTGTGACACCATGAATAATTAACTGTGAACGGAGACTAGCCCACACAATTAAATGTAAAGGCGTTAATCGTTGTTTTATTCTTCTAAACATATGAATATTGCCGGACAAAAGCAAGGATCCTGAACGTTTCTGCGTATGGTTCTAAATTACCTCCAGACCATTTTCTATGGTGATAGATTAATCTTCATATCTTTGTTTTCCAAAGTGAGCATGTTGTGGTGAGTATGTACCCATCCACTCAGAACACACAACCGCCAAAGATGCGATGACCATGTGAGAAATAACGCAATCGAAACGGCTCCGTCACTTTTATGGATCTGGAGCTGAAAGTGCAGCGATCGATAGCCGTAGAACGTCGACCCCGTCTCATCGGCATTCAGCGCCTCTGAGCCACCCAGGGGGCGGTAGCCTCCCATGAAGGGATTTGATATTTGACGCTTTCATTATTGGAGCCCCTGTGTTGTGAGCCCATACATTCCCACATCAGTAGCCTGTCCATTGTAAACACAATCCGGGGGCCATCGGACCCAGCGATGGCGCGGCGGGGGGAATAAAGGAGGACTTCACTATCAGCTGGAGCAGATGCACCAGCGTAATTGACTTCTTTGAAGACCCATAGCCAGGAACAATGTGTTGTTGGTTTGGGCCCTGGTTATCACCTTTGGGGCCTGTGTACATCTAATCCAGGGACAGCACATGAGATCGTGGTTCAACAAGGGGCAAGAGGGAACCAGTGTGTTTTAGTTCCCTGTCTGTCAATTGAAGATTTTTTACAGTACTCATCAGAAATCCCAGCACATTCAGATTGGCGTGTAATTATTCTTCCCATTCCTGGTTGAGCTAATTAAAATTACTTTTGATGAATATTTAATTGAGAGCATCATTAGATGTTAAAGGTCATGTACATTTAACAAGGAGATCGCCACGAAACAATGGAAAAGTCAAGTTAATTAAGTGTGAACTTTTCTGCACACAGTCCGGCAGAGTGTGGATGCATATGGGAGAGTCAACACATGACGTTATGCACCAAGGGCAAAACGCCTTTAGTCGTAATAATAAGGCATAAATACACACACACACACACACACACACACACACACACACACACACACACACACACACACACACACACACACACACACACACACACACACACACACACATGCACACACACACAAAAACAAACACACAAACACAGATAAACACATACTATGCAGTGTGGCTGTGTTGCGGGTCCTGGGATCTTGTTGATTCGAGGCAACACATGAGATGGGTGTCATGCCAGTGTGGGTCGTTAAGTCACAGGTGGCTTCAACACTTCCCAGGGGGGCCGGGCGGACCCCGGGGGGGCAATATGAGAAGAGGCCTGAGAAAAACAAGCCCAGGGGTCCTCATGAAGGTGTTTTCATTAAAACACTCTGAGAGGGTGACATGGGGGGCGGAGGGGGGCCAGGAGCAATCGGGGAATAGAGGGCAGAGAGAGAGAGAGAGAGAGAGAGAGAGAGAGAGAGAGAGAGAGAGAGAGAGAGAGACAGACAGACAGACAGAGAGACAGAGAGAGAGAGAGAGAGAGAGACAGACAGACAGACAGACAGACAGACAGACAGACAGACAGACAGACAGACAGACAGACAGACAGACAGACAGACAGACAGACAGACAGACAGAGGGGAGAGAGAGAGAGAGAGAGAGAGAGAGAGAGAGAGAGAGAGAGAGAGAGAGAGAGAGAGAAGAGAGAGAGAGAGAGAGAGAGAGAGAGAGAGAGAGAGAGAGAGAGAGAGAGAGAGAGCTGGTAGGGAAAGAGACAGGGGAGGACACAGAGATAGTAACAGAGATGGGGAGAGTGAGAGAGAGGGAGAGAGAGAGAGAGAGAGAGAGAGAGAGAGAGAGAGAGAGAGAGAGAGAGAGAGAGAGAGAGAGAGAGAGAGAGAGAGAGAGAGAGAGAGAGAGAGAGAGAGATGGAGAGGGGGCGTGTGAAGAGAAGAGGAGGGATTGGGGCTTAACCTCTTGTTGGAATATTGACTGTTGCCGTGTGAACCCCTCTCATATCTTTAATGTGGCATCTTTCTTAAGAAGAGGAATGATGCAATTCTTCTGTCCATGGGAATACCTGGAGGCATGAGGGATTCATTAAGCCCCCACAGACACACACACTGCTGTGCAGATGCGTGACGCGCATAGCACGTGCATACAAGGGATAACAATAAATACATCTTGGCTCATGTTTTCAGGAAGAGTTTTTTGTCTTGCATCCAGTCACACAACAACACATTAAGAGGCACAACAGGAAAACACACACACACACACACACACACACACACACACACACACACACACACACACACACACACACACACACACACACACACACACACACACACACACACACACACACGCACAAAAATAACCACACATGCGCTGAAGCCCCCGCAAACGCGCGAGTGTGCACTGGAGAAAACCCCCGCAAGTAGAAGGGGGGGAAGATTCACCGAATGGCGATGACATGTTGCATTTGTCTCGTGTATCCCACGCTGCCGCTCGTGCGGGGAGAGCTCATCCCTCGGATGAGCACAGACACAACCACACACACACACACACACACACACACACACTCACCACCGAGGATGCAGACGAGAGCATGAGTTCGGACCGAGTGCAGGACGACACGGTCTGTCAGAAAGCCGTGACCCTAATCGTTGACCTTTGTCTGGCTGACGGTGAGCTGCTCGCTCAGGACACCTGCCAGGACTTCTTCTTCCTGTTGTCCAAACAGAACTCCGACCACCCAGAACCAGGTAAGTGATTTCTGGTTGGTTTGTTTCGTTAGGGTAAGGGTTCTACAAACATATATGTGTATAGATGTCTATCTGTATTCTTCAATTCGGGCACTCTCTATATATATTTATACATATATATAAATGTATCTGCATCTGGAGTTAGGGTTATATATATATATATATATATATATATAATATATATATATATATATATATATATATATATATATATAATATATATATATATATATATTTATCTGTATCCATGAATTAGGGTGAAATATATATATATATATTTGTATCTGGAGTTAGGGTTATATATATATAAATGTATAGATATATCTATCCATGAGTTATGCTGAATGCTGTTCCTCAAATCTAGGATCTGTCCCTCTTTGCGCCTTTCTGTTAGATTTCATCCATTCTTTGACGTTCCCGGTAGTTTACATGCAGATCCAATACTGACCGTATCTTCTGAAAGGTCCTAATCCTGCCTTCACAAGGGGAAATAAAGCATTACTGTCTTCTTATATTATTCTATAGTGTTCCCTTGTGCCCAACATAGACACTTGCTTGTCTTCCGCCTTAATGAGTTTCCCGACCTCAAGGCAAAACAGACAGCAATAGTAGTATATAACAGACTCATCAGTTGCTGGGTGACCACAGCTTCTGTATCGTTAATAGATAAGCCCTGAGGCTAAATATCGCCATCTGATGTCCCCCAGAGCAGCTCGGGTCGTCTGTCACAATGGAAAAGGTTCCTACTGATAATGTTTTATTTTCTTTTGGCTTGGATGAAACTTTGGAAGAACTTATTCAGGAAGTTACTTGGCTGAGGATAATATAGTAAGCATCTGCCTAATCCAATCCACCTTTAGCGCACTTCACATAATCTCGTAATTATTCATGAGGGATATTTTGTATTTTTAATTTGACTGGAACTCCAGGGTTCTTTCTCTGCAGAAGTCTGACATTTCCAAACTGTGAGTCCTTTTGCATCCCAGACAAAACCAAAAGCCTGTGGTTGTTGTGGTTTTAGAAAGACAAATCTCAAATTCCTTTTGCAGAGCAGTATCCTAGTGCCGTACTCAGTAGTAAGCACGAGTAGACTGTAGTAGTAGTGTCTCTAACACATTCATGCATGACATGCCTTGTGAGTGCTGTTCCTGTCAAAGATCTTTGTTATGTACATACTTTATTTATGTAGCAACATGGTGACCGTGTCCTCGACTGTGAAGCATACTTCATTCATTGGGATCTGGAGACGCTGGGTTTAGCAAACAATAAAAGCAGATCATTACAAGTCTTAAACTAAATTGCACCCTTGTGTCTCATGTGCTTGGAAAAATAATTGAGTGGGATCCCGACGATGATCATCACTCATAAGCAGCCCATCATAGTCGAATGTTTGTTTGAATGGATTCTTTCTCCATTTACACACATGCTCGAACATGGCTTCATCGCACACGCATGTCCGCGTTGATGCGTTGTGGATTAGTGCAGTGGATTAGAAACCGCGGTCCGACGGCTCGGCGTGTCTCCCTGTGAGTGAGAGTCTTGCTGTGACACAAGGTCTGCAGGCAGGTGCAGAGAGAACATGTCATTTAAAAGGAGGAGCTGGGGCGCGTAGCTGGGGCGCGTAGACCCCCCCCCCCCCCGCTCCACCTTCTCCCTTCCTGTTTACGGACTGCATGTCACACCACTCCTGACCCAATCTTCTGTCACGTCACATCATCATCACTGGCCGAATCGGAACGCCAGTGCTGCTGGCGGCGGCTGCTGCGCCGCGGGGACATTAAATGCCATTGCATGTTACCCGGGCCGTCGCTGTGAATCTCTTCTGCCACATGGAATCCAAACACAAGCTGCTTCTCATATTGTGGACAGGGACATGCAGGGGAAGGGGGGGATGGACAAACAGTCTCCCCCCTGTGTATTTTACACGGTGCACTGCACACATTGCAGAGGGACCCAAGTGCAGGAGTGAGTGAAGTGATGGTGTGCACTGCACTCGTCCCCGTGCGGCAGTGGCAAGCTCGGGGTTCGGGGCCAGCGGGAGCTTCCAGGTTACATACGGGAGCAGTATACGGTTCTGCTACATACTGTATAATATACGTAGATCTGTGTTTCATTACTTCCCTCCAAAGTGTGGTTCTTTGTCACAGATGATGACCGTAATTGCTATCGCTTGTTAACTCTTCTATAAGATACTCAATTAGAAAGAACCTCCTTTCATTTAGTGTTGGGGGTCTTGCAGTACATTGTTTTTTTTTTCCGCAAAGGTATGGTTGTACTCTTTCCCCCCTGCCCGTCGGGAGATGGGGATGGCTTTGGTGTTTAGGTCCTAAAGAAAAAGTTATTTTCCCTTCTCAGTGAGAATGCAAAATAAACTTTTGCATTGTTGACAGTGATGCTACAGATCTACGACACCCTTCAAGAAGAAGCCAATGAATTCTAAGTAAGCACACTAATAAACACCTCTCCTGCCTGTTGGCTCTTAATATAGCACCCTGAGTCCCCCGACCGCGGTCTACCATTGTGATCAGCGCTGATAACGTTATTAGGGATCAGGGAGCCTTTCTCAGGCAGCCTGTGTCTTGATATAGCTGAGAGATTATAGCCTATGCCTGGCCTCTGTAATTTGGTGAATCAGTGCGCTGCTTTCAGGCTAGCAACGACAGCGCACTGGGCTAGGAAACCGGCAGGGACACCTAACCCGGGCTTTTGGAAGCTTTTCGCTTCCGTGATCGGCTATCTTCCTGAGATATTGATATTCACTCCGTAGTCGTGAAGCTCAACATGAACGCGACGCTCTCCCCTGAAAGCTGTGGGAGCCATAGCGAGGCAGAACGCATGTATAGTCACACACACACACACAAACCAACAAACATATGGTAATTACATGGTCACACACATACAATCACTCACAAATACACACACGCCATGCACATTACCTGTGTAAAAAAAACACATGCCTATAAACACACACACACACACACACACACACACACACACACACACACACACACACACACACACACACACACACACACACACACACACACACACACACACACACACACACACACACACACACACACACACACACACACACACACACACACACACACACACACCCATGCTCACACACACTTACTCACACAGACAGACAGACACACACACAGAAACACATTTATGTACACACACGTATAACACCTTTCACTAACACCATCAGCAGCAGCTTCAGGTGTGTGGGCTTGAACTGACAAGGCTTATTTGGATTGCATCATTTGTCACGCCCGTCTTGTTGTGAGCATTATAAAGACTTCCGGCTGGCGGAGGCAGACCCTCACCTGACGGTTCCTGTTGGGTCCCACTGGTGGGCTTCTGGGGGCCACGGTCTCCGCGAGGGGGTGGGGCGTCGGATGCTGCATTGCAGGTCGAATCCAAAAAAAGCAAGCAAAACAAGAACATCAAATTAACTGCCCTGGTGAGATTAAGAAGCCCCAAGAACCGCCAGGCTTCTCAATAATTCATGTCTACAGTCTATCGCCCCTTTTTCAATGCAGACAACCGAAAGAGAAAAGAACCTTTGGTAAGCAGTGCTATCGGGCTGCTTACCAAAAGACAACAAATGGGTGTGTTAAGTGCCCGCAACTTGTGTAGATATACAGTGAGGTATATATCTTGTGATTACCAGCATTATTGTTGGTAATCACAAGAATAAGGCGTGTAAGTTTTCTGTTTTGTGCACTCAAGCAAAATAAAGGCATAGGTTCGTTGTTTTTTGCCCGGGCTACATCGCTGACGGATCAGGCTGGGGACTCAGGCAGGTTTATCATCTAGAGACTTGGGCTACATGGCTGGTTTATCATCTGGGGACTTGGGCTACATGCATGGTTTATCATCTGGGGACTTTGTTTATCATCTGGAGACTTGGGCACCATGGTTGGTTGATCGTCTGGAGACTTGGATACCATGCATGGTTTTCACCTGGGTGAAGGCAGGTGACAGGTATCTGAAGGAAGGCTGCTTAGAGTGAAGCAGTCCGAGGTTAAAGTCAGGTCACTTCTCCTGGGGTTGGCTCAGAAAATAGGAGTAGCAAATAATTGCGAGGAGGTTTTCATAAACATAAATGTGGTAAAAGAGCACCACTACCATAAGCGGACTGTATACCAAGCCCACTTTTTTCTTCTTCTTCTGATAAGCCTGGGAAGCAACATGCTCGTGAACAGCATTTTATATTGAAACGCCTTCTTCTTTTCTGTCTCTGGAGAGCCCTTCTTCATTTTTTTTCTCCCACCTACAATTTAATTTGAAAGATCAATAGCTCCTTGGCAGTCCCTGATGGGGCTGATAGGCTGAGGATGCATTTTCTTTTTTGTCTCCCTACAAGGCTACTTCCTTGTGACCGGATATTGGTATCATGAATGTGAATATTCCCTTTGAATAAATAATATATAAAACCCACAATCAACTGCAGCCTGGCTATCACATGAATGATCAAACATGAATATGTATTACCAAACCAGCATTGACTGTTCAAAAAACAGTGTTTGCAGTGTCTTAAAGCTGGCTTATTCTTATTTATCTTTTTGGTAGTTTCAAAGCAGGCCACACTATGGTTATCCTTTGTGTTTTATTTATTTATTCATAATTTTTTTTGTTTTTGGTTTAATTGATTACGGTCACAGAAGCCAAATGAGGTTTATGTGATGAATTATTGAGATCCTTGGGTTATCCTTGGTTATTGCTCCGGGTCCCGGCCTCCACTGAGCTATTGAGTGCTGCTATTGGTTTATTGATTGAGGAATCAGGCCCCAGGCAACCACTGTTGTGCAAGTATGACACTATAGGCACAGATGGAACTCAATGTGAGAGCCAGCGCCTTAATGTCACTAGAGCCCAATTACTGTTCATTCCCAGCATTGGTATTGAGATTTGAGGGGACATTTTGAGCATGATTTCCTTTCCTAAAAAGTAGAAGGATTTTTCTTTTCCTGTCTTTGATTTTTACATCTTGCCAGATGTAGATAAGAGCACCCAGTCACCCCTTCATAACTTTGTTAGGTTATTTTAACGCAGTAATACTCAGTGGCATTTTCTCTTAGTAACCCTGCTTGTGTCCTCTGTCTCAATGGGAGCTTAAAGCCTCTTGGATGGACGCCACAGCCACGTTCGCTAAGCTGATGGCGCTGAAACGCGGGGACACAGGCACAGCTCTCTACAGCTCATCAAAGAGAGTGATGAGCGATGCACAGGTAGCATTACCTGGGGTTATTTTCTGCTATGGTAACCCACTACTTACTAGTGAACACTTTCAACTGTCAGTTCTTTAAACTAGAAAAACTACACCAAAGTTCCGAACTCCCAAACTGATGACTTTTCCATTGCAAGGGGGTGTAGCATCTTCAATTCAACCTAACCATACCGTAACCTTAACCATTCAGTTTCAAACTACAAGCTGAGTAGGTGTGTGAGATTTGTAGGACATCACATTGCCTGTAAATTCACAGCTGTGGAAAACGTTTTTTTTTCCAACCCGGTCTGTAATCACACTGTTGAAACGGTTAATGAGGAAGAGGTTTAATATGTGATCCCTTTAGCCACTGATTGGTCTGGCGCTTTGTAACAACCAATATCGCCTAAATTCCATATTGACTAGCGTTGTTCCAAACAGTATCAGCTCAACGTCAAAAGTGATCTGGCAAATTCTGCCTGATTAGGGAAGGCAGCGGACTCATGTGAAGCGCAACCCTGAGACGGCCCAGAACATTTTGTCCCTTATGTTCCTGATAATGCAGAAGTAGAAAGAAAACATGTTTGTCCTGTCTCTTCCTTGTGACTCCCTAATGTGATGTGTAGTCCGGGTCATCGGGTACGAAGAAACTTAATTTTTCCTCACAGAAAACATGGAGCTTCCCTAACGTGGTTTTAGTTTCAGGTCCGGGAACACACCGTGCCTTGGGCTTTCATCAGCCCAAACAGACCCCCGACAACCCCCCCCCACACACACACACACACACACACACACACACACACACACACACACACACACACACACACACACACACACACACACACACACACACACACACACACACACACACACACACACACACACACACTGACACACTAACATTTCCAGGAAGCACCGCTGCTTCCTTTATTTTTGTGTTTCACGTATGATACAACTCTGCGGTGCCCCCCTAGGGGGTGACCTGACCCTTAAGAGGAACAATCAGGCAGACGGAGGTGAGGAAGAGGGTAAGATGCAAAGCATCATCATCACCACCACGTGGACTCATGCATGCGCGTAGGCTCGCAATCCCATGCATATTGGGTCAACCACTTAGCAGGGAACATATTTTAGGGGGGAGACAATGCTTGGGGCTGAGTTAATTTTTTTACAGACAGTGCTATCCTCTGTTTGTTGTGACATTTTATCCTCTGATTGGATTATAGCTCTCTCTACAAGGCTCCACAGGCCACCCTGAAGGGATGCTGCCTAAACCTGACAGGAATTGATGCACTGACCTTACTAGCTTGTCTACCATTAGAAAGAACCCCCTGATGGGTACATTGTGAACAATGGAGGCTGTAATACCAAGCCATGTATCGTCGATGCATACGCTGATACATTTATAAACATCGTACCAGTGGGACGTGGCTGAATATGGCTGATGATGGATCAAGCGTAGCAGCCTCCAGGGCAACAGGCCTGGTGAACCCCTTTAGGACGCCATTTGAACAAGATGCCCGTCTGCCCAGCTTGCCACGAACCCAGACCACGCGTTAGCCTGCCTACCAGAAAGAAGGCACGTGGTTGCTAGGCAACCAAATTAAATAGGGGTTTTCCTGTGACGAATACAGATGCGACACAAGGTTCCGAACAAGAATTAAAAAAAAATGCTTGACGCACTAGTGAAGGATGGTTCAAATCCCGAATGGCAGTCATGATCAGATTTCTAGATGAGCTGGTTCACTAGTTACATGTCCTTACCAAGGGGAGTCAATGTTAAACATGCAGCGCCAACCAAGTTGCTCAGAATGACCTGGCGAACACACCCTGGGGTCCTTTCTCCATTATTGATCAATGGAGACATTAATGCATATCTGGGAGATGGACTAGGCTAATTAAGAAGCAATAGCCTTTGTTCTCTTGCACGACGGTGCGTGCTTGATCCGAAGCATGTTGGTCAAACATTCAGCAACGAGTTAGAGGCGCAACTAAATCAGCTTTGCTCTTCACAAATGGATTAGTAAACATTTTGTTAAGGAACCATGTTTCTGGAACACAGGCTAATTTAACAGTCCGGGGACTGTTAATGATTTCACTCTGTCTTGCTTGTCTGCTGCCATGGTACACGTACACATCTGTGTTATACTTCAAGCATCACTGAACAACAACAATTTTAATAAAACAAATTAAACACTCAGATGTACAGAGAGTTAAAAGCTTGTCATTACAACACTGCTTTCTCTCGTATAATGGAGTATCATCTACGTCAGACTGAACAGAAAAAACACTTCCTGTTCAAGGCTCTCAACACTTTTTGTAGATTAGTTTATCAAGGCATGCTTGTCCTTTATACAATATTGTATCATGTGAGTACAAATCAAATAGGAAGAAAGTTGCTGATATATAACCAGAATGTTTACAACACAATAACACTATTTGTGAGCAGTCCGTTGGTGTGTACGTGGACTGAGCTGAAGGGGGTCACTTGTAGCATCACTCTCTCTATGGAAATGAGCTCCACAGTGGGAGACGATGGACCCCTTCTCTTGACAAGTTATTCATCAGCCAAGCATGTAATTACGAACACAAGAGGCTCATGTTTGCTCCCATGCATACCTGTGACACAATGACAAGAGTAGCAGGGGTGACTGTCTCCACAGCGGCAGCAGCGATTACCTCCCGGGTGTTGCTGTCAGAACGCTGAGGATAACTGCAGGAGGAAGGGAGGGAGGGAGGGGGGGGGAGAGTGGTGAACTGTAACCGTAACTTCATTAAAGTAATTAAACCAGATGCGCACAAATCAATGTCTTGGGAGAGTTTATGTGCTTCACTCTCCCTTTCTGGTTTGGATGACAAGCATTGGGCCAGTCGATTGTCTGTCAGGGTGTGATGACTCGAGACTATCTGAGCTCACGGTGGAGATATCAGACAAGACACACCATGATTAGCCTGCAAGCCCAGGGTCAGACACACGCCAATTTAACTTAAAGGCAATTAAGGGGTTTAAAATGAGTTATATCAGTTTGAGGTGACCACATTGAGGCCACTGAGATAATAAATAAATCATTCTTCTAGCACATGCAGCAGGATCATATTTGCTATAAAAAATGTCGCTCTTCCTCAAAGGTTGTCTTTTTCACCAACATACTGATTGTACTTATACACGTATGTGAACATACATTATGTCACATGCTAATTTCTTATAAAAAAATGTGGATTTTATTGGATTTGCCTTTCCCCTGCAGAAATCCTATTTAAAGCACACGCCTTATCTAAATGTTCCACAAGCCTATTTGTCAAGCACATATTCAAAAGGGCCACCAGAGCAGTGGGGACCTGCAATAATGACAGCTGCTAGCTCGAAAACAATGCATCTGTCTTGGGCTTTCTATATGAGGAATCGCTTGGCATTTCGTTTTGGATTTGGTCCAGGCTGAGGCCAAAAAGAACGTTCTTTTTATACAGCTGCCTAGCATTCATGAGTGTGTCATGGGGGAAATTAAGAAGAATACTCCAAATCAGTTCTGCAGCCTAATATCTGGAGGACAATAGGTGGTGGTGCAACAATCACGTTCCCAGCGATTCCTTCGTACACTCTCATTGTTTGACAATTAACGCCTTGTGTTTGTTGATACTCAAATTAAACAATGCAGAGTCAAATTTGACTATACTGTACTGTAGAGGTAAATTAATGTATCCAACGCATAAAAGGATTTGGCAGAAAGGATGACCGTAAGCAAAGCAACACTTATCCCTGTCTTCTTTCCTGGCCTATAAATAGAGCCTTGTGAAGAGGGTCACTGGCAGAGGCTGCGGTAGCACCAGCCCCCCGTGCATGTCACGTTAAATCACAGTATCATTTTTTGTAAATGTGTATGTAGGACCCAACCCAGTGGTTACGCAGTTTGTTATTAAGGTGACTCAGAGATCAGGGTAGGGCACGGAGGCCACTTTTAACTAGTAACACCCCACCCCCGACAAAACACATCTTACACGTTGTCTGAGCTAATTAGCTGTGGCTATGGCTTCCCAAGGGAAGCTATAGGTGTTCCAATTAACAGCGTGGGACCACTTCACTCACATGCTGTGCAGATCTACATGAAAAGTATGTCTGCTGAAGTATGAATATGTTTAATAGGCCGAGGAAATGAGGAGATTTCATGGAGCACAACCCGACAAGAGGTCCAGACCATCCCATTCCCTATAACATTTATTCCATGTCCTTTCCCATCGTCCACTCCACTCCAACATCTGGCTCAGTCTGATCCCCAAAACGTAAAATTCTTATTCTAACACAGACTTAACACCCAGCAGCGTCCCCCCCCCCCCTTACCTGTGGCATCCATCTTCAAACATCTCCCTCCCAGTTGGACATCAACAATGTATTGTCTTCAGAAGCCTCTTCAATGGCTTCTCTGCACACTGAGTGGATTCCACATTTGCATTCTGGGAGCCTGGAGTCCCTGCAGAATGTACCCGTCTGCACTCTGCTTTCCTTTGAACTCCACACTGGCTCCTTGGACCCGCAGGCGCGGACTTCCATCACGGCCACGGATGGCGGGAACCTGTGATGAACGGTTCATTAGGAAGATAAATGGTGCTTCTGAGTTCATCTCTGGTGTGTGTGCCCTGAGATGTTCCTGAGAATCTCTTGGTCACTCTTTGCACGTATATTCAGGCGCTAGCACCTCTGCAGCCCCTCAGGGGAGACTCCCGCCCTGAGCATAATTCAAAGCTAGGATTAACTCATTAAGCGTTTAAGACAAGTGTCTTAAAAAACCCATTGCAGTCAGTAGCAGTGTGGTAGTAACATAGCAGGGTTCACACCAGTCTGTCCAATATTAAGCATATGGTTTGCTCCTTCATGATTACGATTGAGAAACTTTACAATGAACAGCAGGTGTATTTAAAGGTGACACATTATACCACCAGGTGTGAGTGTGATTAGCCGTTACAAGCCTTTCTGAAAATCTGCCTCACACCTGGGGGTATAATATGTCACCTTTAAGCGGCCAGTCCCGTCCTCTTGGAAAATTTGAAGTATTACCTGAAAAGGCAATTGGAAAGTTTTTAAAGAACTTCATGTAGATGTATTTTAAACCATATAGGCATTGAAGAAATGGTTTAGGGGTCTCTATACGTACATCTTTGATATGCAGTGGAACATTAACAATTTGATGTGTCTATATCTTAATTTATGTAATTTCCTAACTATTTATATGGTTTTGATAGGACTATGGATAAAAAATAATATTAGACAAAAAGAGCGAAGTTAGAGTGTCTAGAAGAGCCTAGAATCGATGAGATGGGAAGCAGCCCGGATGTTTGCTAATGACACCCTTTAGAATATTTGTTAATGGCTGACTATTAGTCACACTTACCACGCAATGGTTGTTAATGAAGGTTTCCCCTCACTAAATTCTCAAATTGCAGACAGCATTAATGAGCCCATCTTTCTTTGACATTTGTCAACTCTTTCTGGAGGAAAATGACAGCAACATCCAAAGTAACGGGGTGGGGGGCTTACTGATAGGGCACTGTAATTGCTGGTTCCCAAATACAGAGCATTGGAATACATGCTGCATTTACCGAGCAGTGAGTAGGCTACCCATTGCTATGAATTGATAATTTTCCTGTTCACAGCACTCTGTTCTCGACCAATGCCATTTTTCTAACCAGTACCTCAAATAGAGTTAGGTTTCGTCCTTCATGCTTCACAGCGCAACCAGGGGAGTGTTTGGTAAGGCTCTCTACCATGCAGCCTCTTAAACCAGTAGCAACACAGCATTACGCCCGCAGACCAGATGATGTGGAGGATACAATGATGCTAATCTAGATCGAGGACTTTCTATCCCTGCTCCTCCTCCCCCTCCCTCACTCCAATACCTTCATCCCTCTAGCGCGCTCTCCCTCTTTGTTCAACAGTGAACTGATTGTGCTGCAATATCGCGTGGCCATAGTCTCGCGCACTGTAGTAGACGGACGCCGCGCGAGGCTTCTCCCGGGCTTGTTAAATCAACTGCGCATGACTAAATGCCTGCTAGAACTACAGCAGCAACGCGGCTCGGGAAGGAGCCTGGTGCGGCTGAATAGAAGAAATAAAGAAAAAAAAAAAGAAAGAAAAAAAAAAAAACACTCGCTCCACCCCCACTTCACGTGCCTAATTATACATAAAACAAAACACATTGTATTTGGGCATCTATTCAAAGATCGCCTTTGATATTTATTCAACACATGCTGCATGAATATTCATGCACCTTAAACGTATGTCCTCATTCTTGTTGTAGGTTGTAAATAAATGTGTTGACGACAAGTTCTCTATGTTTTAGATTTTTTTTTTTTGCCAGCCTCTGAACCGTTTTTGATGACACACCAAGTCGAAGTGGCGCGTTTGTCCGCAACAGTTGAAGTGAGAGATCTTTGAGCCTGTGTGACGGATCTGTGGACTGTGTGAGGGACCTGCCCCCAGACATTCGCAGTACAGTAGCCTGCTGACTTGCTCGCTCAGACTCCAGTGCCATAGAAACTCGGTTCCTGAGTGCAGTGAACGCTCATTCGGTCGAGGAGCCGGCAAAGGGAGAGGATCAAGAGAAATAAAGAAGGAAAAGGAAAGAACCGATAAGAGAGAGAAGAATAGAGAGGCTAAAGAACATAGGGCGTGAAGTGTGTGGAAAGGAAGAGAAAAGTGGAGAACACTGTCAACGGTGAGTACTCAGTTGTCAGCTCATGTTCTCTCACTTGTTTATAATCTAGCTTTGAGCCTTTTCCTCCCCTTTCGCTTTTGATGCAGTTTTTCCTCTTGATTTCTCTGTAGTCAAGGTTGTTGGGCGAACAGGTAGCAGTTTGTCAGTGTGTTGGAGGATGGGAGGGTGAGCCCTCACCTAGCGCGGTGCTCTGCGCTATGCATTGCCAGAGAATGATTGTATTTCTTTAACAATGTTGTTTAACCAACAGGTATTCTTAGCCATAAAGATTATTCGATTATTTGCGTTATAGAACAGCCAGAAGTACAATTTATTATTTACTTTAAATAATAGCCTGCACGTTGAAATGATTCCAGTTTCTCCGCGTCTCCGTTTCGGTCTTTTTTTTACTTCTGTGAATATTCATGATTTATGGAGGCCACCGTGTTAATATTTAATTAGAGTCGGAAGCTACCACTTTTTGGCCTCGCCTGTCCTTTTGCTCATTTCTCACATGGTGTGAGGGAATGGTTAAATGGCAGTAATTAACTTGGTCCTTTACAACGCGCCCTGGTTCACACCTGCTGGAGGTGAGGTCGGCGCCTGTTTAGCTGCATAGCGTAAAATGTGGACTCAGGCAACGGATGAGGGATGTGTCTTTTTTTATGAATGTCTGTGTGCATACCCTTATTTTGTTCGACTATGTATTATTGAGTAAGCAAAAGGGTAGTATGTGCCGCTGTGAGAGTATGGATTTATGTGTGTGTGTGTGTGTGTGTGTGTGTGTGTGTGTGTGTGTGTGTGTGTGTGTGTGTGTGTGTGTGTGTGTGTGTGTGTGTGTGTGTGTGTGTGTGTGTGTGTGTGTGTGTGTGTGTGTGTGTGTTTTATGTGTGTGTGTGTGTGTGTGTGTGTGTGTGTGTGTGTGTGTGTGTGTCGTGTGTGTGTGTGTGTGTGTGTGTGTGTGCGTGCGCGATGTGTGCGCATGTCTGTGTGTGCGCGCGCGTGTGAAAGCGTGTGTGTTCGCGCGTGTGTACGCGTGTTTGCATCATGTGTTTTTGGTACTTTACCTACTACTGTTTGTGTATCGGTTGCGTGGTGAGTCCGGTGAGACCTCCCCCTCCCCCAGCCGTAGTAATCACAAGTGAGGAGAAGGGACAGCAGAAGAGCCAAGGAGACACATTTTAAATACTATGCAGAACACCCTCCGTCTCCTCGAAAATATTAAGTGTGATAAGACATTGCATTATTCATGCTTTAAAGAGATATAAGAGCCCAATGCGTCCCCCCCCCCCCCCCCGCACTCTGCCTGGCCCCCTCCTCTCCACCGTCTTTATCTGCTCCTACAGAGCAGTCATGTCCTCGCTGGATCCCACTCCTTCCAGATGCAGTCACAGGAGACCGCTGGACCAATTCAAGCCCTCTTATCCCCCCCCACCCCTCACTCCCCCCAGGCCCTCCCTCACTGCAGGCCCATTTGTTTGCATTAAAGTCTGGCGTATAGCAGTGTGTGTGTGTGTGTGTGTGTGTGTGTGTGTGTGTGTGTGTGTGTGTGTGTGTGTGTGTGTGTGTGTGTGTGTGTGTGTGTGTGTGTGTGTGTGTGTGTGTTCGGTGTGTGTGTGTGTGTGTGTGTAATGGAGGATGGGGAGGTCACGTATACTGTATGTATGAGTAGGTGCTTATATAAGACTGTGACACTGACGTGTGTGTGTGTGTGTGTGTGTGTGTGTGTGTGTGTGTGTGTGTGTGTGTGTGTGTGTGTGTGTGTGTGTGTGTGTGTGTGTGTGTGTGTGTGTGTGTGTGTGTGTGTGTGTGTGTGTGTGTGTGTGGTGTGTGTGTGTGTGTGTGTGTGTGTGTGTGTGTGTGTGTGTGTGTGTGTGTGTGTGTGTGTGTTTGCTCGCATGCATGCATGTGCGTTTGTGAGCCTCACTGGCGATGATTGCATCTGATTAGTAGGGGGGGGGGGGGGGGGTTGGGGGGGGGGGTTGGGGGCGGTCTTCCTCCTGGTCTTCCTCGTGGGATGATTCAAAGATCCCGGCCTCCTCTCCATGTCTTCCCCCCTCCCCCCCCCCCCCCAGCCCCCCTCTCTCTCCCTGCTTCCTTCACAACCAGTCCTGCTGAGGGCTTCCGTGGACCCCAGCAGGTCTAGCCGTCGGGGGGCCGTCACTCAGAATAGCAGGAGCCCCGGTGTGTGTACAATAACACAACAGACCACGACCTGCGCTACCAAAGCCGCTTAACGCACACAGCAGCGTAGCGGTGGGTAGGGACAGTATGATTGGTGAGATGACACCAAGATGAGAGACCCAATCCATTTCAATGAAATATTCACACTATGGGGCTTGTGACAGGGCTCCATGTGGCCCCGGGTCCTGGGGCCCTGGGTCTGAGGTGGTGGCTGGTGTTATGAGGAACCGCCGGCATTACCCTTATGGTAGAGTGACGGGTTTAAGCTGGATGGCGATAGCCGCGGCAGCTACGAAGCATCGTGACATCATAGCAGCGCGACACAGTGTAGCCTGCTAATAAATTCAATGGAAAAGAAGAACCTGACACATTAAACAAAGAGCATCCCCCTGTCGCACGGAAGGGAAAATTCTTTCGACCAATCAACCGACGGCGTGTGTGGCTCCACCTTTTCGGCACCCTTTCAAACTGCTTGGTACCCCACCGGAGGTGTACAGAGAGATAGGTATGGCTCAGCGTGGCTCAGCGCGGCTCAGCGCGGCTCAGCGCGGCTCAGCGCGGCTAGGCGTGGCCCAGCGCGCTTATTTCCTGCCTAAATTTTGGCGGTGGAAACATGAACTGTGCCGCACCGCACCGAACTGTACCGTACCGCTCGGGGGAAACGCACCATCAGAGGGGACTGGGTGTGCTGTACGGATGTAGGAGGGGGGAGGCCTGCCAGGCTGGCCCAGGGGGTGTGTTATAGGACAGCCTGGTGCACAGGAACCAGGGGAAAACAGTGTTGCCTGCAGCGTTGCAGAGCGTTTAGAAGGGAGCATGGATGTTAAATTCAAGTGGCGTCGCTCTCCTCTGCCCTAATTATAAAGTATCACCACCTTCCCAAGGGTTTCATGACGCCCCTCTATAGCAGATGCCATTAGTTCCTGAATCACAATTAGCCGTGTATCATGCAATGTTTTACATACAAATGTATTTCCTTTGGAGAAGCCATCCTTGAAATAGTGTTCATGTTTGGCAGCATGCTCGTACCAGCATATGTAATGTCACACTGTTATCAGCTCCAATGAGTTTGATAGCAGGGTATTCTGTGCTTATCCTTTGGGTCACACGCAAAGTAGCAAACAGCACACTACCGCTCTGATTGTCAATTCATTTATTTCACATAAATTATCCAAGACATGTCCTACAGACCATTTTCCTGTAGTTGTAATCACCTATGTCTCCTGCAGCCCCTGCAAGAGCAGCACATGGGCTGTGAGCTTCAGAGCAACAACCACATTTACCGCACAATCAATACCAAATTAGATGATATGTTATAGATCAAGCACGGCCAATCGGAAGAGGAGTTTAACAGGATCCAGATTGTCAATCTGTGTGGAGATGCCTGGTGTACAGAGTCTCACCTTGCTCTTGCTGCACGTGGAACATCCTTCTTGCTCTACATCAATCGCTCTAAGCTCCACAACTAGCCAGTAGCCACCCATCCCCAATTACCCGCCAAGCCTCATCTCCTGTTGTTGACCCCACGCCCGGTGCTGTCCTACAGACCCCGGGGCCCAAGGTCGATCAAATCAGAGTCTCAAACTCCCCCCCCCCCCTTAAGGAAAGTAATGAGCCCGGTTTTTCTGAGAGCAAGCTGGGAGGAGGCCTTTCTTTTGAAATGGCACACAACACACACGCACACACACACACACACACACACACACACACACACACACACACACACACACACACACACACACACACACACACACACACACACACACACACACACACACACACACACACACACACACACAGACTCATACACACACACAAACACACACATACACACACTCACACACAGACTCACACACAGACACACACACACACATGCACGCACACACACGCACGCACCCTCATGCAGACACACACAAACTTTCACACACAAACACACAGACAATCCAAAGGTGTTTCAAGCAGCCCTTCGTGGAGAAGGCGCTCGTGGGTCGGAGAAGGGACATATGAAATTTGACCGGCAGTATGATCCGATCAACGGATTGAGCTGCAGTCACTCGGGAGAGTGAAAAAAATGCTTTGCAATAGTTCCACCACACCTGCTGCTACAGCAATAATGACATGGTTTTTCACTACATATGAGTGAAATATAGCATGTGGTATCTGTTATATGTGATCCAGAGCAGACAGAGGCTTAGGGTCTTGTTGCATAGAGGAGGTTTAAAGGTCACAGGTCCCACCTTGGCTCGGGATGATTAGGTTAATGATGTGAGTGATTTAACGGGACGCACCATTAAACATCTCAGGAGGAATGAAAATATGCATTAAAGGTAATAATAGCATTCCAAAATTGATATGCAGTCTGTTATGTATAAATCCATATGCCTCTATAGGTGTTATTTTTAAGGTGTGAATAACTCAATGCTAGTGTCTGCTGGGACGAAAAAAAAATGGCCAGAATAACACATAGTTGGGATGCACTGAATCTGTCCTTGCTTAACTTGATGCTTGAAAGAATGAAGAAAAAGTTGAGTCCAAAGTATATTAATCAAACAAGATGATATGATCTCATGATATAAATATGAATTATTTAAATAAATATAGCTGTTATACCTAGAGGAGCTACAGATTAAATAATAAATGGTACAGATCGAATGTACTGCTTTTAGTAAACAGTTCACTCTATGTCCCAACATCTGAACACCACTCTTTTCGTTTGACTAATCAAACGGTCTTCATTAGAATTGGGTAATATGCTGTATGTGTTTGAAAGAAACAATCCCTCGTCATGCACTCAGCGTTGCGTGCCAAACGATGACGCTATTCTGTTTTCCTCCACAAAATGCTTTCCAGTATTTGTTTACGCTGTCCGCTCCAAGCGTTTAAATAATAAAGTGTATGGCCTCTCCATCCACCCTGATGCTGCACCACTTCACACACCATCTGTAGGGTCCACGTCCTGGCTAAGCCCCACTCGATCACCGACAGGATGCGCAGGTGATCAAATATTAAATGTTTAAATGCAAAGTGAATCTGAATGATCTCCAATGGGCAAAGTGTTATTGGAGATTCCCTGTTGAACCATCGGTGCATCACTGTACGACGTCCACTTGTCACCCCGTTTCATTTCCCTGACATTCATTGATATCTAGATATTATATTGACATTATGAGTCATTAACTCATGTGGGAAAGGCCTCCTGATACCTGATTTGCGGATGAGCGAAGAAGCATCTGGTCAGAGCCAGCCAGAGATGTTTTTCAGCCATTGAAATTGAGATGAACATGGAGGTCAACGGGTTAATGCATGCTTTCATAAAGATTGCTTATGAGTAGTATTGTTTTCAAGTCTATCTAGAGTATTTCTTCCCATACATTTTCAACATAAATGGCAATAAGGGGGTCAGATAGGCACTCATTCATATACTCCATAAGCTATGGCCAATAAATTGGTACAAGACTTTATGGGAATCAGTTTTATCCGAATCTCCAATAATGAGAATAATAATAATGGAGAGAAGACATAAAACTGGTTTGATCCAGTTGGAATCATATACTGTATCGTTGGATTGAAAGAGATGCTGTTTCTTCATGTGGATGAACAGATGTTGTAATGAATGTGGAGATTGTTGCAGAGAAGAAAGACTTCACACTTCTGTGTGCGACAAAATGAAAGTCTTGGGGGTGGCCCTCGGTTGAGCCCTCACAATGCGGGGGCTGACACGTTGCATGAAAACAAGTGATGTCAATTAGCAGACTCGAAGTGTTTATCCAGGGTGGCAGTGAGGATATCAGACACAACATGAACACTTGTGCACCCGGGAACGGGGATCCTAAATCTTTATATTTTGTGTATATCTACAGTGGGATATGATTATATCTCTTTAAAGTGTGTGTGTGTGTGTGTGTGTGTGTGTGTGTGTGTGTGTGTGTGTGTGTGTGTGTGTGTGTGTGTGTGTGTGTGTGTGTGTGTGTGTGTGTGTGTGTGTGTGTGTGTGTGTGTGTGTGTGTGTGTGTGTGTGTGTGTGTGTGTACATTGATTGCTGTGTGGAACGTAAGGAACCAGCATTTAAATGGGGCTGTCATTAAGATAAAGAATTCAAATTGTTCATCTAAGTCAATTCATTAATGGTTTTACAGCTGTTGGGTAGACAAGATGGGAAATGTTGCGTGATGAGTGTACGCATGTTCATGTTCATGTTCATGCTCCATCCATCACCGCTCCATATGGCACGGAGCATCGCCTCAAATCCGGGAGGAAGGAGGGCACCCTGTGATGTGTCATCGTAACTCAAATGCACAACATGGAGTCGTATAAATTCATGCCAGCTATCTGTCTCCTAAGTTATCAAACATTCCTCTCGGGTTGAATCTCATTGCGAATAATTTCCTCCTTCATATATCACCATCCCATAGGACTTAATTCTGCAATTTAAATGTTTAAAGCTGAAGCATACAAAAATAGGAAAATAGTCTGTCCTAACTTCCAGTTATTACTTTTAAATGAAACCCTAAAATCCCCATGTCCTATGGTAATTAGGTAATGGAAGACAAATGTGATGAAAACTTCTTGGAAGTGGGGTGTGTAATGTTTTTCCGTACACTTTTTCCGTGCAGTTTTTTCTTTTTCAAATGCTTAAAACAGCCAATGACCTTTCAGTATGCATTCTTGAAAGGTCACCCTCCGCTGGCAGCCACAGAGGCAGACATCTCTAAGGGGCTTCGTACTCCAGGCACATAAAATACTGCAATACAGCACCTCTCTTATTACCAAACATTTACTCAGTCACATTTAGAAGCGAAGCACGGTGAATCACTCGTGAGTCATCATAACCAGGGGAGGCATGAGGGGGGCTAAGCCCAACATATCATGCACAATAATATGCTTTTGTGGGATTAAAAGGGAAATGTGTTGGGGGTAAAACATTTAGTCTATTTTTTTTTTGCTGCTGTCTAAACATCTCCTGCAGGCAAGCGGTGGAGGTTTGGGATTTGGTGATTCAGAGGATTATGGGGGATTTCGAGGTGGCGCTCAAAGAGGAATTACAGGATACTGCGATTCCCAAAATGGCAGAGGAACCCACATCTAGATCAGAGCATCTCTCTTCTCTCTTAATATTCTGCTTTTGCCTGCGGGGGCAAGTGTGTATTAGACAAAAAAATGGGGTGAAGAAAAAACATTGACAAACCAAGAGGGGTGCAATGAAGTGTGAAGCCCATTTGATAGTGTGCAGCGCTACGTATGGCGTTTCCCCATTTCAGGAAATGTCATTATCCCTCGCGTGTCGCGTGGGGTTTTCCAGAACAAATTGCAGCTTCTTTGCAGAAAAACATGCAGTTTGAGACACTTTTCCGCTCGATACGGGCAAATTGAAGCTATTTCCAAAATGTCACCGTGTCACTTCAGAATTCATATTTGTCTTTTTCTTTTTTGTACCTCATGTTGTGTTTGACATTTTGTTAAAGACTTTTTTTCTTCCACTTCACTTCCAAAAGTGAATCCTTCAAAACACAGAAGTACGACAATGGGATAAGGAAATAAAAACAAAGGGATGAGCATCGCACAGTGCAGTTGAGTGCAGGGATAGGTTTCCCTTCATCAGCGTTACAGGGTTCAGTGGCTGTGGATATATAGGACCTTTTAGTGCAGAATCTGAGTGGCTGTATAAGAGCGGAGTCCCGGCCTGACCCCCCCATCTCCTCTCT